>OX596010.1:31550257-32150257 GCA_951394025.1 Heteromyza rotundicornis
GAATCATACCGGGTGGGATCACAACTGCCACCAAGTGCGTCCTATATATATATATATATATATATATAGGAGTGAATCATACCGGGTGGGATTACAACTGCCACCAAGTGCGTCCTTTATATATATATATATATATAGGACGCACTTGGATCCCACCCGGTATGATTCACTCAAAAAATGTGTAAGGACGCAGTTGGTGGCATGGACCACTCAATATTCGATAGTTACTATGTTTCATTTTAATTATATTTTTTGTTGTATGGGAGGTGCCACGCCCCGTTGTCCAAATCCAACCTCTTATGTCCTATTGCAAATTCCATTACTAACACAATTCTACCTTAAAATCAGTAAAGCCGTTTAACCGTGATATGGGGTAGAAAATTGTATGGGCGGTGCCACGCCCCTTGTCCAATTATTCCCATATTCGACACATAGCAGTACAACTCCATTCCAAATTTCATTAAAATATCCAATAGTTGTTCAATTAGCTGGTATTTAAGTTATGTGTTGTGTGGGAGGTGCCACGCCCCTTTGTCCAATTATTCCTATATTCGACGCATAGCTGAAAAAACATACTGTACAACTCCATGCTAAATTTCATTAAAATATATCCAATACAAAATAAAACTTGGCTGGGAGAGGGTGACAGTAGATGAGTACCTTCCGAACCCGATGAGATGCGCCAATTGCCAAAAGTTAGGACACACGAAAAAAAGATGCCGTAATATTGGCCTGTGTCGAGAGTGTGGTTACAACACACCTCATGACACTTGCAATAGAAAATATTGCATTAATTGTGAAAACGAAACCCATCCTTCTAACGACTTCAATTGTCCAACTTTTTTGAAACATAAGGCAGTTCTAAAAATCAAGACCAATCGGCGGTGCACAATTCGTGATACAACGACAACCCGGCTGCACATTCAATAAACCCGAATTCCAAAAACAAATCGTTTGCACAAACAATAAAAGACTCCGCGGAAAAAAAATATCCTCTCAAACTCAAATTCGAAACGGCAATACATTATCAAATATACAAAATACATCAAATGAAACCAACGACATCAATAACTCCAACAATACTCACAACACCAACAACTCCATCAACTCCAACCATACCAACAACTCCAACAATACCATCAGCAAAAATACAAAACACACCACAATCAGCAGAAACAATATTCGATCCATCTTAACATATTTACAATGAACTAGCAAGTAGTACCCCACACAACAACACGCTCGATTTTAGTAACATAGAACTATCTCCATACTCCTCCCTAATCCTTCAAGATTTCTCGAAAATCTCGTCGCAAAACAAAACCCAGACGTAATCTTATTACAAGAAACGGACATAGTTCAAAAAAATCTACAGTTTTTGCATCTGCCCCACTACACTATTTTCCATCACAACAAAGACTTTTCCTATGCCAAATCGGGCATAGCTATTTTAATTAAAGATACTATGAATGTATCAAATCACAAAATCTTTTCCAATAACCTACTTCATCAAACTATTACGATACACGGCTTAAAAGACCAGACCTACACATCACAAATATTTATAAAGAAACAGACGTCTTTTTAACACCACAACTTCTCGATGACATTCCATGCTACAACTCGGGACACCATTTGGTTGCCGGGGACTTAAATGCGCATAATACTTTGTGGGGCTCCCATAACTCCACCAGAAGTGGCGTTTTATGGGAAGATTTTGCCAACGATCACAACTTAATTATATAGAACGATGGTTCTCCGTCGTTACTCAATACTAGGAATACACTAACGCGCACAAGTTCGAAGAGCCTGCAAAAAAGCCAAACAGGACACATGGAAAAAGTTTGTTAATTCTCTTAACCCAACATTAGATATCAGGACTCTATGGAGAAATTGATCAAAGCAAGACGAATCTCAAGTTTCCCCCCTATTTTCTCGGAGGGTGCTGTTCTAACACATCCTGAAAACATGATTAACGAAAAAATCAACATGTGTATTGATGATTGGGAAAAGTCAGCTTCAACATTAAGTTACATCTTGGAAGATGTTTCGTATATTGAATTAAACGTGGCACTGAAAAGTGCTAAAGGAAAAACTCCAGGTTTAGACAAAATAACGTATTCCATGATAACAAACGCGCCCATATCGTTCAAGGCGCGACTGTGCAGGCTCTACAGCAAAATTCTTCAGTCTGGAATTTACCCTCTTGATTGGAAATGTGCCATTACATTTTTTTTGAAATCGGTTAAAACATATGGAATAAGATATGTCAGATCTATTAAAGAAAAAGAATGTTAAAATCGAAGCTTGCATTCAGCTGCAAGTAAATTGCAATTTAAATTGCAATTATTAGCGAAACCAACAGTGTTACTGTCAAACCGACTTTATATTTAAAATCAGCGACCACAAATTAACTAACATATAAAGTGTCATCAAAATCCGAGCACTATTTCCAATGTCTTTCATTTTTGTCTGGGGAAAAAGTGCATTCCGCGCCGACTTCTCTTTATCCGATTGGCTCCAAACTTCACATAAGTCATTTTTATATGAAAAAGAACCAAACTGGCCCAATTGGACAGTTCCTAAGTTTTAGAACCGGTCTAATATATATATATAGTCCACCCAAAGCAAGTTAATATAAGGGTTATAAAAACACGCAGAAGTTAACAGAACTGGATTTTCCCTTTTAATAAGCATAAACTTATTTCTTGTGTATCGTTAGACCTCCCAAAATCCCCCAAACCAAAATTTCAGCCAAATCGTTCAAGTGGTTTTCGAAATATTTTCAGGAATTGCGAAGAAAAATCTACTACAGAATTTAGCAACCATGGAATTTTTTTAAACCTATACACCATTTTTGCCAATTTCACGTTATAGTTTAAAATCCACATTCTTTGGACACCATCTTTATCAGCATCCAAAATCAGTTAAGAAGCCATATGTCTGCTTTTTCGAGTATGTAAAATTAAAAGTACTTTGACAAATCCTTTTAATTTTTTAATCATATGTAAAATGATCTTGTCACATATTTAAAAAAAACCAGACGAGGTAGAGCATTTCTGTAAAAATCTTTAAGGATACATAGGTTTGCTTTATGGAGTACCACGTTATTTTTCACTGCCACTTAGAGTTAAAATATAATCCAAAAAATGTAAAATAAACCATTAACATATTCAAAACAAACAATCGTATAAATATGAGAAATAGCTTATTTTAAAGATATATGTTAGCACTAAACGATGACGTTTTTTTTTAATTTTTTTACCTTTGATAAATTACCGAATTTTGTCAATTTAAACATTTTCTTGATCCTGAATTTCTCAGAAACCTGACGTGATAGAACGCCATCTTGTTCAGCGTTAAAATCTATAAGAATGCTACGGAGTTTCAAAACGTTCTAATTTTGCACGATTGAGTTATTATTAATTTATTATTATTTTACATAACCATTCACTTACTAAGGGTTCATTAAGATATAAACCATTTTCAATTAATGTTTCGGAAAAATTGTTTTCATATTTTTTTTAATTTTGGGTTTATATTGAGCTTTGGTTTTAGCCAAATGTGAAAAAGAAGCGGAAGTTCGGTTTCGGCTTCGGCCGAAAAAACCACCTTCGGTCGGACACTAGCTATAGGCCAATTGGCATAAAAATGTGCATAAAGTAGAAAAAAGCTGCGAAAATTCAAGAAAAAATGCAGTTGAACCTGAGAGATAAAAACGTTCAACAAATCGAGGTAATGATGTTGTATTTAGAGACCGACCAAAATACGGGTTTTCGGCCCAAAAAATCTGTTTCGGTCGTGTTTCGGATTCGGCCGAAAAATAAAATATCGTTTTCGGCCGAAATTTCGATATTTCCGCCGAAAATTTCGGTTTGATACGAAAAATGTAACAAATAAATAACAAAGATCACACTGATCGACAAAACTGAACATTTTGTGTGTTAAATATACTTGATAGACAAATTCTTATGTGTTTTACAGTATGCACCAAAAATTAAATTTTTGTGCAATTTTTATTATTATTTTTGGATTTGGCGTGGCAAAATACATAAGGAACAACCAAGTGGATAAAAGCGGTATGTAACACAAATTTAAGTATTGATCATAGTTTTGAAAATCAGAAGCGACAAAGAAGACAAGTCCCCAATTTGTATTGAAAAAAGAAAAATAAAAAACTTTGAAACTTATTTTCTTGAAAGAATTTGTATGTTACATACAGCCTTCATCCATTCACCCCTTCACAGCGTTCTCACTCTTCTCATATCGGAGCAGATCTATTACTCTCGCGATGATTTTTAAATTTCTACTCCTCTACTACAATTGTAAGAAATCTTCTCCTCAAAATATTAGGTGAGTTTCATACAATGCTACCATGACTGAAATTTTTACTACTATTGTAGAATCTCTACTACTCTACGCAGAAACCCTAATCTACTCCCCTCTCTTGAAATCTGCTACCTTGACTATATAGATTTCTACTACTCTCGTAGATTTTCTACTACTCAACGTAAAAAAATTAAATCTACTCCCCTTTCTTGAAATCTACTCCCCTAAAATCGAATATCTACAACTCTCGCGTTAGCAAAAAGTGAGAACCTTGCCCCTTCAATTGATTTCCACGCATTTGATAGTTTGCTTCTAAATTCATCTAATTTATGATCTGAACTTTAAATGATTGATTTCAGATTACTGATATGCTTTATTATGTACAACTTTATTACATTTATATTCACAATTTTTTCTTTTATTTTTTCGGTTTCGGCTTCGGTTTCAATTTCGGCCGAAATTAAAAAAATTAAAATTCGGCCATTTTGGTTTCGGCCGAAAAAATAATAAAAAATTTCGTTAATTTCGGTTTTGGCCGAAATTAAAAAAAGCTATTTCGGTCGGTCTCTAGTTGTATTATCGACGTTTTGGTGACAAAGTGTATATTACAGTGCACTTACCAATCAAAAAATTAATGAGCGTTTGGGATTGTGCGGCCACCGAACTTGCAATTTCAACACCGGGCCACCTTTCTATTTTTGACAAGTCGACGAAGAAAACATTTTGAGGTCTCGAGATTCGGATGTCCAAACCAAATTATTTGTGATCGTGGTCGTCAATTCACGTCCCGACTTTTTCACGACCTCGCAAACTATATAAGGTCGCAGTGCAAGCACACTACTTCTTATCATCCGCAAGCAAATGGGATGGCCGGGTTGATTTGCAAAGGCGATGCACAATGGACAAAAAGTTTGCCATCTGTTATGCTTGGTTTGAGAACGACATTTAAAGAAGATTTGCAAGCATCGACTGCTGAATTATTATATGGTGAGACGCTACATTTATCTGGAGAATTTTCCGAAAAGAATGTAGTAGGATGGATAAAACCAACGATACTGCACATAAAGTTTTTTTTAAATTTTGAGTTTGATTTTTGGCTCCCCCATACAACTGAGGAATTTTTCAGGTACGATGTGCCACGTCTTCCCGTTGACCGATCGACCCAATTTTTTTTGTATTTTTTTTTACATCATTTCCAATAGTTTAGGGGGTGGCGTGAAAATTCCAATTTGGACAAAATACGGTCGACTCTAATCCACACCTTCAATTATATGTAAACGTGGTAATTTCTTATTTGATCCCAATTTTTATACCCCCACACTAGAGCTGAAGTTGGCCAAAACGGGCTAACACTTGTATGGGGGAAAAAAATAAAACACAAATTTTAAGTTCGTTTTAGATCAAGAAAAATACGAGAAAAAAAAGCATTTTTGGCAGAAACCACCCTAGAATTAATTAAAAAACATTTTCGTAAAAATTAAAAAAAAAAATCAATAATAAAAATAAATAAAAATGCATTTTATAATGAGAAAAATACTATAAAAAAACCAAAATTGTTGGTTTTCCCCATAAATATTTCCTAAAAATTCTGTTTAATAAAAATCATTTGGAGGTATTTTGCCACATAAAAACTTTTTTTGATCATCTGGTAGCACTGTTCGCCAGATGTCACTGACTGCCATCGCTTCCATCGGCGAAATAAAAAACAGCTGATGGGCATTGCGATGGTCGGCAGTGATGCCACCAGAAGAGCAAAAAAAGTTATAATGTTACAAAAAATCTCAAAATCTTTTTATTAAACAGAATTGTTAATAACAATTTATCAAAGTAACCAATAATTTTGGTTTTTTTCTTGTATTTTTATTATTTTAAAAAGTTTTTTTAATAATTAATTTTTTTTTTTTAATTTTTACGAAAATGTTTTTTAATTAATTCTAGGGTGGTTTCCGCCAAAAATGCTTAATTATGTTTTTTTTTCTCGTATTTTTCTTGATCTAAAACGAACTTAAAATTTGTGTTTTATTTTTTTCCCCCATACAAGTGTTAGCCCGTTTTGGCCAACTTCAGGGCCTTTACGGGCCGGGTTGCCGTTATCGGATCGGATTGAAATTTCAAACTTAAGAGTTTTTGGTATATTTGCGTTATTTAAGCCTCTTTCGAGACAGATCGAGCAAATTTTTTTTTTTTGGACAGCTTTACCCCACACACACTGTGGCAGGGTATACTAACTTTGTCACATCGGTATGGAAAAGTATATATATTCTTGATCAGCATCAACTCCTGAGTCAATTTAACGATGTCCGTCTGTCTGTCCGTCCGCACGATAGCGGTCGCAATTTTGGAGATATCGACTTGAAACTTGAAACTTTGGTAGATGTTTTTCTCGTGAAAACTGAGATCAAGTTCGAGAATCAGCCAAATAGGACAAAAACTGGGCGTGGCTCCCATACACCGAAAAAAGGTCAACATTTTTCAAGTCTTTTTTATTGTTGTATTCGATTGGAAATGTTTAGAAACGTATTTTAGACATGGTCCGAGGTTCCGAAGCCACATATATAAATTGAGACCAATTTTTTTTTTGTGGATTTGATTGGAAATTTTTAGAAACGGATTTTGGACATGGTTTGGGCTCCAAAACTATTTATAGGTGGCTCAAAATGGGGTCTAAAGTTTAATGGCGTTGACAAAGAAAAATCTTGTAAAATTAAGATATATGAATCTCGGTATAATAAGGTTATGACTTCTTTAGAAACATTGGAACTTAGCTGGTAACTACGCATCTAGATGACAATCAATGTCTGAAAATTTTTGAGGCCGATCCGAGTATGGGAAATGCTAGCCAGTGGACATCGAAGTTCGTGTTTAGCTCCAAAATCGAGAATTTAAAATCTGCATTATAGCTACGTCTAGAAAAAAAAATTTGATTACCTTTCCAAAATGATATCGAGCCCTTCCCGCAAAATGGTCTTAAGCGACATTTTTTTCGAAATTGAGTTGTTATGGTACCTGATGAAGTATGCCAAATACGCATCAGCATGCAAAATGTTGCAGCTGAAATGTTCATAGTTCCATAGATATAGAGAGTTTAATTTTGTCTTAAGCGACATTTAACATCAAAAATACATAAAGGAAAAAGTAAAAAAAACTGTCTCCTGCTAAATTTGCTTTTTGCAATTAAGGACCAAACAATTTATAAAAAGGTCACTTATTAATTTCGAATGGTTGCATTAAAATGGACTCCTATTATGAAAACAGCGACCTTGAATTAACTATTGTATCAAATTTTAGCTAAATCGAACATTCTCCAACAAAGATGTGTCGGCTAAAATCATCACAACTTCCGTGGATTTAACTCGATTTTGCTCGTTTATATCATGTTGGAAAGGTAATAAGGAAAAAGGACTGCATATCCATATTTTCCATTTATTTATTCATTTGTAATGCAGATTTCAAATTGTCGATTTTCGTGCTAAACCACGAACATTGATGTTCGTTAATTTAATAATTTGTTAGTACAACTAAATATTTGGCACAAATATGCCCTGTATCAGTAATGCAATAAAAGATTTTTAACACTTTGATGTTGGTTTTATCATTACTTCGTGCAGTGTACTGAATTGTACTTTACGATTTAGATTTTTTTCACTTAATGACACATGTACTTTGCTTTATAGTTGCATCGTATTTAACATATTCTTCAAACACAAATTTTTATTTCTTCCAATTTTAAAGCTTAACTGACAACTACCCAAATAAAAACTAGAGAGTGGACTATCTTCGGCTATACCGAAGCTGAAATACTCCCACACAGTAGGAAGAAGTACCTCGAACATAAAATTATGTGGTCTGAAGACCCCATTTTGAGCCACCTATAAATAGTTTTGGAACCTCGGACAATGTCTAAAATCCGTTTCTAAACATTTCCAATCGAATACAACAATAAAAAAGACTTGCAAAATGTTGACCTTTTTGTCCGATTTGGCTGATTCTCGAACTTGAACTCAGTATTCACGAGAAAAACATGTAGCCACAGTTTCAAGTCGATATCTCCAAAACTGCGACCGCTATTGTGCGGACGGACAGACAGACGGACATCGCTAAATTGACTCAGGAGTTGATGCTGATCAAGAATATATATACTTTTCCATACCGACCACGCCTCCTTATGGGCGTTACAAACGTTGTGACAATGTTAGTATACCCTGCCACAGTGTGTGTGGGGGTATAAAAGGGCTTGGACAAGAATATATATACTTTTCCGTGCAGGAGTGGCGGCCGTGGTGCGGTGGTTAAGACCTCTGCTTCACGATTGGAAGGTATCGGGTTCGACTCCCACCTGGGGCAAGGCAGAAATTTGTTTTCAGTTTTTCTGTGTAGACCGCCACTCTCTCGTCAAGTTCTGGCAATCTTGCGAGAGTAACTTGCCACGAAAAAGCTTCTTTTATCAGCTTATCAGGCATTAAAACTGTAGGTCCACAATTATCATATACACTTGCCCATGATAATTGCATTAAGAAGCTCGGCCCAAACCCCTCGAGGGTTGTAGTGCCAAATATGTATGTATGTATGTACAGGAGAACCCTCCTTATGGACGTTACAAATTATTTTTGTATCTTAACTAATTTAACATATTTTTTAATTTTATACTCACTTTTTGTTTGAGAATATATCGATTCCAACCATATGAACTTTAGCATGACCATGTTTTCCAGTTTTAGAGGTAGACATCTCAACGATTTTACACGGCCGACCCTTTAGCATAACAAATCCGTTTTTACGAAGAGCAGAGCACTGCATTGGGTAAGTCTGGGAAGCACCCGAGTCTCCTGTCTCAAAGTGATGATCATCCATTTCAGCCATTTTAACAATTTACAGTGCTTACAGCTTTTTAAAATATCTGAAACTGACATGTGATGTTTGAATTGACTAAATTGAAAAATTTTAAGATCATTAGCATTTATATTTTTTTTTTGTCAAAATGATACAATAAACAATACCGAACAATATAATTTATAAAAAGAAAAATTCAATGATTTATTAAAACTAGTAAGAGAATTTATAGATATTTTATAGATAATTTTTCGATATTTTATAGATAATTTTTCGATATTTTATAGATCATTTTTTGATATTTTATAGATAATTTTTTGATATTTATCCATTTCCATGCCAAACGAATTGTCCAAAAATAGCCAGAGCATATAATAAGCCGGTGGGGAACCGTACGACGTCGTGGAATTCATCGCCGCTGCATCGATTGAAGCGCAGTTGTCTGGAGTGCATAATGTTGAACGCTCGGCGCAGGAGCGGTTGAGGAGCGGTTGAGCCTTCCGGTTCCACTTCGAAGGGAGTTGATAATGAATCAGCAATTCTTTCGACCCTACTGGGTGATATTGCAACATGCTAGACCTCCTTTCACGTAATTCCAATGGATTTGAAGCATCCCTTAGTATCCTTCGCTGACTGGCAATGTTATATGCGTCATCGCTTTCGCCAAGAAGGAAATATCTTGTAGTAATTGACTTATTTCTAGAGACCGACCGAAATTGCTTTTTTTAATTTCGGCCAAAACCGAAATGGCCCAAATTTTTTATTTTTTTTTTCGGCCGAATTTTAATTTTTTTAATTTCGGCCGAAACCGAAAAAATAAAAGAAACAATTGTGAGTTTTAATGTAATAAAGTGGTACATAATTAAGCTTATCAGTAGGCTGAAATCGATGGCGCATATTCATAGTCAAATTTAGTAGCTGCTAAACTTTAGAACCTGCTTAGTAGCTGCCAGTTCAGTGTATTATCGTACAACTTAGACTTTGAAGTCTAGACAAAACGGAACTTTTTGTGTGTTCAATAGACTTTATATGTATGTATTTTGCCACGCTGAATCCGAACATAGTTATGAAATTTTTCCAGCACGCACGACTTTTACGCAAATGCCAAAAATAGACTTTTTGAGGTTTTCATACTGTAACTTTTAAATGGATACATTAGTTTTAAAAATTTTTTAAGTTTTTTAAAAAAGTTGTCAGACCTAAAAATTTGTAAATTTTTGCACTTTAAAAATTACGGAATTTCCCTTCTAATGGAAATTCCTTTTGTTAAATGACAAACTACAACTTTTTTATATATATTTTTTCATGCTGAATCCGAGTATAACGCACCACGCATAGTTTTGAAGTTATTATCAGTTACTTAAAACCAAAATTTTGTTAAATTTTTATATTTTTTTTAAATAGTGAATTTAGATCAATAAAAATACTTCGTAAAATATATAATGGCGATGCCATCGGGAAGAAATCCATCGCCATAAAAATTTAACAAAATGGTGGTTCTAAATAACAGAGAATACAAAACTATGCGTGCTACAAATTGCTAATTGTTTTATTCGGATTCAGATTAAAAAAATACATAACAAAAAGATTTAGTTTCTCATGTAACAAAATTAATTGCCATTAGAAGGGAAATTCCCCCATTTTAAAAGGGGTTTGAGCTGTCGTATCTTAAAAATTTTTTTAAGCCTTATTGTGTAATTAATATATAGTTGTGGAGTAGTGCTATTTTTGCATCCGGTCTTCAGCGCTAATCGCACTATAAAAAAAATAAATTAATTTAATTTTATTAATATTTCCAAACTAAAATAAAATAATTTTCTAAAGTCCGTATGACATTTTCTATCATTTTTTATTCAGTAAAAATAAAACGAGACATCTCTAGTTGTGCGGACAGCGTGTTTGATTGTCAAATAAATTCAAATAATTTAAAATAACTTTTAGAAAGATTTACTATTACAATTACTATACTTTGTTTTTACTTTTTTGTTTTCTTCTTTTTCAAAAACTGTTCACAATAGAAACAATGACAAAAAAATGTTACACCTAGTTCATTTGTAATGCATTGTTTTTGTTATTCCAGAATTGTTTGCGTAACGTATGCGGAATGACGAACATCAATTGCCAAACTTTATATAAGAGAAGTAACGGTACTATTCCTGCAATCATTGGTATAGAGATCAGTTCAGTAGAAAAACAATTAGTCGCAAAAATGTAATTGATAGAGTTGACCCACGTACATTGATTTTTTCATTTACTGAAAATAATCCACTCAAATCGAAATAGGTGATAATTTGTAATTTTTCTGAAATGCAATTTAAAAAACTTTATTTATGACTTTTGAGGTTTTCAAGAGTGGAAAATCATATGAAAGAAAACGCTACTCTGGAAAAAAAAGCTTTGGAGAACAGCCAAACTCTATCTAAATTAAAGGAAACATTTTTGGGTTATATGGGAAAATGGTATTGATTGTTGGGGAAGAATTATAATGCCAGGGACCAAACTATAACAATTATGAACATGGGAATCATGTTTGCTGCAAAATAACCGTACATTTACATAATGAATGGTGACAGTTATTTTAGAGTAGAGAACCCCGAATGGAAAATATTTTTACAAGCTTCAGAACACTAAACTACCTGATAATTTAACTACAATTACAAAAACAATGTTTCAAAAAAGGGTTTTTTGTGGCTGGCGATATTTGATTCTGGCATCAGCGTTTATAAAATCGGGCTTAGCTGTTAGCTGTACTTACGGATTTTATCAAAAAGTATCATAAGAACGAAAAGACATTATTTCGGTCAGATGGGGCGTCCGTTCATTATGCCAGAACACACAGTTTGCTTTTTGCAAATATTAACAAAGAATTTGTTCCTATATGCTTATAAGCAGCAAAATTCCCTGAATATTCCACAGTTGAGAACCATTGAAACCTTTTGCGCAATTTTAAAAAGAAATATTTATGGAAAGGATAAAACCAAAAAATGTGGACTGCGTAACAATAAAAATTAAAAGAGAACTGCCGAAAACAAATACAAGAGGAATCCAGGAGGCAATGTGTAAGGTGCCTTAAAATATCGGGAAAGCCAATCGCTGCGGATATGAATATTTTTTGGAAAATTAGTTTTACCTGCTGATAGAGTATTTGGTCGTGTAGAAAAAGAATTAAAACAACATGTTGTTATATCGACCATTGAAGAATATGTTGAAATTTATTCTAATCATGGAAAAGTTTTAATGTTAAGGCAGTGACTGGAATATCTTTCATATAAAAGATCTTACAAAAATTTATAAGAAAATTGAAAATATTCAACAACTAAAACAAATTAAGTTGTTTGTGTTTTTACAAAATTTAATTTTTATGCATTTTAAGTGTCAGGCTATTTTTTAAATTTTTTAAAAATTTCTTAAAAAATTGAACTTTCTAATTCTATAGAAATGTAACAATTGCCGAAAATGATAAAAAAAAATTTATTTATTAAAAAGAGGGAAAAAACATTCTGATATTGTTAGACTAAATGAGGTTAAACTAGGTCGTTGGATTAATGCGGATAAGAGAAACGATGTCAAAAATCTTTAAAAAAAACAATTTGGCGACAATTGGTTTGACAACCAGGCATTACTTTGGTATAAAGAAATTCTTTACAATCTAAATGAAATTTTGCAAAAAGAAAATGATCAATGTAATGAGTGCAATTGTCTGGAAGAAGATGTTGGATTGCGAGTCTAATTTTTTTAATTGTCTATTTGATTTGAGTGATTTACGAGAATATATAATTGAATTTCGTTAATTTCAATTTAAGAATGTTTTTTTGTGTAATTAAAAAAAAGAATACTTCATTGTAACCTATGTAGATAATATTGAAATAAAATATTTAAGTTTCAATTTAATTTGAACCTTATGATCGACCACTGTTTGAAATATTTTTACTAGTATATAAGCCTCTTGTTATATTTGAATATTCAAGATTATCGGAAATTATAAATTACAGCAGGACACAAGTCCATCCTTGGGTTTTTTTTTTCGGAAAAGTAGCAAGTACGAACTAGGCGGGTGACATTATCCCACCTGCCATGATTCACCCTACAGATTTTCAAGGACGCAGTCAGGAGCTGCTGTAATCCCACGTGACGTGATTCACCCAAAAAAAAATCCAAACACGCAATCTCCCAACTTTGTAATCCCACCTGACATCATTCATAAAAATCCAAAGTCACACTCGCGAAGAGGTACACATCAAAACGTGTCATATCCATTTGTTCAGATCAAAACTTGACACATCCAAATTAGGAATTTTTCTACCATGGCCATGCGTAGTAATTATATTGGAAAGTTTGTGTTTATTAATGTAAAACATGGCGAACTAATAACTGCATAATGTTAGGAAGTTAGGTTTTTATTGGACTTTTTTTAAATTGAATTAATCACACCTTTGATTTGGAATATTAGAAAAAAGTTTGAATAACTTTTAAACATATATGTAGAATAAAATTCAGTTTGAAATCGATTTGGTCTTTAGAATCTTGGGTTTCCAGAAAGAAAAGCATTTTAAAAATGTGTCGTTTGATCCACATTTCTCGACTAACTCTTGACCTGAATATTGTAAAAAATTTTAATCCCGCACGAAATTTGAAATATTTTTTCGATTTTAATTTAAACAAAACGGGTTTGAGTGCTTTAAAGTCTACTAACTTGCAAACAGTTTGGAACTATTTTTTTGCTGAAATTATTGATGCAAAAAAGTTAAGCCATAATTTCCTTCATACATTGATAGAAGTAACTGTAATGAGTATTATATATATCAACCTTTCAATTTTATTTAAATTTTTCAATAAATCAAAATAAATATCTTTTCCAAACACATGAAATCAAATGAATCACCTGAAATCTGAAATGATCTTTCAATAAATTTCTGGAACAACTTGTTTATATTTCCAAAAAGTATTTCGAAGTATTTTCCGGGAAACTTATTAACATTTTTTGGATGATAAATGATGGTCCTTGTTAAAACAAAGCAGTTATTCATGAAAGAAGAAGTTCCGGAATTTCTAATTTTTTTAAAGGAATATAATTGCTTAATTTTTTCCCATTATAGAAGGCATATTTTTATGAAAATTGACATTAAACCTAGTCCCGAAAATACCGAGATTAGCCAGTACGAATCCCGGGATTTTCGGGACTAACAAATGAGCGGGATCCCAGAGTCCCGGGATTTTGGGATTGACATGCATAATAGGTACATAGGATTAAGTAGTATTCATTCGAATGGTATCGATTAGACCTCTTTAATGATACCAATATCGATACTATAAAATGCGTCTGTGAGTCACTGCACAAGAAATACGCAGACTTAATCTGGCAAGAGAGGTATATAAATTTTTCAATAGTTGCTGTGTATTCGATCTTAAAACACTCTCCGAGTATCCCTGAAATACATACATTACAAATACTGCAGAATAAGGAGTATCTTAAATCTGCACATTATTTTAAATACTAAAAAAAAAAATTTTTTTAAATATAACCCTTTAACCGATTAAAAAGCAGAAAATAAATTTCCTTTAAATTAATTTCAGCAATTTCGATTTAAAATTAAGGGTTTTTGGCTACTTTCCTCCTAATATCTCTACCGATTTTGAAGTCGCCAAAATCCCTTAATTGAAAATCGAAATTGCTGAAATGAATTTTCTGCTTTTTAGTCGGTTAAAAGGTTATATTTTAAAAAACTTTTTTTTTACTCTTTTTTTATTTTCTTCTTTTTTTTTTTTAATATTTTTTTTCTGTCCCTTTTTCTTCCTACTTTTTCTCCTTTTTTACTCTTTTTCCCGAATGCGAACCTAAGTAAAAAATTTCAGCCTTGTAGTTAACAAAATACGAAAGTTAGAACTTTAAATTGGCTCCATCCCGCCCCCAATCCCGCTCCCCTTTGCCCCCACACCCCCCTTTCCAAATGCTATACAATTTAATTTTGTCAATAAGAATCCACCTACCAAATTTCATCATTATAGCTTGAAGGAATTGGAAGTTATGCCATGTTTAAAAAGGGGTTTAAGTCCCCCCACGGCCCTCTACGCCTCTGATGGATCCCAAAATTTAGTATAATGCATTGTCACCGGAGTGTTCCAAATTTCAGCTTTCTAGATCATGTGGAAGTGTATGAAAAAGCTCGCCGGAGATTTGAAAATATATATATATATTAAAAAAAAAAATATTGAACAATATTGTTCTTTTATAGGACCAAACTGTCAAATTTAAAAACAAAATATTGAACAAAAAAAAATTATTTAATTTAAAATGCGTTTTAGAATATCATTTTCGTATCGAATCGACTCTAAAAGTGTACTAAATCGATTGAAAGTGTACTGAACGATAATAAAGCTATGTAAAAAACAACGAAGCGAAAACCGAAGGGAATTTCCATTTCGGTTGGCATATGCAGAAGAAGCGAAAACCGAGGTGGTTTTTGAGTATTTTAGGGTGATATTTTGACAACCCGTATAACGAAATCAATGTGAAAACAATTTTTATAAGGGCGAATCACTTTTTTGTACCATTTTTCACATTTTTATTAAACTTTATTTACAAAATTCCAAATGGAAATTGCCAGAAAATATTTTACTCTGTACATTATGCAATTTTTCCAGGAAATTATTTTTCATCTGCATTCCGGGCTTTAATAGGAAAACAAATTTAAATTCGTATTAATGAAATATCAATGGGATGCAAATTCACTAATTTTTAGAGTATTTTTATAGAATTGCTTGATACCAAAGCTGGGCATTAACTAGTTAATGCGTTAATAGTTAATTAACGAAGTTAAATTTTTGGTTAACTTTTAACGTTTCAGTTAATTTCGAAAACCATTAACTTTTTCATTTAGTTAAGTTAAATTTCTTCGATTAACTAGCATTAGTTAACTTCGAAACGAAAAAATTTTTGTTATTATTGAATGTAAAAAAAAAGTAAAAATTAAGAACTTATACTATTTTTAATAATCTACCTAGCCACACTGTTGAAAAATTGTAAACACAGAACTCTTTCGTGTTGTTGACAAAAATTTAAAGTTCCAAGTCGAGACGGCGTGCCTAACCCGTCGTCAAATGTATCGGCTTGGTCTGCGGCGAAATATTGAGTCGATTATGTCGGCTCAACCGATATTGACATCGATTTGTACGCCGATTGAAGCCGATTATGGTCGGCGCTAAACTGTTTAGCCGCCGCCGACATTTTCCAATCAACTTGGGAACTCTGGGTGCGTAGTGACAATCAAAAAAAAGCGCGTCGGCAAAAAATTTTTACAAAGTTTTCATTTAAGTTAAATTTGCATATAGAGGGCTGAAATCGATCGAAAAAAGGGTCTGTGAGTGCAGGCATTCAATTGTATATAGTTAAAATTGTTTTTTAATGCGTTTTTTGGAAAAAAGGGTCTGTGAGTGCACGCATTAAATTGTATATAGTTAAAATTTTTTTTTAATGCGTTTTTTGGAAAAAAAGAATTTTTCTATAGAGAATTTAACTATTTAATTTAACTTTTAACGAAGGTAACTTTCCAACGCAATTAACTTTTTAATTTAACGAATTTAAATTTTTGATTAACTATTTCCGGATTAACGAAGTTAAATTCTCGATTAACTATGCCCAGCTTTGCTTGATACAGTAATGACAAATTGAGGGTAATTTCCATTTTTCAGTGATTTTTTGGTTGGATTTTGCCTTAAAGGGGAAAAGATACTTTTTTTTATCCATCTTTTACATCTTTTTTTCTCTTATGATGCAGTTTTATTCCTTGGAAGTTTTTCTACAAAGTACCTTTGTTTTTTTCCTATAAATCCGATTTTGTGAACTCTCATCTGATTTTCTCATACGAAAATTCATTAAAAATATGCTACAAAATTAAAATCCATTTTCATCTTTAAAAAAAGAGTAAAAAAACATGTTTTTTAAAATAATAATAATAATAATACAGGGTGTAACCGACTAAAAAGCTGAAAACACATTTTTAAAAAAATTATGTCCCGCAATTTCGATTTAAAATTAAGGGTTTTTGGCTACTTTGTTCCTAATATCATTGCAGATTTTGAAGTCGCCATGTTTAAAAAAAGGAGGTTTGAGTCACCCCTCGGCCCCCTACGCCTCTGATGGACCCCAAAATTTAATAGAATGCATTGGCGCATATTCATAGTCAAATTTAGTAGCTGCTAAACTTTAGAACCAGCTTAGTATCTGTCAGTTCAGTGTAATATCTGTCCACTTAGTAGATTACTAAAGTTAAGTTGGAGCTTAATTTGACTATGAATATGGGCCATTGTCAACCGAGTTCTATCAGCTCTCTAGCTTATGTGGAAGTGCACGAAAAAGCTCGCAGATTTGAGGATATATATATATATATATATTCCACCCAAAGCATGTTAATATAAGGGATGTAAAAAGGTTTAATTCCTGTATGATAAAATCAGAGGAATGTTCACAAAATTGTTTATGACTCCATTAATGCCGAACTGTAGTATTCACAATTTATATAATTTCAAAAAAAATGTTTATGTAATGAAATTTGTGTTATTTTGTGGCAGCATTTAATTTTTTATTGCCAATTGCAAAATCGAAAGATAAATTAAATAAACACCTAATCCGATTTATGCATTTGTACAAAAGTGTATTGAAAACGGAGCCAGTGTACTGACCCAGCAAACACAGTCTCAAACGTTTGAGAAAAACCCTATTTCTCGAGTCGATAACTAATGTGATTCTCGACTCGTTTTCAAAGGTTCGTTCTCGACTCGATATCAAAGGTCGTTCTCGAGTCGTTCTCAAAGGTTTGAGAAAAACCATATTTCTCGAGTCGATAACTAATGTGATTCTCGACTCGTTTTCAAAGGTTACTTCAACAAATAAAAAAAGGTGAAACGATAATAATTTAATTTTTAAATTATATCTGTACCTTTGATTTTGTTTAGTGTAAAAAAAATTATCTCTACTTATCAAATATGCAATAAAAACAAAAATACAATTTTAAAATTAATTAATTCACGTTTCGCTCTTTTTATTTGAAGTCGATTTGAGAATTAACGTTTGAAACCGACTTGAGAACTAACCTCTCCCTTGAATGTAAAACTAACATTTGAAACCCACTCGAGAACTAACCCTTTTCTCGAATCGAGAATTAACGTTTGAAACCGACTCGAGAACTAACTCTCCTTTTTATTGAGAAAACTATGATTCTCGAGTCGGTATCGACTCGGTTTCAAACGTTCGACATTAGAGAAAAACCTTTGATACCGAGTCGTTCTCGAGTCGGTTTTAGTGCCACCAGGTAGTTACTCATATGCACATTTCGTTCCCACTAAGGAACTCATCAGTGAGCTTCTCTGGTACAACACTATTGATTAAAACAACTATAAGCAATAGTATTGTAGAGAGTTTTTCTTCGTACTGTGTGTCGGTACAGCGATTAAATAAATTTAAATAAATATTAAATATCCATTTTTCGAAAATGAGTGCGTTGTTTCAAATCGAAAAATTGGATTCCAATTACGCATCGTGGTCGGTGCAGATGAAAAGCTAATACACTCCGAATTGTGCCGAGTAGTTTGTGGCCGGGAAGTTAAATCGGAAGAAATGTCTCTCGCGGAAAAGACAGTTTTTGCGGTGAAAGACGAAAAAGCGCTAGCGTCACTCATGTTGTATGTGAAGGCATCTCAGATTAACCATGTGAAGCATTGCACCGACGCATTGTCAGCATGTAATAAGCACCGTGAAATTCACCAGCCAGAAATTGATGTCACATTGCCTGATGAAGTTCTAGTAATTGTGTTGTTGTCAAGTCTGCCAAGGCAATACGAAAATTTTGTTGTGGCAATGGAAACACGTGACCAATTGCCTTCGTTTAGCGTTTTAAAAGTGAAGCTACTAGAAGAAGGAGAGCGGCAATGTGCTAACGAACAAAAACACGAAAATTCGACAGAAGTTTTGATGCAAGCTAGTGCAAACATGAACGCAAATTCAAATCAAACGTACAAAAACACAGCCGACGCAAATATCGGTTCGCGCAATAACAGTAACAGCAATAAGAACAGGAAAAATCTGAAATGTTTCAATTTTTCGCGGCTGCGTGTAGAATCCCGAAGAAAAGTGAAAATAAGAGAGAGAGCAACAATCCTGAACGCTCATGTTTTACGATGGCTGCAAATACGAGCCAGCTTCGCGACATGCATTCGGCGAACATTTGGTGTGTGGACAGTGGAGCAACTTCGCATTTTTGTTGTGACCGATATGAGCATCAACGCGATCGGTCGCGGCGACGTCGACGGTACAGTGGTAACTTTGAAAAATGTATTGTATGCACCAGCCCTGCAAAATAATTTTGTGTCAGTTAGCAAAGCAACAGAAAATGGGCATACAGTGTCATTTGAGCGTGATTGTGTTGAAATAAAAAACAATAAAAATTGCGCAGTAATGAAAGCAACAAATAACAATGGTCTGTTTTTGTATGAAAACGAAAGTGTTTCAACTTAATAATGATGATTAAAAAATATGATTAACATGTGCTAAATCCAAAATAAGTGTGAAGCCGTTTCTAAACGCATCGGAATCTCGTGCTAAATCTTTAATTGAACTGGTGCATAGTGACGTCAATCAATTTGATGTTCGCGTTATTTTTGTACTTTTATCGACGATAAGTCATGGCATGACAGTATATTTTCTTAAAACGAAAGACGAAGCGTTTGGTGCGTTTAAGGACTACAAAACGATGTTCGAAAAGCAAACAGGTTTCAAAATAAAACGTTTAAGAAGCGACAACGGGAGTGAAGTGAATATGTCACAAATGTTTTTGATCAATTTTTAAAAGAACACAGCATAAAAGGCAATTTACCGTGCCCTATACTCCGCAGCAGAACGACGTAGCTGAACGAGCAAATAGAACTCTTGAGGAAATGGCTAGGGCCATGATTGACTATCCCTTTCGCGAATTTGTTACCATATGGCAACATAACACTTCAAGACTACGTGGACCAGCATCGGTACAATTTACAAAAAAAAGTTAATGCCATTTTTTTCTTTGGTTTATTAGAAGTATTTCTGTAAAAACATTTTTTTTTCGGTTTGTTGAATAGCAACAATTTCCGTTTTTTATTGCACTATATTGACGCGAGAAATTTTTTATCGAAAACATCACTTAAGAAATTTAAATTTAATTGTTTAAAAAAAATTATTTTTAAAAAAGTGTTGATGCAATAATGTTTGCATTTTAAAAAATTTTTAAATTCTGACATCTAATCCGAAATCAGTGACCCCGAAAACCCCACTATACAAAATTTCATACTGTTTTGATGAAATCTTAAAATTACGGTAAAAACACGATTTTTACTTATATGGGAGGTAGGCGTGGCAGTCGACCTATTCCGTCCATTTTCAATACCAACTCCTTCTAGGGCCTAAAAAAGATAAATCCAAAATTTGGGATCCCTAGCTTTCTTCTAGCTCCTGCAATCGTGTTTACAAGAAAAGAGGACGGACAGACGGATGGACAAACGGTCAGACGGATAGACGATAAGGCTAAATCAACTTAGGAGGTGACGCTGATCACGAATATATATACTTTTCCATACCGGACACGTCTCCTTCTTGGTGTAACAAACATCAGACCAAAGTGAATATATCCATACCTCAGGGTTTTCCAATAAGAGGTGTTATTTTGGTATTCAAAGAAAAATGCCATTTTTTGTGATAAATGATCGGATGTTTATTTCATAATAAAGAGGAAGGTATGCCGTTAAAAATGAAAAACAACATAAGCTAAATTGCCACCACTAGCACACTTACAGGACCAGATCCTTTTCTTGAAATTTTCCATAACCAAATCGCAAAGTGACTGCCCTTTGTCCTCGATAGCCTCACGAATTTTATCTTTGAGGTCTTTAATCGACGCTGGGCTGTTGACGTAGACCTTATCTTTCACGTGGCCCCAAAGGAAGAAGTCGCAAGCGCAGCGACGATTGTAGACCTCAAAGATAAAATTCGTGAGGCTATCGAGGACATAGGGCAGCCACTTTGCGATTTGGTTATGGAAAATTTCATGAAAATTTCATGGTCTTGTAAAAGTAAAACTGTTTTTTTATTTTCATCTTTTTTTTAAAAGATTTTTTTCTTCCCCTTTTTTCCCTTTTTTTACCTTTTCCCGAATGCGAACCTAAGTAAAAAATTTCAACATTGTAGCTTTTTCTTTAATGGACAGCATTTTTTTTTGGAGGCATGTTACAGCACATTTATATAAACACATTTCACATGCAACTTATTTTACAAACTGAATAAAAAAAAAAGCCGCGCTTTATTTGACATTAATGTGTGCGTACATGTTAAAAGGGGAATCACCAATTTCGCTTTCATCAACAAAAATACCAATGGGATAAAAACGAAATAGGTGATTCCCTTTTAACATGTACGCACACATGTGCTGCATGTGTCAATATTGTGAAATTAATAGTGATCTAATTAGAAAAGTTGCCTCTTTTAATAGACGCCATTTTGTAATTTTTGCAATCTGAGATGAGGAATTTATTGTCTTTTATGTAAGTCCGCTTTACGAAAACCGGTGACTATTTTTCATCCACCGAAAGAACATTCGGAACGCCAAAAATGTGGAACCAGGCCTGTAAGCGGAATTTGCAAGACACAAACTCATTGTGTGAAAATCATTTCCTGGCGTCGGATTTCATTACTGCGAGCAACAAAAAATGCCTCTGACCGTATGTGGTGTCATCACAAAATTTGCGTTCGCCACTAGGAAACACATCAAATTTTTCAAACTACGTCGTGGAATCGCCGCTTGGAAAAACCACGTCAGCTAAAAAAAAAAACAAACAATTTTGAAAATTGCTTCTTAAATACAGCACGTTAAAATGTTCTTCGTACTTTATTACATCAACATTTTTCCAAAGGTATTTACGTTGCGAACCCTTAATATGCAACTCTGAATACATATTACCGAATGAGCAACCATGCTATTTTGACATTGTCATAAGCCTTTTTGACACTGTCATAAGTCGCTCTCCCTCTTAAATATTGATGTTTAGGGATGCCGCAGCACACCTTTTATATTTTTGCCTCCCAAACGCAATGTCAGTTTTGTCCTAAAAGTCCCTGTTTAAATGATATCCTTAAAAAGCTGAATTTTTAAAAACACTGGCGTATTCAGTTTTGTCCTTAAAGTTCATTTTCAAATTATATCTTTAAAAAACTAAATTTTGAAGGATCTTTTACACCTCAATGTTGTGAATTTCAGAGCTTTTTTCTTGTGATTGCTGATTCTGAATCCGTCGTGTGAATAGGACCCAAATTTTGTACTGCGCTAGGGTCAAACGTTGACCGATTAAAAACTTTTTTTTCCAATAATATTGTATAAGCTTAACATAAGTTTTCCGCTCTATTACATTTCGATCAGCGAAAATTATGTTTTTCGGACCCTTATAGGGTGGGCTTTTGGACCTGTCCAGATGTTAGCCAGTGACAGTTTCGTTGTCACGACCACTATGTTCGTAGCGAAAAAGTTTCATCTCTTTGGATAATCATTTTTAATGAAGCATTAAATTTATTTACACTGCGTTACAAAAAAAAAATTCCCAGAACTTGGGGCGCCAACTATTACACGTTGTAGGTCTGTCCAAAAAAATTACAACTGCATACCAGGAATTTTGATTACACCCCCAAAATCTGAAGTAAGAAGAAAAAAACTAATTTTTTTCAATGTTGCCCTAAGGTATATACTACACCTACTGATTTTTTGAAATTCGAAATCAGCGACCCCAAAAACCCAACTATACTAGATTTAAAAAAATGTTTTTTAAATAATTTTGTATGCTCTAGCATTTCTGTAACAAAAAATATTTCGTTCCCCTCCGGAACTTTAATCCGAAAGGAACAATTGAAAAATTCTATAGATAAAAAGTTCCGGAGTGGAATTTTTGCCCGGAACCATATTTTTTGCTCCGACTGGAACGATCCAGTTGGAACTTTATTTTTTTTTGTTCCGTTCCGCAATCCTGGGGACAACGTCTGTTGTGAATGAAAATAAACTTAAGTTCAACTTAAATGTGCACTGTGAAATTGGACCTTAGCCTCGGGAAATAAAAAAAAAAAAATTTTTTAAAAGAGAACATTTTTTTTGTTTTTACTCAAAGCTGGGCATTATTTAGTTAATTAGTTAATAGTTAATTAATTTTTGGTTACCTTTCAACGTTTCAGTTAATTTCGAAAACCATTAACTTTTTCATTTAGTTAAGTTAAATTTCTTCAATTAACTGGTATTAGTTAACTTTGAAACGGAAAAAAAATTGTTTAATTGGATGTAAAAATTAAAAATTAAGAATTTATACTATTTTCGAACTGATATTGACATTTAATTTATAAATTAGTTAACAAAGCAATTAAATACACAGGCCGTTATATTTCGAAGTGTTGACTACTTCTATATTCTACTTTTATGTATGAATGGACCATTCTAAAAACAATGGCGTTCTCAGCCATCACGTTAGGTTTACATTGTCAGGATGTTTACATCGTATTTTCCAATTCTCAAATTTCTCAAAATGGCGAAAAACTAAAAACGCCAATGTGTTTAGAATGGCCTATTTGTTCTTAACCAAACTTCATTCGTTTCATTATTATTATTAAATATTCTAATAAAATTTGTATGCCTTTATATGAATATAAATAAATGGTTTCATACATGAAATTTCGCTTCTGAAAACAATTTTTTTTTATTTATTTTAAAGCAAATTTGCATATAAAAGCCTGAAACCGATCGGAAAAAGGGTCTGTGGCATTCAATTAAATATAGTGAACATTTTTTTTTACTAAGTTTTTTGTAAAAAAAGTTTTTTTTGTTTTATATAGAAAATTAAACTATTTAATTTAACTTTTAACGAACTTTTCAACAAAATTATTTTTGATTAACTATTACCGGGTTAACGAAGTTAAATTCTCGATTAACTATGCCCAAACTGTTTTGCGGGGTTGTACAAATCTTTAACAACATAATAACATTACACCATTAAAACGACCATATTACAACATCAACATTACAACCACAGCAACAAATACAACTGCGTTATTGTAATTGTGGTGTTGTTCTAAAACTTTAAAATTGTCTAGAAAAAGCGTGCTTAAAATGACTGAAGAAACCTTTTGCTATGTCACCAAAAACATTGCAGAAAGCAGAACCAGTGGAACATTATTTATGAGAAATTTCGGAACTTTAAATGCAAATATCACGAAAACCATAAGAGAGCGGTCCATTCGAATTTTTTATTTTTTTTTTTGAATCTGTTGGTTTTGACCCTAAAACCAGAAAGCTTTTTGGTCGGAAAAATGTAGCGACAGTGATTTGGCAGCACTGCATTTGTTGTTGTTTTGAAGAATTGAATTTTTTTATAGATTGCAGGCTTTAAAAGTTAAAAACGCGTTGACAACTCGGCAACTGCTTTGCGTCTGCGAAAAGGACCTGTTCTTTTACTATTTATTTCTGTATATTTCTGTAAACAGATAAAATTTTACAATATAACAATTTTGTAATATTAACACACAAAAATGTAGGACCGAAAATATTTTGTGTAAAAATATTGTAATCGAAAATTGGTTTAGCATCCGAATAATTTAGGTAGTGGCAGCTAATTCGATCCTAACATTCAACTTTTTTTTTATTTTTGGCAGATTTTTTATTATCAAACTGCAAGACTTTTTTTAATGTACATATGAAACTTATCCAGTTAGAAAGCCGTATACCACAAAATGCACAATTTTTTATAAAATTTTCTTATTGCTTATTTTGATAGATCCTATATTTTCAGTAACATTTCATTTTTTTGCGACGAGTTCATACAGTAGAAAAAAATGTACAATTCCGTCGTTTTTCGATCTTTCCGTTTATAGAAATTAGTAATTACTAAACTTATTTTAAAACATTTGGGTCACTTTTTATCCATCCTTTTTTGTACGATCAGGGGATAATTCGAAGGAATTTTCGATACTCACATGTGATTTAAGTGGTCGCCCGTAACCAAAGAGGTGAAACAGAAAAACCCTGCTGTCGTCGTCGAAACACTGTTTAGTATTGCATATCATTTCCGGTCAAACAATCGCAAAATATGCTATAAGTACACAATCAAGCATATTAATTGATTTGCATCCGATGTAAATGTAGTTTTAAACAGGGGCCACAAGAGCCAGTATATTTCAGATGCAATACTTATGCATTCAACAGAATTGCAGCGGTTGCTGGCTATGCGGGACAGGGACGGTAAAGCGGTAGAAAAATGTATTAAAACCTTTAAATAACATTAAATTCGGCAACGTGGCTAATAAATAGTGAGAAGTAAAATTGTCTAAGTACATGCGTATACTAAAAATGGAAATGCACTAAGTGCTTAAATAAATCTATGTACTTGGTGCATTTCAATTTAAAACCGACACATGGACTTAGTAGGGCGATTCATCTAAAGTGGGAAACCCCTCGGAAACGATTCAGTTGTGCAGATGAGCAGTCAAAATATATGAAATTTGACAGTTCTTTAAAGCAACTGCGCGTTTTCGAGGGGTTTCCCACTAACCATGAATACCCTTAGTGAGTTTTACTTGTGCATCGACGATATGCAAGAGTTATTTTTTAGTAGGTAATCAATAAATGTTATTTGGAGGAACTTCAAAAATTTATACAAACGCATATAACATTTCAGCAATCCGTTGATGCAATTATAATATTGCAGATGTGATCATCAAAATAAAAGAAAGCATTCTTTGTCGAATCAAAACTACCGAAAGAAATACAATTTATCCTTGATTAACAAATGTTCTTAGTTTCTTTGTTGTTGTGTGTACACAACGACAAAAAAATAGAACAAGTGCAGAATTGATATGAATGTAGGTCAATGATCTTAATTCAACATAGAATTAATGGAAAATACGAATGACTATGTTGTAAATATTTCCGAAATTAAATATATTTACATACATTGCTGTAATAATAATCTTTTCTTTACTTATATAAAATTCTTTCTGAGTTTGTTTGTAGGTTTGTATATTTGTATCCTTATAACTCGGCCAAAATCCCTCGAGGGTTGTAACATATGTATGTATGTATCCTTATAACTCAAGAAATAATTGACCGATTTTAAGGAAACACATATCAAAATGTAGGTAATTTCGTTGACCCCATCAAAGGCTCATCATATGCCATCTCATTATCTTTGGGCGTTCGAGGTGGGAGTGGCAAATATTATTCTAAAATGCTATAATTCATGCAAGGTTTAACCGATTTTGCTGAAATTTTATATGTGGTTTTAGGTAACGAATTGGTAACATGTTGATTCTGCAAATTTGTAGTCCGCCCACAGACATGCCCTTAAATTTTAAAAGCTCTGTTGCTCGGGTCATATTCAAGCGATTTCGGTGAAATTTTGAATTTCGTGCTGGGTTGACCATGGAAATTTAAGATCAGCCCCCTTCCACTCCCTAAAATGTTTAAAGCTCTGTTACTCGGGTCCTATTTAAGGGATTTCGCTGAAATTTGTATTTGGTGTGTGATCTGCCAATTGTCACGCACCAAATTTGTATATAACTTTAGTTCGGGCCCCATTCGAAGGATACCGGTGATATTATTGATTTGGTGTTGAGTAGCGAATGGCCAGAGGGATAACTGACAAAATTTATTTTTATTTCAGATGCTTATATAATACAAACAACATTTATACAAATGTAAATGGAAAAATGTAAATTTGTTGAAATAAATATAAAGACCATTCTCAACAAAATACATTTATTTACCCTTGTATGCACTTCACTCTTTGACTAAACTGTACGCACTGATGTTAATACTCGAATGCCAAAACCTAAATCGGTGCTTTCGTATTTATGTCGCACAGCGGCGTGCTTAACAAACAATATAGGTTGCAGTAAAAATAATTTCTATTGGCATTAAATCACTCACAATCACCTTTTTCACATTTTTATTAAATTTTATTTACGGAATTCCAAATTTTTTCAAACATTTTCATTTTATCAGAAAATATTTCACTTTACACAAAACGAATGTCATTTCAACTATAGAATTTTTTCCATATGCAGTTCTGAACCAATCTACAGCTCTACAAGTTCTTGATTCCCCCATTGCAACTATATTATAGCTGTATACCCTATATATCCAGTAAAATGGGAGTCAGTTGTTTCTTGCAGGGTATTTTCTGGTACTCGAGAGAATAAAATAAAATAAGCCCCAGGCTGCAGTCCAACTCGTGCTGGTGAAACCCCTGGACTATTGACGAAATCGCTGAGCAAGAAGTGGTCCCCACAAACACTGCCACAATTATCAAAATTTATTCCGCACTTGTCGACCCACCTCGACCCTAAAATGTTCAGTGGTAGTGGAATGTTTGTCCTTTCTGTGGACAAACATTCAGTGGTAGTGAAAAAAAACCACTAAATGTTCAGTGATAGTGGAGTTTTTTTTTGAAAAAAATCTCATAAAAAGTAGTAAATCTACTACGACTTAAAAAAATTTTAAATAAATTCCATGTTATACAAAAAAAAAATTGAAATTGACCACAAAGAAAAGGATATAGAACGCAAACTGAACTTATGTCAATATTTCTCAAAATGACCAATTACTCAACAAAAATATTTAAACACAAAAATTATATTTTTTAAAACGGACTCGACTTACGGGATTAGACCGACCTGTCTGAATCCCTCGCACAATTCTGTGTAGAATCACTTCACCGGCTGGACTTCGATAAAATCGATGCCCAGCAACCACTTGGCTCAGGTGCAGGAAGCCACAAATAATAATGGATAAGGAAGAAAGGGAAAGGAACAGCCAAACAAAATTCCAGAAAACACAATTCGCCAATAATAAAAAAACCCTACCGAATAATAAAAAAAATCTCTTCGGATTTTTCTAGAGTGCGTTTGGTAAATTTATATACCCCCCTGCACCCACCAAAATGAATATTCAAAGTGGCGGCACCCATGTATGTAAGCGTCAATGTTTTCAAATTCCCCTCCCTCAAACAGATTCAAAGAGCACAAAAGCTTTAGTCCAGATTTTGACATTTTCCTATTGTAATGGCGTTGGTGCTCACTAAGCTAACTCAACGAAAGCAAAAGCGAAAGAAAAGAAAGCAAGATAACTTTGACACGGCCGCACCCCACCCGCGAGTGGCGAAATTAGGCTTGTCACACACAGGGTTTTTGCCCGGAGACTCCGGGAATCAAAACAAATCTCCAGTTTCCGGTTTTTTGAAAAATTTCTCCGGTTTTTTCATTGCTTTAGTAATTTTTTGTTAAATTTAAAAATTTTTGTCAAAATTTATTTTGGTTAAACATTTGAAAATAAAATACACATTCTTTCATTCGAGTTATTTATGTTATTATACCCTACACCTCATGCGGTATGGGTATATTCAATTTGGTCTGATGTTTGTAATACCAAGAAGGAGCTGTATCTGGTATGGAAAGGTGTGTATATTCTTGATCAGCGTCACCTCCTAAGTTGATTTCGCCCTATCCGTATGTCCGTCTGACCGTCCTCTTTTCTTGTAAACACGATTGCAGGAGCTAGAAGAAAGATAGAGGTCCTTTTGGATTTTTAATTTGTTTGCCCTCGAAGGAGCTGGTATTGAAAATTAGCGGAATCGGTCGACTGCCACGCCTACCTCCCATACAAGTGAAAATCGTGTTTTGTAAAATATGTAGCCTAATGCCGCTGAAATAGTTCTAAACTTGGTATACGGGGCTATTGGGGGTATCCGATTAAGAATTTGATGTCGAAATTTCAAAATTCAACATGGTGGATCCAAAATGGTGTAGGGTATATATATAAGTCGGCTTTGAGCGACTGAAACGTAGTCAGTTCTTTTAATTGAAAATTGTCTTCATTTAATGAGAGGCCACACCTAAAAAAATTAATTATTTCATTATTTTGTCTTGGAAATCTCCGGTTTTGGGCTTCTCCAACTGTGGCAAGCCTTTTGCTTAACAAATGAAGCAAAACAAATATAAAATAAAATAGTTACAAGTAATAAAATTGTTCAGTGTCTTCTCTCGGTTAGTGCGTGTGTAATTTCCTCCGATTTTGTTCGCCCGTCGCCCAGACCAAAAGGGAAACATAAAAACAAGAACAAACAAACAATAAAACCAACAACAATTGTGTCGCAATTTCACGAAGTATGGTAATGTTGAGAAACTGCAACGAACGCAGTCGAAAATTCTGCGACAAATCGTGGGAGCACCATGGTACATAAAAAATGCACTCATCCGCAGAGACTTGCAACTACTTACAGATATTATAGGCTAACCTGTAAACACGATTGCAGGAGCTAGAAGAAAGCTAGGAGGCCCAAACTTTGAATTAATCTTTTTTTACGTCCTAGATTAGTTGGTATAGAAAATGGGGGTTTTTGGGGTCGCTGATTTCGAATTTAATGTCGGAATTTCAAAATTCAAGATGGCGGAACCAATATGGCGGCCCAAATTTTAAGATTTCATCAAAACAGTATGAAATTTTGTACAGGGAGTTTTTTGGGGTCGCTGATTTCGAATTTGATGTCGCATTTTCAAAATTCAAGATGGCGGATCCAGTAGGGCCCAGTAGGTGTAGGGTATATATAAGTCGGCTTGCCCGACTGAAACTTACTCACTTGTTTTTTTTTCAAACCTACTTTTTTTAAAGTCAAAATTAAAAAAAAATTAAATGGCGAACGCAGAAAAAAGGTATTGCTTTTGAAATTGTTTTATAATTTTTATAATTATTTAAGTTTTGCATTAACAAGCGTAAAGTGTGGACAAAGGTGGAAACTTTGATGTTCCTGTCGTGCTACAGGGCGAGGAAGGAGGAATTCGAGCACCCTAGAAAAAGAGAGCTGCATATGCCCATGTCTTGGAAGATATGATTTGTCTGGTAGTTGCTGGAAGTTTGGAGTAATTAGGTTGACACACATTATATTTTGTATACTTTAGGACACACAAATCACTACCGATGCCTTGGAGGGAAAGTTGCGAACGCTAATGAATGCGTACAAGAGCGACAAAGACTATGCGAAACGAACGGGAGCAATCCCTTGCATAGCACCGTATATGACGGAAATTGACGAACTTTTTGGTGATAAATCTTTACTTACATTTCATTTACACAATTTGATTTCTCTTTCAGTTTTGGAATAATTTATGTAACTGCAATGAATAAATACATATTTTTGTTATAATCGTGTTTATTTCTATAATTATAGGAACAAATTTTATTTTACAAGACATTTGTTTCATTTAAATAATTGAAAAGTGTTGCGCGACGGTTTATATCGGTGGTGCTATCTTGCTCTATTTCATTGCTTTCGGGTTCGGTATTTTCGGACGATTCTGGTGTATCATTCGTCCCCCAAAAATCAAAGCTTTTTATGCATAAGTTGTGCAAAATACAATTACAAATTCGTAATTGATCACAAATCCCTCTGTTCAGTAAACTTTTAGAGCCTACGAAATCTTTCTTTCAACAATCCAAAAGCGTTTTCCACAACCATTCTTGTGGAGGAATGAATGAAATTGAAACGTCGATGATTAACTGTTAACTGACCGTTGTTTTTAAATGGAGTCACCAACCAGCTTGATGGAGCATACGCCGAATCTCCCAGCAAAAAGGTAGAGCTTGGAAACAGGCTTAAATAGTTACTTTGAACTTCGGAATACAGTTCAGATCTCCTGAGCACTCTGTCGTGCAGTGACCCAGGCTCATCGCAATAAAGATTCGTGAATAACTTTTCTACATCGACTACACCTTGTAAAACAATGTTGTAGCTTTGTTTGCGGTTGAAATAATTTTCTTTGCTGACCCTTGGAGCATTAATGCATATGTGAGTACCATCAATTGCCCCAATAACTCCTGCAATTTTTTTTTTTGCTTCAAACTTCCTACATATTTCTTCTAAGCGAGGACCTGTTGGCCAGCTTAAGAATTCGTGGCCAATATGAATTATCCATGCTATTACGCGACCAACAGATAGCCATGCTGAAGACTTAGCAACGCCGAATAAGTTGCATAATTGCCGAAAAGTGACAGTGTTACTGATGTACCAAATGTATATATAAATTTGTGTTTTTGATGAGATTTTTGGATTGCAAGGACTATTTTCAGCAGCTTTCAGAATATCTTTCGGTATATAAAATTCAGTAATTTATTCGTCAAGTGTTCCAACAAAGTTGTTGCACTTCGTATGCTTCTTAAGCTCCTCATCAGATACTTCCGAAGAAGAGGAACTGGAACTGGAACTCGAGGAATCTTCGAAATCTTGTGTACCGTTTTCATACATAGCGAACAGAATTCTTGTAACTAGAATAGCGTATTTATATAAATAATTATATATATATATCGAGCCCAGATGTTTATATCGACCTACAGTTTAATGCCGAATCCGAACGGCGGATGGAGCATTCCTTGGCAAGTTTTACTCTCGTAAGTTTTGCCAATGTTTACGAGAGGTTGCGGTCTTTACAGAAAAACATGTCACACTCACTTTTCCTTGACCTGCCCCGGGTAGGGGTTGAACCTCATCCCTTCCGATCGTGACACAGCAGAACCACTTAACAAACTGCACCACGGCCGCCAATTCATTGTAACTTGAAATAACCAATTATTTATGTAAATTATGGAAACATTTTTTTAGGTAAAATTTTAAAACAAATATTTATTTATTTGACAGAACTATTCAATGCTGCCAAGTTTCAATAATTTTTGTATGTACGTTTTCTTTGTTACCGCGATAGCTAACTTCTAAGCCTGCCAACCAAAACACGCCTATTGCCTCAACTTTTTTGGGGTCACCATGTAAGCCCTGCCGATCAACAACACAACCTAAGCACCGGAGCGAAGAAAGACAAAAATTACATTTTTCCCTATTCAATCTAAGCCCTGCCGAACAAATCGTCCTCAGGACCTCCTTCAGAACCTCAAAATGTTTGTCAAATCTATTTGTAACAATAATAATATCGTCCAAATACACGAAAACATGGGGTTCCAAGTCAGCCCCAAGGACGTCATCAATAAATCTCTGCCAAGTTGCAGGCGCATTGTGCAGGCCATAAGGCATGCGTTTGAACTGGTAGAGCCCCCTACCCGGAACGGTAATTGCCGTGCAGGCACTAGACTTCTTCTCTACTGGGATCTGCCAATAAGCGGATTTTATATCCAAACTAGAGAGATATTGTAGTATGCAATGTAGTAAGAAAGAATGGTATGTTTGTGGCAGACTTGGGAAATTGAGCGACCATTACCATTACCATTACCATTACAGGTAATGAAATTTTATTTCATTACCATTACCATTACTGCAATGGTAATTGTAATGGTAATGGTAATGAAGTAATGAAAATTTCATTGCAATGGTAATGAAATTACCATTATTTCATTGCGATAGTAATGATAATGAAGTAATGAAATTTCATTACTTCATTACTTCATTACCTATCTGCCCCAATTGCGTTTTTGGCACTTTTTGGGCAAAAGTTTAATTGTAGCTATCACCAAGTGTGTCCATGGTCATGTTTTGGATGAATCACGTCAGGTGGGATTAGGACAGCTTCTGAGTGCGTCCTTGGACATTTTTTGGGTGAATCATGTCAGGTGGGATTAGGACAGCTTCTGAGTGCGTCCTTGGACATTTTTTGGGTGAATCATGTCAGGTGGGATTAGGACAGCTTCTGAGTGCGTCCTTGGACATTTTTTGGGTGAATCATGTCAGGTGGGATTAGGACAGCTTCTGAGTGCGTCCTTGGACATTTTATGGATGAATCATGCCAGGTGGGATTAGGACAGCCTAAGTGCGTCCTTGGACATTTTTTGGATGAATCATGTCAGGTGGGATTAGGACAGCTTCTAAGTGCGTCCTTGGACATTTTTTGGGTGAATCATGTCAGGTGGGATTAGGACAGCTTCTGAGTGGGTCCTTGGACATTTTTTGGGTGAATCATGTCAGGTGGGATTAGGACAGCTTCTGAGTGCGTCCTTGGACATTTTTTGGGTGAATCATGTCAGGTGGGATTAGGACAGCTTCTGAGTGCGTCCTTGGACATTTTATGGATGAATCATGTCAGGTGGGATTAGGACAGCTTCTAAGTGCGTCCTTGGACATTTTTTGGATGAATCATGTCAGGTGGGATTATAACAGCTTCTGAGTGCGTCCTTGGACATTTTTTGGGTGAATCACGTCTGTTGGGATTAGGACAGCCTCTGAGTGCGTCCTTGGACATTTTTTGGGTGAATCACGTCAGGTGGGATTAGGACAGCTTCTGAGTGCGTCCTTGGACATTTTTTGGGTGAATCACGTCTGTTGGGATTAGGACAGCTTCTGAGTGCGTCCTTGGACATTTTTTGGGTGAATCATGTCAGGTGGGATTAGGACAGCTTCTGAGTGCGTCCTTGGACATTTTTTGGGTGATTCATGTCAGTTTGGATTATAACAGCTTCTGAGTGCGTCCTTGGACTTGGTGGGATTAGGATAACAACATATACATTTTGTATAACTTTTATTTGATATATTGCTGTTAAAAGTATTGCCTGACATGATTCATCCATAAAATGTCCAAGGACGCACTCAGAAGCTGTCCTAATCCCACCTGACATGATTCACCCAAAAAATGTCCAAGGACGCACTCAGAAGCTGTCCTAATCCCACCTGACGTGATTCATCCAAAACATGACCATGGACACACTTGGTGATAGCTACAATTAAACTTTTGCCCAAAAAGTGCCAAAAACGCAATTGGGGCAGATAGGTAATGAAGTAATGAAGTAATGAAATTTCATTACTTCATTATCATTACTATCGCAATGAAATAATGGTAATTTCATTACCATTGCAATGAAATTTTCATTACTTCATTACCATTACCATTACAATTACCATTGCAGTAATGGTAATGGTAATGAAATAAAATTTCATTACCTGTAATGGTAATGGTAATGGTAATGGTCGCTCAATTTCCCAAGTCTGCCAGATGGATTTTCTACTGTATTAATTAGTCGTTAGTAGAAATACGACTAAAAATTATTAAAATTAGACAAACAAATCAAAATGATTGACTTATGAATTCCAGTTGCTTAATGAAGGAAACAATTTAAGTTGGTGCGGTTTTTTTTTAGCCTTCCGCCAAAGTTTCGGCTTCGAAGTCGATTAATCAGATCTTTCTGGCAACGTTGCCTGCCAGAAAAACGTAAACAAAGAACAGCGGTTCGTGTGACAAGAAGTATCTGCTGACGTCACGACAAAATGGCGATCCTAACGGTAAACGTCATGTCGTCATCTGTGTTTATATCCTTCTTGGGTATGCCACCACTCTTTATAATCAGAGTGACCATTGTGCAACTAAAGTGCAACTTTTGCCAACTTTTCCTCAATCCGCCCCCTTGGCCCAAATTTCCAAAAAATACCAACATTTGCTCGAATTTGTGAATATAAAAAGTAAACTAAATATAAATATTTGCAAATTAAGAAAACATGTTTTCAAATTGAACATTTGCGTGTTAAAATTGGTTTTTAGCCCACGTGTTTTAAAATTGAAGAAATCTGTACAAAGTAGGGATGCAATAAAAATATCGATCTATTTACTCGATCTATTTACCCAATATCGATATTACACACAAAAAAAGTAGGTAAATCTAAATAAAAAGGACGATTAAAGACAAAAAACGTGGTAAATATAAAAGACTCAAAGTTGTTCGCGTATCGTGAAAATTTGTTGGCGTACAAAAAAAAATAGTTCGTATTTTACTTATAGAAGACAGAGAAAGCAATAATGAAATTGAGCGAATAAAATAAATAGATACATATTAGAAAAAGAATGCAAGAAAAAGATAGCAGATTTGTCTGGTGTTTTTGTAGATGTGTTGTATTGAAATATTTATGAAACTTAAATTAATTTAATGTAAGCCCAAGACTTTAAATATGAGATAATTAGCATTTCCGTGCACAAATTGGTCGGGCAACAACATTTCTACTGCGAATATATATTACATTCATTACCCAAAACGCGCTTCCACAAAAAATATTTCATTAAGTTTACACTTATATTGTAGTACTGAAATTAATAGGGCGATTCATTTAAAGAGGGAAACCCCTCGGAAACGATTCAGTTGCGCAGATGAGCAGTCAAAACATATGAAATTTGACAGTTCTTTTAAGCAACTTCGCGTTTTCGAGGGGTTTCCCACTTTAAATGAATACCCTTAATGTTTTCCCGGGAAAAACGAGTTGAAAAACATTCTGCACAATTTTTAAAATCGTAATATCTTATTTTGAAGCACAAACATTGAATAAAATATATACTCATATTTAACTTTTTCTTTGAAATTCATTTTCCTAGAAATTACGCCACTGGTACAAAAATAGTGCGCTGATGGCAATTATCTGTCAGCACGCTGCAAATTTTGTTCTAAAAGTAGTATACTTTGCATTTTTTTAAACACGACATTTTTGAACTATAGAAGAACAACAGTACTATCAATTTCAAAGAACTTATGAAGGAGCAAGACAATTGGATCTGAAAACATTTGTTTTAAAAATTAAAATATAAATGTACTACAGAAAAACTTTTAAATGCACATTTAAAAAAAAATTTATTTTCAAACAAGTTTTTGTTTTTGAACTCCACTATTTTGAAACTTTTTTTTTTAATTCCTCTTTTATTTATTTATATTTTGAAATTACAAAGTCTTGCTATTTTTTGAATTATAAAAACTGTATTTTTGTGGGAGGCACTTACATAGTTGCAAATAATTTTTACATCGTAAAAGATCGATTGGGCAAACCACTCGCAAACCGTGCAGTTGTAGATGCGCACTAAAAACTTGGTCATTTTGACAGCTTTTATATGAGTCTCCTTTTTATATTTATAGCCCCACACACTACTGTGGCAGGGTATACTCACTTTGACACAAAGTTTGCAACGCCCATAAGTAGGCGTGTCTGGTATGGAAAGAATATATATTCTTGATCCTGACTCGATTTAGCCATGACCAGACTTGTCAAAATCGAGAAACAGCTGATAGGAAGAAGAAGAACAATAGTGTGATGGTGAAGATGGTTACAATGTACCTATGTTACAATGTACCTATGTAACCGGTACTTTTGCTTTGGTACTCGAGAAAAAAAATAGAATAAGCCCCTAGCTGCAGTAGCACTTGTGCTGGTGAAACTCTGGGACTATTGATGAAATCGTTGGCCTAGAAGTGGTAGCACAATTTTTTGCGTACTAGTCGTCACATCCTCTTCCACACATGTTAAATTTTTGAAACCTTAAAAAAATAGCGTTTTTTTTTGTTTTTCTTGGTAGTTTTAGCACAAAGCACATTTTAAGCGACCCATTCTGAAATTTTCGTTTGCCGCTCAACGGCGGAAAGAACCGGCTACAAAAATTCAAATTTTTCATAGCTCTAATTTGAACATCAGCTGATTTGCAGGTACTATATACTGTGTCTGCAACGTAGATTTTGTTGTTGTCTAACGGATGATTTCGTCGATTGATAAGCACTTGGAAAAATCGGTGCTTGTTTTAAGTTTCAATTTTAAATCATTCTAACTTTGAACATGTCTTCAGAAGAGAAGTGGGAAAGTGATTTTTTGATTTTTTTTTTTTTTTCATTACAGATAAATTCCAAAAAATGTAATTTTTTTTACAGTGTACGTATTAAAATTTTTCTTTTTTCTTATTTTTTTAATAAGAATGTTTTTATGTATTGGTGTTTGCACTTCCATAAGAAGCTATTGGGCACCCCTGGTGTGGGGGATAGTCCCCTGTGTAGTTTTCGTTTGTGGCCACGTATTTGCGATGGGACAGGCACGAGTAACTAGTAACTTGTTGTTACTTTTTTGTTATTTATGTTTTTTTTTTATGTTAAGTTTAATATTATTTATTTGTTTGTTTAACTGCAAGAAATATGAATGTAACGCTATAAACCAAAATTAACTTTTTTATGGGGGGGGGGGTATTGGTGTGACATCCTCTGATCCGCCCCGGGTGACACCCGCCCCAGGATCGCCACTGATTCAATTCCATTATTTTCACCATGGAACATCATTGATTTGCATTTGACAGCTGACTGTTTTGATTCGACGGTAACTTATCGTCACCCGCCGTAATTCTGTTTGGGACATTAGATCAGAAAAAAAAAAAATAAAATGAAAATTTCAACAGACTTCATTATATTCACCATGATATTTTTTGTGAAAGAGAATGCCTTTGAGAACCAATTTACTGAATTTTAAGAGAAATTAATTTTATACATTTGTCTCTTTCTGATATGGCTGTGTCGAGTAGTTGAGTGAATAAGAGCAAAACCTCCCTGAATTTGTGTTTTTTTTTTCCAAGAACATCCTCCATAAAAGGCGGTCATTTTGTTAAAATGGTGACTCACTTTTGCGCCGGCAGAAAACACGCCAGCGTAAACTGGAAAATCAGACAAACCCTCTTGAAAGTTACAAATGGAGGCAAAAATATAACAACATTTTAATATGTTACTTGATGACTATTTAATTTAGTTTATAACTTAAGCGTGAAAAAATAACACTAGTCACTATTGTTAGCCAGGAGGAAACTCTATAATCGAACTTCTCTATAGTGAACTTAGGCTTGCCACACACAGGGTTTTTGCCCGGAGACTCCGGGAATCTAAACGTTTCTCCGGTGTCCGGTTTTTTGAAAAATTTCTCCGGTTTTAGTTTTAGTAATTTTTTGTTAATTTTAAAAAATGTTGTCATAATTTATTTTTATTAAACATTTGAAAATAAAATACACATTCTTTCATTCGGTTATTTAATTATTATTTTGATGATTTCGAATTTTTCGACCGGTCCTTTCCTATGATACCCAATTTGGGGTGTTCGAAGGAATTAATACGAACAAATTATGAAATTTCACAGAACTGAAGAGAAACTTCAGTACGTATTTTTTAATTGAAAACTTTCGTGTACCAAAAAAGAATATGACTCCAATCATTCATAAAGATTTTTTCTCAATTAAATATCAACTGCCGTTCTCCAATCCAAAAGGACATGTATTTGAATAATATATTTGAGGTTTATTTGAAAAACAATAGGTAAATACAAAGGTTTAGATTTAAAGAAATGTTCTTTAGTAATTACAAATGCAATAAAACCAAAAATGTATGAACAGAATTCGATTTGAGAATGAATCTTTGTTTCATAAACTCCCCCGGGGTTTCTTTGCAAAATAATTTTTTAAATTATTTTTTACTTTTTTTAATGAAAAATCGAAAGATTTATTTTGAATAAAAGAAAAACGACGTTGTTGTGGATTTTGTTTGTATTTTACCGTTTATTCTTCAGTATTCTTAACAAATTTTTATGAAACCCCCCCCCCCGAAATGTTCCTGGTTACGTCCCTGATTTTTTTTACAATTATTTGGAATCAGTTGCCTATCTTAAATAAATGTCTATTTTGCAAAAATGTTGAGGAAGCAGTAATACTGGCATATGACCCAACCCTCTAGGAGCAACACCTCGGCGGCTGTGGGGCTACGAGTCGATCTATCACCCATTTTTTTGAACTTTGTCATGTCTAATGCGGCGATGGCCAAATACAATTTGTTAAATTTTGCGTGTGTGTTGGTGAGAATTTTGCGTTTGCACTGCAAGAAAGTTGTGTTCATAAGAGATTGATTTTTGCTTTGGCATATTCGATAGATTTTGTTTTTGTCACACCGTTTGTAACGCCCATAATGGGGCGTGGTAGGTATGGAAAACTATATATATTCGTGATCAGCATCTCCTCCTGAGTCGATATATATAAAAATAAGATAATTCTATTATTTGTTTTTATTTATATTTCGTAATCCATTACTTCATTTATGTTGACGTCGTATTCGCAACATTTAATGCGGAGTAAATTTTCTATGAAATTGTCATTGAGACTATTTCTTAATTTACTCTCTATTTTTTTGAGTGGAAAAAACGACCTCACAAGAATAAGAGGATCATATCTATATAGAAACTTCATTATATAGAAGTTCACTTAGGCTTGCCACACTTGGAAGAAGCCCATAACCGGAGATTAAATAAATAACTTTTTTTGTAGGCTTGGCCTTTTCAATTAGAGACAATTTCCCATTAAAAAAAAGTTACAAACAAAAAAAAAATAATAGAAATTTATACTTCACTTTTTTACAGTGCACTATGGTTCCTGCGGCCGAGTTTTCTGGCCGGGGGTTTTTGGGGTCGCTGATCTCAAATCTGATATTGAAATTTCAAAATTCAAGATGGCGAATCCAATATGGCGGCCGAAATTTCAAAATCTTATTGTAATTTGACGAAACTTGGTATGTGGGGCGTTTTTGGAGTCGCTGATTTCCAATCAGATATTGAAATTATTTTATCTTCACGAAACTTGATATACGGGGTTTTTGGGTTCGGAAATTTTATAAACGGCAATGTAAGTGTTAAAATGTTTTAATTATTTTTATAACAGTGTTAACAAATTTTATTAATTAATACCAAATTATTCATTGATGAGCTTAGAAATAATATGAAACTAAAAACAATACAATTGGATTAAAAAATGGAAAAAAAAAATTATCAATTAAAAAGAAAAAGTTTGTTACTCATATTGCTAATTTTAAAACTTGAGTAATTCCTCATGGTGATAAGGATAAGTCCGGCTTTTTTATTAACATTTTTACTAATTGATCTGCACATCCTTCTGGATCTTTTCTTTTAAGGAGAGAGCATAAATGTTGAAAACATAATTTTTAATGCATTTTTGTAACAAATAATTGAAACAACTATTCCGAATGTCGAATACATCAGCGAATCGCACATTGAAGTTATCTGAGAAAAATGTGGATTATTCAAAAAGTGCAAAATAGTACGGTGTAGTACATGAACTTTAAATTTTTATTTCTAGAAAATATGAAGCCTATTAAACGTGGCCATTTTACTTCAGCTCTACAAAAAGTTGAAAATTATCGCTAAAATTGGAGTTTACTTTAGAAACTTTTTGTATTCACTAACCGAATGTATGAATTTATGTATATGCATTACGTAAGCATTACCTTCGTTGTTCATTTCAGTTATTACTTTTTAATAGATTCCACCTACTTTGAAAAATATTCATTTTTGAAGTCTTTTTAGATAACACTAAATTTAGTATTGAATTGTTTAAACATTTTTTCCAAAAGTGACAACTTGCATTGCTCATAAAATAACAAAAATTTTAAAATCTACACTTAAAAAAAGGCCAGAAAACCTTGTCACAGGAACCATAGTGCAGTGGCTTACACTAAGTGCACCCTATATGTGTATATATTTATGGTTTGTCCCAAGCTTAGCAATGTGAACATTGACGTAACCAGGAAAAAATTTCGGAGGGGTTTTCATAACATTTTTTTTGCTAATACTAAAGAAAAAAAACCATAAAATGCAAACAAAATTAAATCAACAACCACATCGTTTTTCTTATTTTCAAAATAAATCTTTTGATTTTTAATTAAAGAAAAGTAGATCAAAAAAAATTTAAAAAAAAATTTGCAAAAGAAAACCCGAAGTTGAGTTTATGAAAAAAGGATTCATTCTAAAATCGACGTATTGTGTTCATATATTTTTGGTTTTATTGCATATCAAATTACTAAAGAACCTTTTTAAAAAACTTAACCGAAGTGTTTACTTATTGTTTTTCAAATAAACCTCAAACTGTATTGAAACATAGTCGACCTTCTCTATAGGGAACTTCTATATAATGAAGTAATTTCCTGATCCCGTGCGAATTCATTGTAGGGAAGTTCGACCAGAGGTGCACCCAAGGGGGGTGGGGTTTTGGGGGTTTGAATTGACAAAATCCTTATATACTACAACTAAAACAAAAATTTAGTATGGGCTTTTGTTAGTGTTTTGATCCAAAAATTATAAAAAGTATTGACACGGCTATATTTGCCCTTCTTGCAAGAGTTCCATTTTCAAATCTAAAAAATCAATTTTTGTATAAAACTACCAGTCATTTTTTGATTCGACTTCAAATCAAAAAACGCATTTAAGATCTAAGACCACACAGTGCGGGTAATTTGTTCGTGTAATAAAACCATTTTTCATATTTGAATTAAAAGGCCTTGTTCATAAAAATTTCAAATCAATTAATTCCAACTTGAAAATAAGGTTATGTACTGTAATTTTCATAAAATCGTCCAAAATGTTGTATAACACCGTTCGACAAATATCAACTTTTGGTAATGCCCATGATCGGGACGAATAGATTCTGTTAGAGGGGGTTAAAAAAGAGTACGTGTCTCAAAGTTTTTCTGGATCAATTCTTAAAACAGTTTAAATCGCATATTTGCATATTGCATTTTTACCATGCAAAAATTTTGTATTCCTGGGTATTTTCGGGTTTTCAAAAAGAGCCAATTTAATTCGATTAATACCAACATTATTTTACGAAAACTCAGTATTATAATCAGCTGACGACTAAACCTTATCTTCTAGCTACAATGGTATTCATAAGTATTAAGTTGCTGGCAACACCAATTTCTATGTTCTTTATCAAAGACAAAGAAGATGATGAAAAGGAGAAGCGTCGTTGTGAAATTCAAGATTCCTGGAAGCTTTTCCTTATTTCTTTATTAATATGAAATTTTCCAGAACCTTCTATGTAGATTCTTTATGGATATTGTAATTCGCTGACACCATTAAAAACATGTAAACTTTTTACAATAGGATGTAAACTCATCACGCTAGACTAGAAAACTTGTTTGAAAAAATTTATAATATAGAGACAAAAACGCATGAGAGTGCAATTTTCTGCTAAACAATTTTTTCATTGTAGAGAAAAATTCACTCTATGAAAATTAAAAAAATCTTAAGCTAAAAAAAATTTTTAAAATGAAAATATTGGAGTTTTTTTAGTCTGACGAGATGAATTTACTAGAGCCCGACCGATTAATCGGCTTCGGCCATTATCGGCCTAAAATGCACATTCGGCTTCGGTTTACTCAATAAATGGCCGAAATTTTGGGCGAAGCTTTTCAAATTTTTTTTCTAATTTTTGCGACACTGAAAACCAAAACTAATTTTTTACGATACGATTTTCTAGCCCACATCACATCTAAACGGTCTTACTGATTTTCTTGATACTTGTAAGTGATGGAATTTCCAATGGGACATAAGAGGCCAACAAAACAAAAAATATGATTAAAATTTAACTTAGTAATCATCGAATATTGAGTGAATCTCGCCTCAAATGGATGGCACGGGGTTACAGCTGCCACAAAGTACATCCTTGGACATTTTCTGGGTGGATTACTGAATTTTAAATATAGATTTGGAAGCTTAATACTCGCCCTGATGTATATGTTAAAAGGAATCCTGGTAAACTGTATCAAATTTCAAATATAGGGGTAGGCTCACGGAAGGATTCTACCTTTTAGAAATGTAGCCCAAATTGCTGAAATCCGGGACCGATTTTCGTAAAATTGTACATTTAAGTTAAAAGCTTCACAGGTGGTATTTACCATCAACTAGAGCATCCATTGCCCATCACCTGATGAATTTTGGGTGTCCTTAAAAAACAGCTACCTAGATGGATATATTGTTTGAAGAATTCTCTACCATTTCTACTAAATTCCTATTATTTTATGCATCACTCCAAATAATCCGAGGCTCCTGTTAGTTTTGACCTAGGAGGCCCAAATTTGTTTGTGAATTCTTTTGGTTACTTTTATTATTTGTTTAAATAAAATTTTAGTTCCTTAAAAAACTAAATGTGTATTTATTCCCGAAATCCCGGGATCCCGGACGTTTTCTCAATCCCGGAAACCCGGGATTTTCAGTCCGGAATCCCGGGATTCAAAAAAGGCTTTTTTTAAGCATTGTTTAGATATTTTTGACGGTTTTCTACAAAAATACAGCCGTGAATTAACATCCAATCTAATTGGTAAATTAAAAAAACCCACTTTTGAAGATCTAGTGCTACACACACACAAAAATTGACAAAATTTTTGTCAATAACGGTTAACAATAAATTTTTATCGATCTGAATAAAATTTTTTTTGAATTTAAACAATTTTTTTTTTTTTACAAAAAAGATATGTTTTAATCAACAATTCGTGTATCCGTTCCAGCTATAATACTAAAACTACTGAAAGTAACTTTTTCGTGTGTAGCATGAAATGGAGCTGGCAGAATTTCATGATTATATTCAGATTCAGGTGGCAAAAAAAATGATTTGTTCGATCAATGTAATTTAAAAAGAATTACTTTTTGTTCGAATTATTTGTTTTAAATATTGTTTGTTTTGTTTAATGTTATATTTAATAAATATTATTTCTTTGTCGAATCAAAATGAAATTAAACTTAAAATATTGTTGGAACAATTGTTTCTTTAATTTTATATGAATTATTGTATTTAATTGGAAAATCCCGAAAATCCCGAACAAATCCCGGGATCCCGGGATTGTAATTTCAAATCCCGAAATCCCGGGATTTTCAAAAACACTTCGGGATTGAATGCCTTAGTATTTATACACTGGAATTTGAATAAAAATACACGAAAAAAAAAGTTTTTAATGGTTTTTTATTTAAGTATCGGCTTCGGCTTCGGTATAGGCCTTCGGCGTCGGCCGAAGTAATAGGCTGCCAATTGACCTTCGGCATCGGCTTCGGCCTGAAAATGCTTATCGGTCGGGCTCTAGAATTTACATCCTACACAGAAAAAAAAAGGTCGGTAAAATTAACCGAAAAAAGTGGTTGACGTACAGCATTTCAAAATGTATGAAAATTGTAAATTTTTTTACCGAGCTCGTCGGTAGATTTAACCGACAAAAAATAGTAAAAAAAATAGTTGAAATAGCCGAAAAAAATTGTTTTTGTACAGAAATTTTAGGTTCTTTTACAGCAATTGTTGGTTAAATTTGAATTTTCACCAACTTGTGCAATTTACCATTCGCGCAGTTGAATCGTTGGGATTCAAAGAAAGAAGAATTCTCAATCGTGTTATGAATGTTGTGCCTTATAGAGGTAGCTTGAGCAGAGCCAAACAGAGTTTTTTGCTTGTAATACTACTTTTGGAAAATAAGTGCTTGTGTCAGTTATGCGCTCAAGCTAATATTTATTTTTTTAAACATGCAATCTTGCATTTTCGAAATATATGTTTGTGTTTAATATGTTTTTTTGGTTGTTGGGCTTTGTTTTCAAATGAAGAAAAAAATTAATTCATCGAAAAAAGTTTTCGTACTAAAAAAATATGTATCGAAACAAATTTTTGCTGTATGTTTACAATTAAAAATTGTAAATCAACAAATTATTAAAGTAAATCAACCAAGGGTTGGAGCTTTTTTAACCGTCTTTTTCGGTTAAATCTACCGATTTTTTTTTTGTGTGTATTCAATGCAAAATGCAAACATGCGATTTAAGCGGTGCATTTTTTAGTGTCGAACGGTGTAATAGAAGTTATAAGTTATTTTTGTCTTCAGTTGCATGAAAAAGACTTACATCATACGTTTGTCTTTTTATCAAAAAAAAATATTTTAAAAATCCTGAGGACGGGATGCAAGAGAGAAAGCAAGGGATTGCCAAAACCTTTCGGGATTAAATACTCTAGCTGGTACCTATACTCACTAGCTACTAACTTATTTATTTATTTTATTTATTTTTTTAAAAATTTGCATTTTAGCACATCAAGAAAAAGATTCTTATAAGCATTATGCTAGTCATGGAAAGGAATAGGTTTACATTCTGAATCAAACTTATGAGTAAAGACATATATATATAGAAATAATAATAGGGAAAAAAATAATAATAATAATAAAATAAAATTACTTTACACTACCATCATACAATAACACTACACAGGGACGTAACCAGGAATAAATTTTTTTTACTTATACTGAGAAAAAAAAAACTAGAAAGTGCAAACCAAATTAAAATCAACAACAGATCGCTTTTTTCAAAATAAATCTTTTGATTTTTCATAAAAAAAAGTAGATTAAAAAAATTTGGAAAAAAACCGAAGGGGAGTTTATGAAAAAATCGACGCATTGTGTTCATATATTTTGGGGGGTTTAGGCACCCTAAAGCCCTCCAAACACCCCTCCCCTTCATGGGTACGTCCCTGCTTTCATTTTAAAAACACTTTCATTTGATTCACAGCAAAATTTCGAATAATTATACACTTTCATAACGTGTTTCACTTTGATGTAAATGTAAACCGGGATGCTTAATAACGAGTGCTAGAACTGGAATTTTCCAGTTTTTGGTACACAAAAATAAAATATCAAGGAGTATACGGAAGTTTCTCTTAAATTCTGTTGAATTTCATAACAATTCCATACATTTTTCTATTACTTCATAGATTTCAGGGGGGGTTCGAACACCCCAAACCCCCCCCCCCCCCCTGGTTACGTCCCTGACACTACAAGAAAACCTCCCGTAGGGACTTGAATACAAATATACCTCCGACCAGCAGAAGAGCAGCAAGCATATTCATTTCATGAACGTATGAACATAATTTTCAGAGTGCTCAGGATATGAGGTAGCTTACAAACAAAAACAATCAAAACTCTAATAATAATACACATATATATGACAAATTCTTAAGTACTAACATTTATTTAGAAAAAAAATGTAAAAGCTCCAATTCAAAGTAGGTAATAAATTTAGAAAGAATATCAATATGATAATTTTCTAAATTGAACCATTTTTGAAAACCCCCCCCCCGAAAAAAAACCACTGAGTTCGACTGTATATTATTGGAATGCATGTCTTTTTGGATTTGAGAACGACAGTTGATATCCAATCGCGGTTGTGGTTTAAATGTGAAACCGTTATTTTATGAGCAATGCAAGTTGTCACTTTTGGAAAAAATGTTTAAACAATTCAATACTAAATTTAGTGTTATCTAAAAAGACTTTAAAAATGAATATTTTTCAAAGTAGGTGGAATCTATTAAAAAGTAATAACTGAAATGAACAACGAAGGTAATGCTTACGTAATGCATATACATAAATTCATACATTCGGTTAGTGAATACAAAAAGTTTCTAAAGTAAACTCCAATTTTAGCGTTAATTTTCAACTTTTTGTAGAGCTGAAGTAAAATGGCCACGTTTAATAGGCTTCATATTTTCTAGAAATAAAAATTTAAAGTTCATGTACTACACCGTACTATTTTGCACTTTTTGAATAATCCACATTTTTCTCAGATAACTTCAATGTGCGATTCGCTGATGTATTCGACATTCGGAATAGTTGTTTCAATTATTTGTTACAAAAATGCATTAAAAATTATGTTTTCAACATTTATGCTCTCTCCTTAAAAGAAAAGATCCAGAAGGATGTGCAGATCAATTAGTAAAAATCAATACGCGGCATGGCTTTTAGTAAAAATGATTAATAAAAAAGCCGGACTTATCCTTATCACCATGAGGAATTACTCAAGTTTGAAAATTAGCAATATGAGTAACAAACTTTTTCTTTTTAATTGATAATTTTTTTTTTCCATTTTTTAATCCAATTGTATTGTTTTTAGTTTCATATTATTTCTAAGCTCATCAATGAATAATTTGGTATTAATTAATAAAATTTGTTAACACTGTTATAAAAATAATTAAAACATTTTAACACTTACATTGCCGTTTATAAAATTTCCGAACCCAAAAACCCCGTATATCAAGTTTCGTGAAGATAAAATAATTTCAATATCTGATTGGAAATCAGCGACTCCAAAAACGCCCCACATACCAAGTTTCGTCAAATTACAATAAGATTTTGAAATTTCGGCCGCCATATTGGATTCGCCATCTTGAATTTTGAAATTTCAATATCAGATTTGAGATCAGCGACCCCAAAAAACCCCCGGCCAAGAAAACTCGGCAGCAGGAACCATAGTGCACTGTAAAAAAGTGAAGTATAAATTTCTATTATTTTTTTTTTGTTTGTAACTTTTTTTTAATGGAAATTGTCTCTAATTGAAAAAGGCCAAGCCTAGAAAAAAAGTTATTTATTCTAATTATTTTATTTTGAAACATCTCCGGTTATGGGCTTCTTCCAAGTGTGGCAAGCCTAAGTGAACTTCTATATAATGAAAGTTTCTATATAGATATGATCCTCTTATTCTTGTGAGGTCGTTTTTTCCACTCAAAAAAATAGAGAGTAAATTAAGAAATAGTCTCAATGACAATTTCATAGAAAATTTACTCCGCATTAAATGTTGCGAATACGACGAAAAATTTGTTAAGAATACTGAAGAATAAACGGTAAAATATAAACAAAATCCACAACAACGTCGTTTTTCTTTTATTCAAAACAAATCTTTCGATTTTTCATTACAAAAAAGTAAAAAATAATTTAAAAAATTATTTTGCAAAGAAACCCCGAAGGGAGTTTATGAAACAAAGATTCATTCTCAAATCGAATTCTGTTCATACATTTTTGGTTTTATTGCATTTGTAATTACTAAAGAACATTTCTTTAAATCTAAACCTTTGTATTTACCTATTGTTTTTCAATAAACCTCAAATATATTATTCAAATACATGTCCTCTTGGATTGGAGAACGGCAGTTGATATTTAATTGAGAAAAAACCTTTTTGAATGGTTTGGCGTCATATTCTTTTTTGGTACACGAAAGTTTTCAATTAAAAAATACGTACTGAAGTTTCTCTCAGCTCTGTTAAATTTCATAATATTTGTTTCTATTATTTTGGAGCCAACTCAACTCAACCGAATCGAATAAAGGTTTCGGTTTCACTCCCACTTGGCAATCGGTTTCGCTCTTAGATTTTGAAAAGGTTTCGGTTTAGGTTTTAAAAGGTTTCTAGATGGCCCAATATTAGGATATTTTATATCAGTTCAATATAAATCAAGGGTGCTGAATCTAACTACATTTACCGAATTTCCTTATCTAACGCTTTTTCAAACAAATTTCTGCTTAAATTTTTAGTTTTTATACACCACACAGGGTATTATACACCATACCTTTGTCACTACGTTAGAAGCGTCCATAAAGATGCGTGTCCGGTATGGATAAGTATATATTCATGATCAGCACCGAACACCAATTTAGAAATATTCCCGTCTGTCTGTCACGATTGCGGTTGGAATGTTTTTTTTTTGAGACATCTACGTGAAATGTTGGGCTTACGTTTTTTTTCTCCGAACTGAGATGAAGTTCGAGAATCAGCTAAATCGGACAAAAAAGTCTGTCATATAAAACTACGAAAAAAAGCGAAAAATGGGGTCTGTAGGCGAACTTTTTTTTTCTATTTGATGGGAAATTTTTAGAAAACGGATTTCAGACATGGTCCGAGGTTCCAAAACCTTATATAAATGGGGGGAGCGGCATTTTTTTGCGTATGTTTTATACTTTTTATGTTAAATAAACTGACGGCTTACATCTTAACGACGCTTTAGTTAAACGGCACAGGAGTTTCATCTTTTATCTTGAATCAGCTATCTATACCAGTTTAGTGCAAATACTCTCTTATCGATACCTTTAAGCACAACCATCCTATGCACATTTTTTCAAAACTCTAGAAAAATAAAACTAAGTTTTTAAATCCAAAAATGACAAAAACTCGATGATATCATGAAAACGGACATAGGATGATTGTGCTTTAAAGTATCGTTATGTATTATGCAAATATTCGAATGCGATAGCATGCTGTACTACGACAATCTGTGTTGCTTACTTATAATCGATACGGTAAAAGAAATTGTTTTGACCTCAGTACAATATAATTTATATTTATATTTTGTTAGAACGTACTTGCGACATCAATAAAATTATGACGTGCTGGAAAAAAACAGCGTGGCATAATTATATAAAATCAACAATCAAATCTCTTGAACTTTTTTTTGGTAATTTGGCTAATTGCTAAATAAATTTGTAATAATAATACCAAATACCAAATGTTATTAAACTATAACTATACTGAGATATGTGAATCAAATTCAATAAAATAAAATTGTTAAATATAAAACACTTACTCCTATGAATTTAATTTTTAATGTACATAGAAACGTTGAAAAAAAAGGTCGGCAAAATCAGCTTTGTCCCGTGCGCCACAATGTGGTCCCACCGCCCTGTTTGTAACACCAGAAGGAGACGTGTCCGGTATGGAAAACTGTATATATTCTGGATCAGCGTCACTTCCTGAGTCGATTAAGCCCTATCCGTCTGTCCGTCTGACCGTCTGTTCATCCTCATTTCTTGTAAACACGATTGCAGGAGCTAGAAGAAAGCTAGGGAACCCCATATTTTGGATTTATCCTTTTTTAGGCCCTAGAAGCAGTTGGTATTGAAAATGGGCGGAATCGGTCGACTGCCACGCCTACTTCCCATATAAGTGAAAATCATGTTTTCACCGTAATTTTAAGATTTCATTAAAACAGTTTTTGGGGTCGCTGATTTCGAATTTGATGTCGCATTTTCAAAATTCAAGATGGCGGATCCAATATGGCCCAGTAGGTGTAGGGTATATAAAAGTCGGCTTGACCGACTGAAACTTATAAGTATACTTACTTGTTTTCTTTATTTTTGCAAAAAAATCGATCTGCATTTGCCGATTTTAATTTTGTTGCATTTGAGGTACTGGACGTCGAATTCAAGAAATCTAGAGTTAGCGCAGCAAAACGGACCCCGGATTCGTGACCAGCGACCCTCAAAAAAAAGAATTGAAAAGGTAATGTGTAAAAAGAGAAACAAAGAAAAAAGTTGCTCCGCCTGAGATTCGAACCCACGGTCCCAAAAAGTAAAACTGTTTTCAGAAACGAAACCGTTTCAAATCCTAACGAAACAGTTTCATAGTATATATATGCAGTTAAAACATTGCAAAATAAGCACAGCGGTAGGCAACCGTGCTAAGAGGCGCGTTAATGAATCCGAATGGCCAGGGTTCAAATATCGGTAAGTAAACAAAAACTTATATCATTTCTTTATTTCGTAAATAAAATATAACAGTAAAATATCAATAAGGTTGCTTAACGTTTTGATAACGTTTCGTTTGGATTTTTTTTCTCAGTGCACATATTTTAGAAAAAAATGCATGAGAATGACAAAAATTGAGTAAGCAATCAAGACAAACGAAAGAAAGAATGCAAAATATAGCAAAGAAACATAAGAAACACAGCATCGGTAATGTTAAGTTGGTTTTCTGTTAACTTAACATTCTGCGTGTTCTGGTAGAATTATCTTGTGGTACGGAATGGATTTCAAATCGCCGAGTGGTGTTTCTCTGCATATACTGTGAAACTGTTTGGCAGACTTGTAAAGTAATGAAATTTTCATTACGCATTACCATTACCATTACCATTACAGGTAATGAAATTTTATTTCATTACCATTACCATTACTGCAATGGTAATTGTAATGGTAATGGTAATGAAGTAATGAAAATTTCATTGCAATTGTAATGAAATTACCATTATTTCATTGCGATAGTAATGATAATGGAGTAATGAAATTTCCATTGCTTCATTACTTAATTACTTATCTGCCCCAATTGCGTTTTTGGCACTTTTTGGGCAAATCATGAAAAGTTTAATTGTAGCTATCACCAAGTGTGTCCATGGTAATTTTTTGGGTGAATCATGTCTGTTGGATTAGGCCAGCTTCTGAGTGCGTCCTTGGACATTTTATGGATGCATCATGTCAGGCAATACTTTTAACAGCAATATATCAAATAAAAGTTATACCAAATGTATATGTTGTTATCCTAATCCCACCAAGTCCAAGGACGCACTCAGAAGCTGTCCTAATCCCAACTGACATGATTCACCCAAAAAATGTCTAAGGACGCACTCAGAAGCTGTCCTAATCCCACCTGACATGATTCACCCAAAAAATGTTCAAGGACGCACTCAGAAGCTGTCCTAATCCCACCTGACATGATTCACCCAAAAAATGTTCAAGGACGCACTCAGAAGCTGTCCTAATCCCAACTGACATGATTCACCCAAAAAATGTCCAAGGACGCACTCAGAAGCTGTTATAATCCCAACTGACATGATTCACCCAAAAAATGTCCAAGGACGCACTCAGAAGCTGGCCTAATCCCAACAGACATGATTCACCCAAAAAATGACCATGGACACACTTGGTGATAGCTACAATTAAACTTTTCATGATTTGCCCGAAAAGTGCCAAAAACGCAATTGGGGCAGATAAGTAATGAAGTAATGAAGCAATGGAAATTTCATTACTTCATTATCATTACTATCGCAATGAAATAATGGTAATTTCATTACAATTGCAATGAAATTTTCATTACTTCATTACCATTACCATTACAATTACCATTGCAGTAATGGTAATGGTAATGAAATAAAATTTCATTACCTGTAATGGTAATGGTAATGGTCGCTCAATTTCCCAAGTCTGCTGTTTGGTTAGGATTTGAAACTATTGATTCAAAAAAATTTACAAAAAAAAAATACCAAAAAGTAATACCTGACAGCCAAAAACTGGGAACCCCAACACTAATTTCATATGTAAAATGATTTAAAACAAATATTCCAAAAAATTCATATACATTTTTCTAATAGTTCAATTTTTAAGATTATTTTACAAAATTTAAGATGGCTAATCCATGTCAAATCGACAAGTAGTTTTCACTCTACCTCTCAGATTTTATAAAAATTTGAAAGGTAGATAAATAACAGATGGAGCAACGATCTTGAATTTAGCAATTTTGACATCAAATTCGAAATCAGCGACCCCAAAACCACCCCCTATACAAAATTGTATACTAATTTGATAAAATCATTTTGGATCCGCCATCTTGAATTTTTAAATTTCGAAATCAGCTACTCCGAAAACCCCTAGATACCAAGTTTGAAGTGGAATATAAGTGAAAACACGATTTTCACTTATATGAGAGGTAGGCATGGCAGTAGACCGATTCCGCCCATTTTCAATACCAAAATTTGAGATCGCTAGCTTTCTTTAAGCTCCTGCAATCGTGTTTACAAGAAAAGAGGACTGACAGACGGATATGGCTAAATCAACTCATGAGGTGACGCTGATCAAGAATATATAGTTTTCCATGCTGGAGAAAGCTCCAATATTTGAGGTCAGTTTTCTCAGAAACCATAGAAGTTGCAAACTTGAGACCTTCTGAAGTGTACATGGGAACTTGTGATCTTTCAATAGAACCATCAACGACATTGTTACCACACCTGTGAGCAGCGCTATTGTTTTTGAAAGATTGGCCTGATAACGGAATACACCCTTAAATTGGTATTTTATTTCTGTTTTTATTTTCTAACAAGCTGTTACATACCGGCGTTGCACGGGTTGTATAAAATTAAAAAAATAAAAATATATAGTAATTTGCGATAACTTCAATGGACGCTGCAGTTGATGGTCAATTCCCCCCGTAACCCAAATTATGTCTAAGGATGCACTTGGTGGAAGCTGTAATCCCACCTGGCATGATTCACCCAAAAAATGTGCAATGACGCACTTGGTGACAGCTGTAATCTCACCTGGCATGATTTACCCAAAAAAGGTCCAAGGAAGCACTTGGTGACAGCTGTAATCGAACCTGGCATGATTCACCCAAAATATGTGCAAGGCGCAGTTGTTGGTGATGAACCACTCAATATTCCCATATTCCACACAAAGCAGGGAAAACTTAATATACAACTCCATGCCAAATTTCATTAAAATATCTTCTTTACTTTTATAAAGTTCTTTGTGAGTTTGTAGGTTTGTAGGTTTGTATGTTTGTTCCCCTATAACTCAAGAAATACTTGACCAATTTCAATAAAACACATATCAAAATGTAGTTAAATTCATTGAACTCGTCATAGGCTATATCATTTACTTTGGCCATTTCATGAACTTTATGCGCTCGAGGTGGGCGTGGCAAATATTATTCTAAAATGCTATGATTCATGCAGTGTTTAACCGATTTCGCTTAAATTTTATATGTGGTTTTGGGTAATGAATTGGTAACATGATGATTCTGAAAATTTGCAGTCTGCCCACTGCCATGCCTTAAAATTTTTAAAGCTCCGTAACTCGGGTCCTATTCAAGGGATTTCGCTGAAATTTTGGATTTGGTGCTGGGTGGTGAATGGGCAGAGCGGTGATTGTGAAAATGTGTGATCTGCTTATTGCCACGCTCCAAATTTGTATAAAACTTTTTCTTGGGCCCCACCAAAAAAAAATTTGTATCTCAAGACCCCATTTCGACCTATGTATATGTGGGCTTGGAAGCTCGGACCATGTTAAAAATCCATTTCCACGGACGGACGAACATCGCAAAATCGACTCAAGAGGTGATGCTGATCAAGAATATATGTACTTTTCCATACCGGACACGCCTCCTTATGGGCGTTACAAACGTTGTGTCAAAGTTAGTATACCCTGCCACAGTGAGTGTGGGTTTTTTAAATATAACCCTTTAACCGACTAAAAAGTAGGGGGTCATTAGCTTAGACCAAGTTGAATCATGCCAGGTGGGTACAGCTGCCACCTTTGGTCTTTGGAAGTTTTTTGGGTGATTCAAAGTTTCAAAGGCTTCGAAGGAAAGTAGCAGCCCTAATAAAAAGCAGAAAATTAATTTCCGCAATTTCGATTTAAAATTAAGGGTTTTTTGCGACTTCAAAATTTGCAATCATATTAGTAACAAATCAGCCAAAAACCCTTAATTTTAAATCGAAATTGCGGAAATTAATTTTTCTGCTACTTTCCTTCGAAGCCTTCTCTTTTGTTGAAACAACTTATTAACGGTGAGTGTTAGTATCTTCAACCAAAATATTATATTTAACCCTAGCCAACGCTGGATTTAGCTATAGGCACTGTTGGCACTTGCCAGCGCTGACTTCAAAAAAACCCTACAAATTGGAAAAAAAATAAATTTTTAACAAAAATTTAAATATATTAATTTTTTTTTCCTCATTATTTCATTTGATGACCATAGAGTTAGCAGTGGTTAGTAAACACACTAATTGATATTCCGAAGGTAATTGATTTTTTTATGTATCAACATATACCATGTTTCAATTCCAAACCATTCGTTCCCTCAGAAAGCTTTAGAAATGGGAAGCGCAGACATAAAGTCATGATGCGGGACTAAAGAATATATGAATAAAAAACTAAAATCAAAAAATCGTAGTATGTTTAAAAAAAATCAAAGTATAGTATGTTTTTAGTACAAAATAAGTATATATAATAAGGGAGTTCACAATGGTGTCATATTGGTCATAAAGTCATATTGTTGTATAAATATACAATAGTCATAAAAATGTTGTTGCTTTTTTTCATACAAAAAATTATACGACCAATAGAACTCAGCAAGCTGTGTTTTTCGACTCTCATACACAGAGGGAAAAAAATCATAACTGCATGGTTATGATTTGAAACGGCTATCGTTACGAAAAATTCCACACCGCACCGTTCTAAAACACAACTGAAACAGTTTCACTTTTTGAAGATGGTATGGGTTACTGTAGCGTTGGTTCAAATCTCAGCCAGACCAAATTTTTGTTCAATTCTTTTTTTTTTATATTTAAAAAAAACCGATGTGCATTTGTCGATTTTAATTTGGTTGCAATTTTGAGGTACTGAACGTCGATTTCAAGAAATCTAAAGTTAGCGCAGCAAAACAAACCCCGGATTCGTGACCAGCGACCCCTCAAAAAAAAGAATACAAAAAGTAATGTGTTAAAAAGGAAACAAAAAAAAAGTTGCTCCGACTGAGATTCGAACCCACTATACAAAAAATAAAACTGTTTTCAGTTATATTTCAGAACTGAAACCGTTTCAAATCCTCACCAAGCAGTTTCATAGTATATGTATGCAGTTAAAACATTGCAAAATATACACAGCGGTAGGCAAGCATGCTGAGGGGAGCGTTTATGAATCCGAATGGCCAGGGTTCAAATCTTGGTAAGTAAACAAAAATTTAAACCATTACTTTATTTCGTGAATAAAATATAACAATGAAATATCAATAAATAATGTTGTTTAAAAAAATAATTTAGAGAAAAAAAATACAAAATTAAATTACATTTGAAATTAAAATTTTTTTAGGTAATTTTAAATTTCCAATAGCCTTTTTTGTATTTTCAATTCATGAAGTCATAAACATTTCCGTCGCAAAACAAAAATTAGAACATTCAGTTTTGGCTGGAAATTGACAACGGTTCGGAACGTTTTGACAACGTTTCGTTTTGATTTTTTTCTCAGTGTACTCACTGTTCGTCTCATTTTAAAGTTGTTGCCAAAAAAGTTGTAGGAATTTGTGAAAATTTTACTTTGGGACTATTTTTAATGCATAAAACGTGCACGTCTTGCCGAAAATATTGCAACAAAGATCGTGGAGACCACCAAAACTCTTCCGACCATCAACTTTGGCCAGATGGCCACTTGCACCACCGGACACACGAATACCGGGCCCAGAGGATTTTGAAAGCATTAAACATGTGCGACTGCTTGAAAATATTAAAACAAAGCTCACGTGAACCACAGAATTACTTCCGACTGTTGATTTGGGATCACCACCTCCGCGATTGGTGGCGTGCACCCCGGGGCCAACGAATTAGGTTAGGTTCGACATTTGTAATGTGAGAGAGTTTATTTTGAAATGAGTGCGCTCACAACTATCCTATTTTTTTCAAATATGATTATATGACAATATGACTTTATGTGAACTCCGTTAATACATTTGGACTCTGTTAAATAATGTTAACAGTAGACAGTAACAGTTTCCAAATTTTTTATTGTTGTATTTGATTGGAAATGTTAGGAACCGTATTATTGACATGGTCGAGGTTCCTAAAACACATATATAAGGGTCAAAATGGGGTCTTGAGACACAATTTTTTTTGTTGATTCAATTGGAAATTTTTAGAAATGGTTTAGAAATGGTTGGGCATGGTTCGGGGTATTGAGACCAAATTTGTTTTTGTTCGAGGTACTTCTAAATCCCTACTGTGTGTGGGGTATTTCAGCTTCGGAATAGCCGAAGATAGTCCACTCTCTAGTTTTTATTAAAAAACAAAGTACAAACCAATCTTTTTATGTAAACGGAATTTTGATAGAAAAGGTTTGTATGAAATTCAATTACCTTTAACTTAGTTTTGGTGACCTCTTTCTTGTAAACGATATGACACAATATTTTAAGAAATTTACAGTGCCTACAGCGCTTGTTCACCTAAATCCGGCTCTGACCCTAGCTACAATACTGCTAAACATTTTAATCCATTAAAGTAAATATTTAGTAGTCATAAAAAGCTCGGAATACAAAACGCCTCCAAATTTTGGTGACCGATTGGACGATATTGAAAATTGGCAACATCGGATTAGAACCACGCCAAACAAATTTGGAAATGATGTGAGGAACGAAATGGGAATGGAACTGGAACAAAATGGAATTGGAAATAAATTTTGAAATGGGAATGGAAAATTACCAACAAAGGGTCTAAGAATGTATTGTAGTCGCATATGCAGGGTATTTTAGCTTCGGTCTGCCCGAAGATAAATCTCTTTTTTATACCCCCACACTCACTGTGGCAGGGTATACTCACTTTGTCACAACGTTTGTAACGCCCATAAGGAGGCGTGTCCGGTATGGAAAAGTATATATATTCTTGATCAGTATCACCTCCTGAGTCGATTTCGCGATGTCCGTCTGTCTGTCCGTCTGTCCGTCTGTCCGTCTGTCCGTCTGTCCGTCCGCACGATAGCGGTCGCAGTTTTGGAGATATCGACTTGAAACTTTGGGTACATGTTTTTCTCGTGAATACTGAGATCAAGTTCGAGAATCAGCCAAATCGGACAAAAACTGGGCGTGGCTCCCATACACCGAAAAAAAAGGTAAACATTTTTTATTGTTGTATTCGATTGGAAATGTTTAGAAACGTATTTTTAACATGATCCGAGGTTCCAAAGCCACATATATAAGGGTCTAAATGGGGTCTTGAGACCAATTTTTTTTTTTTTTTGTGGATTTAATTGGAAATTTTTAGAAATGGATTTTGGACATGGTCCGGGCTCCAAAACCACCTATAATTGGCTCAAAATAGGGTCTTGAGACCACATTTTTATATGTTCGAGGTACTTCTTCCTACTGTGTGGGGGTATTTCAACTTCGGTATAGCCGAAGATAGTCCACTCTCTAGTTTTTTTTTCTTTTTTGTGATATTTTGGGCTGTAGGAAATATTGCCGGGTTTCAAAAGAAAAAAAAATAGTAAGTGTAACAAAATTGTAAAAAACTCAAATGAGACACCGGTGTCCCAGTGAGCGTCAAAGGATACTTATCATAAACATAATTTAATTAAATAAAAATTTGTTTTTTGAATGATTTACATAAATTTTATGCTTTTTTTAATTAGATATGGATTTAATTTTCTAGATTTTGTTTTAAGTTACCATATTTTGTCTTCATTGACAATTTTTTGGTCTTCAGACCCTAATATGACAGTGCCGTTAATGGTTATACCGGCAACAAAACGAATACCTTTTTTTATAACCCTTATATTAACTTGCTTTGGGCGGACTATATATATATATATATATATATATATATATATATATATATATATATATCCTCAAATCTGCGGCGAACTTTTTCATACACTTCCACATAAGCTAGAGAGCTGAAATTTGGAACACTGATAGAACTCCGGTGACAATGCATTCTATTAAATTTTGGGGTCCATCAGAGGCGTAGGGGGCCGTGGGGGGACTCAAACTTTTTTTTTTTAAACATGGCATAACTTCCGATTCCTTCAAGCTACAATGATGAAATTTGGTAGGTGGGTTCTTATTGACAAAATGATTTTTTATACCCTTTGGAAAGGGGGGTGTGGGGGCATAGGGGAGCGGAATGGAGCCAATTTAAAGTTCTAACTTTCGTATTTTTTAAGCTACAGGGCTGAAATTTTTCACTTAGGCTAGCATTGGGGAAAAAAAGTAAAAAAGAAAAAAAAAAGGGGGGAAAAAGGGGGGAACAATTTTTTTTTTTAAATCAAAAAAAATTTTTTAAATGTAAAAATTTAAGAAGAAAAACTATACGGGCAAAATATAAATTAGAAAGAAATATACCGAAAAAAACATTTTTTAAAAAAAAATGGGAAAATAAAAAAAGAGTAAAAAACAAGTTTTTTAAAATATAACCCTTTAACCGACTAAAAAGCAGAAAATAAATTTCCTTTAAATTTATTTCCGCAATTTCGATTTAAAATTAAGGGTTTTTGGCTGTCCCTAATATCACTGCAAATTTTGAAGTCGCCAAAAACCCTTAATTTTAAATCGAAATTGCGGAAATTAATTTAAAGGAAATTTATTTTCTGCTTTTTAGTCGGTTAAAGGGTTATATTTTAAAAAACTTGTTTTTTACTCTTTTTTTATATAACAGATGAAATGTACTGACGCTCCATACATTTCATCGCTTTTTTATTCTGAACGTGTCATTTGCAGTACTGATTCAGTGAGCAATATAGTTAACAGATAAATTAAAATTTTTAGCGATACAGCACTCGACCAGAGTTATTGGCCGAGTGGTAGAAATTTTAAATTTTGATTTGTTATTGAACATTTTACATTTTGTGTTGGAAAGGTCTCTTGGACAGGTACTCGAACGAGTACCTGTACTTACTTTTCAAATTTTTTTTCTGCGGGTTATAAAATTTTTTTTGCATAAGTTTATTGGTCGAAAAAAGGGGTATTTTAAAGCAGTTTTGTAATTAAAAATTCCCCTACATTTTGAGAATTTTGTGAAAAATTTGTATAACCGTCCGGAAAAATGTTTGGTACATTTTTAAAAGAGTTTTTTGCGACAGGTACATAACGGATTAAGGTGCTTTGGAACTCATACGAAAGGGGTATAGGAGGCCTTTCGAATAACCCCAATATCGATACTATAAAAGGTTTGAAAACAAATCACAATTTCATATTTGGAACGCTACTATTTTTTGAACCGCATCTGTACATCAAGACAACCAAATTTTCTCTGATCGAATACAACAAAGGTATGGTAAGTTCCCGTTTATGACTCTACATACATATGAATTTCAAGCTATGTGTGCAGGAGGGGAATTTTTCCATTTCGCTTCTCTGTTGTGAATGATGGTATATTTTTACGTGGGCAGCGCCACGGGTGAATGCTAGTAAGTATTAAAACTTTGATTCACTTCTGGTTTCCTTATGGTCCTGAAGGAGTTAATAAAATAGTTATACATATACACGAATTGGCGAAACAATTTGACTAGAAGCCATGATTGCTCCCGAGATATCCGGTTTTTAATAGTACACTGAGAAAAAAATCAAAATGAAACGTCAAAACGTTCCGAACCGTTGTCAATTTCCAGCCAAAACTGAATGTTCTGATTTTGACAACAAAACGTGTCAATTTTTCTGAAACTGCCCATTAATTAATTGAAACGGCACATTGATGAATTGAGACGCAAATGTTGTTGTTTCATGAGTGAAAATTTCTTACTGAATCCCGAGTTAAGATAAATGTGAACCGGAGCTTGTATGTATATGCCTCCCCCACTTTTTTAAAAAACTAAAAACTCTTTGAAATTGACAGTATGGGTAGTTTGTGCATATATTGATAAAGTTTCTTCTGTGACTACATGACTTTTCTACCTCAATCGTGATCCCGGCAAAACGTGTTTGTTTGTTTTTAGGGGGGCTGCGAAAATTTGTTTGGGTAAGTAAATTTGGTTATAATATATTAAGTTGTTGCATTAAAAAATGTATGCTTTCTGGTATTATTCCGTTGATATTAATGCATGGATCGACTTGATTCAATTTCTTAAAAGTAAAAATCTGAAAAAGTAATTTGTGTAATTGGGAACACCTGGGGCACATTCGCCGAATCTCATTTTTTTAATGTTTTATTTTAGCTTCTGATATTCAATACTTAAATAAAATATTATTGTATTTAGTGCAGTGAATCTCCATAGAAAGACATTTCCAGTGGCTTCTTCAATGCTGGAAAGATGGCCTTTAACAAAAATCCATCCATTGCTTCAAAATTTCTGTGTTTTCTATAAATTTCTATATAAAAATAAAATTCAAATCATAGCGAACTCGAAATATTTTCCGATTGGGCTCAAATTTGAAATAGACATTAGTTACCATGATTTGACTAAGGGCAGACTTGTGGAGCACACCATTTTAATACTTTAAAACAATTAAGCACCCTAATATGTATGCATTTAGAACATAATAAATGCTATGCAGTAGCAGTAGCAGCGGCGGATTAGCCCCTTCTCGGTTAGCTAACCAAACAAAATGGGCAGAATATAAAAAATGTTCACAACGAAAAATATTTGTAATTGAAATGTTACAAAAACTAAAGAGTGATTTATTTTCGACTATGCTGAATCTGAAATATCCGCTCCCAATAAGTCCAATTTAGAAGTACGTCGAAGATAAAAAATGTTGTCTCAGGACTCCATTTTGACCCATTCATATGCTGTTTTGGAATCTCCACTCCTTGTCCAAAATACGTTTCTAAAAATTTCCAATCGAATCAACCAAAAAAAAAAAGCTGGTCTCTAGACCCCATTTTGACCCTTATATACAGTGTCGGACAAAACTAAAGGACATACTGGTTTGCTGGAAATTAAAGTGATGTCTTGAAGTGGCAATCACACGATTTTAATTCAATTGAAAATCTTTGGGAAGTTGTAGATCGCAGCTGTAAAAATAGCGATGCTATTTTTGTCCCAGCAGAATTGGCATGGAAGGGCATTTTACTGCATGTGCTGAATAATATTATTGAGTATATGCCACGCAGAAGTGCAGCAGTGCTGAAAAATAAAGGATATACAACAAAAAATTAACCAAAAATAAACTTTTCAGTCATTTATTTCATATGTGCTTTAGTTTTGTCGCTGCAATTTCAAGAATTTTTTAGATTGTTTGTGAATTTTTTTGTTTAAGTTTTACATTTTTTATATAGTAATTGAATATTCTTCCTAAATTAATAACAAAAACATCAAATCTAAAGCACTTTCCACTTTCTTTATTGAACAAAATGCAAACAAGGTAAAGTATGTGTTTTGTAACCTCGAATAATGTCAAAAATCCATTTCTAAACATTTCCAATCGAAATCCAAAAAAAATTCGCTTTGTTTGTAGTTTGTAGTATGCGAGCTCAGCCTACCTTTTGTCCGATTTTCCTGCTTCTCGAACTTAAGTTAAAATTTTTTGAGAAAGTTACTATTCTTAAATGATTTGGGTTCTAATAGTGGTTAACCGCTAAATTGGAATCGGTTATAACGGCGTCCGGATTCGCTACCTCTACATTTCTTGGAATCGGTATCCAAAACCTCAAAAATGTAAAAAAAAAAACAACAACTGCATGTTGTCGATAACAAGTTTGTCGATTTTAGTTTTATTGCAAAGGAGAGAGAACAGCCTCCCTCAACAAATCTACTATCCTGACAGAAATTTCTACTACTCTCGTAGAATTTGTAACGCCTATAAGGAGACGAGGAAAAGTATATATATTCTTGTCCGTATGTCTGTCCATATGTCTCATCGCAAGATCGACTCAGCAGGCGATCCTGATCCAGAATATATGTATGTACTTTTTCTATAACTACCACACCCCCTTTTGTGCTTTACGAACCGTGTAACACAATCAATATACCCTTGAACACTTTATTTGAGGATACACAAATATTTGCATTTGCAACCAACCCCTAACCACACATGGAAAGTGATAGTGGTTTTCGTGGTGCAACCTGGTACATTGGCGTAACAAGGATTTCTATTTGGGGTAACTTACAATGTGCGTCCATGCTAAAAAGTAAAAAAAAATTTTTAATACGTCATCTTAACATTGAACTAACAACTGTCTGGAGCTAATGTCAAAATTTAACGAAAAGCCAGCCCAATTTCTGGAAAATGTTTGTTGCGAGTGCCGATTTTACACTTTGCAACGAATTAAGGGACATTTTTGTAGACCCTCAACCAAATTAACCAAAGTAATTGTATTTAGAAAGGGCGTAAGGTTTATAAGTCCAGCACATACACGCTGTGCCTTTGGTTTTAACAATGTAAACGTTTATTAGGGTGGCCGGTCATATCGCCCATGGCCATAACGCCCAAAATAAAATACAATGGAGTATGTAGCGTCAACTAAGTAGTGACGATTTTCGAGATCCACTTGGTTTTTAATCGTATTCGCGATTGGCAATGAACAAATTTGGAGCAAATGTTTTTTGTTGGTTTTTTCGTTTGAGTTTGTATTCAAAAGTAGTATATTTGAAGCAAACGTTCTCCAAACTTTAGTAATTACACTGAGGGAAAAAAATAGTGAAATCAAATGAAAACGTATTTATCTCAAATACAAACGTATTTGATAGTGCTCCTAAGTTGTTATTATTTAAATCTACGCGTATTTAAATATCCTTTTTTTTTTTTTTTTTTTTTGCTCTTTTTTTAAGTTAGGTTATTTATTTTTTACTTTATTTAATTTTTTTATTTGCCAATGTCCTTAGAATCACTTGTAACAACTTTTCCACAAATTCAGTTTTGCCGGAATTCGAACCGGGAACCTCTGGAGTTTCGAGTGCGCTCTAACCGACTCGTCTATTTCCGGCATTATTCACAAGCGTCTAAATATTTGTATATTGCTCAGTCTTAAGCAAGTCTTATAAATTAAAGTTTTCAAATCTAAAAATAGAAATTTCAATTATAGATTGCACAGCAAGCGTTGATTTTTTTTCTTCTAAAAATAGAAACTCACAAAAAAGCGTGGGTTTTTTATACCCTACACCTCATGAGGTACGGGTATATTCACTTTGGTCTGATGTTTGTAACACCAAGAAGGAGAAGTGTCCGGTATGGAAAAGTATATATATTCTTGATCAGCGTCACCTCCTGAGTTGATTTAGCCCTATCCGTCTGTCCGTCCTCTTTTCTTGTAAACACGATTGCAGGAGCTAGAAGAAAGCTAGGGATCTCAAATTTTGGATTTATCCTTTTTAGGCCCTAGAAGGAGTACCTTGATCGCCAACTAACATAGCATAAACACGTCCAATCTTAATTCACTCAGATACATCTAAAGCGAAGGGAACTGAATTTACAAACAAATTGGATAAATCGCACATACAAGTCGTTTTAAATTAAAGGAATGCACCGACCGCTCTTGCCCAGATCGCAATGGCAAAGTAATAACCTGTTTGGAAGCAAGCTTTGTGGTGCAACGACTTTTAGTCTTAGCACGACTGTGTTCTCTGCTAAAATATTAGTATTAAATGTCGACTGGTCGACTGGTTCGCTACTTGATACAGTTAACTAGGCAGCATCCAAATCAGAAACAGCAAAAATAAAAAAAGGCAGATGTCTGCTCTCTTCACTTTTGGCATCTGCGAAATATGTAGATTGAATCCAATCGGCCATTTTGTCGTTCCATGTTCAATTTGTTCATCTCCGTTATTATGAATAAGTTCAATGTCTCAATGGATGCGCTGTAAAAGGGAATGAGAATACATATTTGACCTGTTGGTGTTTTCGAGGCTATACCGTATTATGTATATTACTTATTAGTAGGGTGCGACTTCATATGCATTAGAAACTCAAAAATATGCTTGTGGACACACCCCTCCAAAATGATTTCGATTTTTTTTTATTATTTAACATCAAAAAGTAATGGAACTTAAAGTAATCGTACTGAAATTCCAACGAAAAGCATTTAAAAACACTCTTTTTTTATTCGGCAAAGCAAACAAACACAATTTTTCCCTTTATTGTAATGAAAATCAAAATCGGAAATATCCCTCACCAGTTGAGGGATATTTCTATTTTTCTTCAATTATTAATTTGACAACAGCGCCTAATCATGGAAAAACATTATTGGATAGATACCCTACAAAAGTATCGGTAAAATGCAGAAGAAATTTTTAAGTCAATCTTTAATTCTGCTTGAACACTCGGCGAAAATGTTTTTCAAATGGACGTAGAGCTACCAGGACATGCAAGTAGACATCATGTGCATATCCTGGCCCTACATCCCATACAACGAAACAAAAAGTCAACATTTTCCAAGTCTTTTTTATTGCTGTATTCGGTCCGTGCTTGCAAAACCACATATAAATGGGGTCTTGAGAAAAAATTTGTTTTTGGTGGATTCGATTGGAATTGTTTAGAAACGGAATTCGGACATGGTCCCATGTTCCAAACCCACCTATCAGTGGGTCAAAATGGGATGCTGATACAAATTTTTTATGATCGATGTACTTCGAATTGTATCATATAGAGGGGTTGTTTCAGCTTCGGCATAGCCGATGATAGTCCACTCTCTAATTTTTTTGGTTTTTTTTTCCAAATTAAGGAAATATGTCGAAACATACAGAAAAAATAAGCAAACAACGGAAAATATGCAAATAAAAAAAAATGGTGAAATATGCAAAAATTTGCAAATGCAAATGAAGCAAATTTTCTGATTCGTAAAGTATTCTTCTAGCATTACGATAAAAAAATATGCATTTGCATAAGAATGCGCACCCCACTTATTAGTAGTGTTACTTGTATCTATTGAATTCGTTAAAACCATTGGAGAACGCCGCTGTCGTTATAATTATGACCTAACATTGGAATATCCGTAAGATCTGTGGTTTTTTTAAGGGTGGGCCATTCACTTCTGTATCTGAAATACTGGCTACGCCTTTGTGACCAGTCATTTTAGAGAACACAGTCGTTTGGCATTGTGGCATGTGTTTACAAAGTTGCTTGTAGTAGGGTTGTCATCTAACATTTTAGTGCAAGAGTATACAAAAGTTAAAAAAGTGGAAAAATTTGAATTAATTTTACTATACTGCTCTATATTGATTGTAGATTAACAACTCAACACACTTTATGGTCCCTGAAATTTGTTGACCAATTCGAAAAGTGTTTGATGCGCGGATAACAAAATTATGCAACAAAATTAATGTTAACAGATTTTGATAGGTCTTGGCAGGGACGTAACCAGGAAAATATTTCCGGGGGGTTTCATAAAAATTTGTTTCAGAATACTGAAGAAAAAAACTATAAAATGCAAACAAAATTAAAATCTACAACAACATCGTTCTTATTTTTTTTTCCAAAATAAATCTTTCCATTTTTCAATTTAAAAAAAGTTGATCAAAAAATTATTAAAATTTGCAAAGAAAATCCGAAGAGGATTCATTCTAAAATCGACGTATTGTATTCATATATTTTTGGTTTTATTGTCATATCTAATTAGTAATTACTAAAGAACCTTTTTAAAGAACTAAACCAAAGTATTGTTCAAATACATGTCTTTTTGGATTTGAGAACGAGAGTTGATATCTAATTGAGATAAAACCTTTATAAAGGATTTGACGTCATATTCTTTTTTGGTACACGAAAGTTTTCAATTAAAAAATACAAACTGAAGTTTCTGTTCAGTTCTGTTAAATATCATAATTTGTTTGTATTATTTTAGAGATTTAGGGGGCGGTTCAACACTCAAAACGCACCCTCCCTCTTCCCGGGTAGGTCCCTGATTTCGTTTTAAAAACACTTTCAATTGATTCACAGAAAATTTCGATAACTATAAACTTTCACAAGATGTTTCGCTTTGATGTAAATGTCAAACGTGATATTCGAAGCTTTATATCGAATGCCAGAACTACAATATTACAATTGTTTTGGTACACGGAAGTTTTTAATAAAATAAAATATCAAGGAGATATGGAATTCTGTTAAATTTCATAAGAATTCCATACATTTTTCTATTACTTCATAGATTTCGGGGGAGAGGTGGGTGCGAACACCCCTGGGTCCCTGGGTCTTGGTCAACATAATAACTCCCTCAAGGGGTTTTTCGGGATTAGCTCGAATAAACGAGTAAATAATTAAAAAAAATCAAATATTATATACAATTTATTGTCCGGATCACAATGGCATCCTTGTGATCCATTGTGATCTCTTTCATCACGTTAAAACGTTTTACTGCTATCCGCTTTGGTTAAAACTTGGGGCAATCGTTTTCTGACCCATTTCCACATTGTTTGGGAAAATTGGAAAATTGTCCGTACAATCTCTGAAGCCATAAAACTCTAAAAGGGTGGTGGCAACTCTAGCAGTAAAGTAAAACTAAAATGGCGTAAACAATGTCGGTAAATTCACACAAGTGATATTATGAGTAATTCGGGCAAACACAGAGAAAAGTGGTAATCGGCAGAGCTCCCTTCTCAATCACACGCAAAATACATTTCAATGAACTTGTACACTCAAAAAAAAAACACATAGTACAATCAAGTACGATCGTATTTACTCCTTCATTTTTTCAACTTAATGAAACCAACTTTGAAATTAAGTTGAAACAACGTTGAACCAAGTTGCACGATTTTAAATCAAGGTCTGGAAAACCTAATATAAGTTGGACAACTTTTGAAATACTCGGAAAACAACTTTAAAATAAGTTTGTTTATTTTTTATCTAAAGTTTTAAATTGAAAATAAGTTTGTTCGTAGTTGTTTCTAAAAACTTTGCCTGACTTTCATTAACGTTTCTTCTTGTTTTAAGGTGGTAATTTTTGATTTTAGGTTGTTTTTTCTCTGGGTGTATCGTTTTTTACATATGCGCAACTCTAAACACTCCCTGCGAATCGGCTCTACAAATTCTAGAGTGTACGAGCAAATGTCAATCCACTAAAAGGCCAGCTTGATGTTTATCCAAAAAGTTTGTTCAAATGCCATTCAACAAATCCTTGCGAGAAGCCTGTCAAGGCTACTTGATCGACTTTCATATACAATGGGATTGAGAGTGGAATGAGTTCAAAATAAATAAAATCAACCATGGGCGTAACCAGAGTTTCCGCATGGGGGAGGACATTATTATGGAATTTCCTTATGGATATATATTTTAAAACTTTCGAAAATTAAGAACAAGTTTTTAAAATTGATATGAGGCGCTGAGAAACATGGTCCAATCCATATCGTGCTGTCATGAATAGGTGTTAAGTCATTTCATGATATGTACGACGATGTGGATTGAACCACTTTGCTTCTTAGCGCTTCATGTGTTTTGTAAGGAAATGGATTTTTCTTTACGTATTTTGCATTTGAAGACGTATGTAAGTAGATGAAAGCGTTGTGTAGCAAATGCCCTATTTCGGGCAAAGTATTTCATTAAGGGCATCGGACAAAAGCTAGTTCTACAAAACAAAACTCGTTTCAATTGAAGCAGTAATGGACGACCGAACCATTAATATAACGAAATACGTACCAGGCAATCTAACCCTATTGTGTAACAGATTTCAATTATGACCACGCCTTAAGAACATTTACTTAGGCAGGTACAACAATAACAACAACAACCATCTAAATTAATGAATGGTGACGCGAGCTTCTACCTCATTAGAAGGCATTTAAAAATTGCTTCAATCACGTGGAAAATTTACTTCTTGTTCCACCCCTATTAAAACGAAGTGAAGCTACATCCATGCATACAGCGGCCAGCGGTCTAGGCAAAACGACAGAAAAGTAGTAGTACAGTATTTCTTCAAAAGTCACTCTCCAACAAAAACAACCACTCATTACTTGTTGTTTTTTCACATATCAGCACGACAGCAGAGCAACAAAATACTCATGCGAATCCCACACAACGCATACCAACATTAAAAAGAAAAAATTAAAAAAAAAACACACAAACTTAGCGTTGGTGTAGCGTTGAAGTAATTTATTGCCATTTGTCATTTGAATTTAATGGAAACATTTTACAGCCTTCACCACCCCCCTCTAACATTTTCGAAACAACAGCGGCCAAGCACACGCACACCTATACTTGTGGCAGCGCATGCGTTCAAATGAGATGGCGCAAATAGTTCGCTTTGATTGTCATCTCTCACTGTTCTGTTGTACTCAGTACAGCTCGACCAAGGCAAGACGACAAAAAAATTATAAAATGTACACACACACTCGCGCTCACACTCACACCGATTCGCACAAAAAGGCAACAAAACGAAAAGCAAAATAATATGGCGGCGGCGTCTGTCGACAGACAGATGACGACGACGACGCTACGATAAAATCGCAATGAAAGCGACAAGCACACAAAAACTCCACAAAATGAACGAGGCTTGTAGGCTGGTTGTTGTTGTTGTTGTTGAAGTAAAAAGTCATTAAAATTTCGATTGCGTTGCAAGCGAGAATAAGCGAGGGTAACAAACACAACAACAAAGCGGAAAACGAACATGAAACGAATCCCAAACCAAATAACAAAGCAACAAAGAGTACGAACGAACAAAAGCCATCGACGGCAATCCACACATTTCGTTTCACATCTTTTGCCACGGATCGAAATGCTTTGCGCATGGATGGGTCGCATTGTTGTTGTAGGCAGAATAAAAAAAAATGAAAAATGTAATCTGCTATGTCAGGTAGGCGACCGCGTCGCACACAAGGCACACCAAAAGAAGATGAAGAAAAAACAAGCGCGCGCTTTTGGGCCTGGGGGGAGCGGACGGACGAACGGCAGAACAAATATGCCTGCCAGATGTGTTTTATGGCATTTTTTCTTTCGTTCGTACGCTTCCACCTAATGATAATCACCCCAGAGGTCCGTCGAACGAGTGCACACGAAAGAGAGGGCCATACCTATAGCTGCACCGCTTGTACGCCCATACTTGTTATACAGAAAAGTTTGTGGCTGCGCAACGAAACGAGTTTTTGACATTTTTTCCTACTGCCTACTGCTTTTCTGTTCGTTCGACCCAAGTCCGTCCGTCCGCGAACGTTTGTTGAATTTTTGCTGTTTGGTCGTTAGTACGAGTGTATTCGCAGGAGAGTTTGGTCGTTGTTCGTGTTCAGTGCGGTCGAAAATCGTTTGCCTAGCAGAGAGAGAGAGCATAGAGAAAAGAATAAAAAAAAAGAAACCCATGCACAAGCTGGAGTAAAAAAATTCATAATTAGCAAATGCAAATTGAAATTCAATCGAAATGCAACCAATCAAACTGAAAAGTGTCGCAATTAATAGTGCTACATTTGGGCAAATGCTCATAGAAGTCATACTAGTCGCGTTTACATAAGTGCAGCCGTAGACACCTCGAGTTAAATCTATACAGGTGCTTGGCCTTACCAAAAAAAGAAAGAAAGAAAGAAAAAAAATAAAGTCATAAAGAGAAGAAAAATTTCAAAAAGAACTGAATTTTTTCTCATTAATATTTTAGTGTTTTACAAAGTATCTAAATTACTTTGGTGTTTTACTGTTTTTTCGTTGTTGTAATATATGTTTGATTTAATTTCTCATTTATGAATGGTTTTAATCAAACAAAAATATGCTGCATGTACACTTTTAATTTCGTTAAATTCGATTTTACTTTAAACGATGGATCGTCGTGCATTAAAGTTTATTTCAAAAAGGTATTTTTTCCACACACAAATTTTTTCTTAATTTTCTTCATTTCTGCTCTCCTTTTTCTGCTTCTTCGTTTCTCAATTTTCGGTGTCTGGTTCAGTCGAGTGCATGGTTGTGTGTGTGTGTGTGTGAGGTTGGCTGCAATTTGGGTTGGTGGGAGATGACTGCTTTGTGAGCGCGCGGTTTGCTTTTAACATTTTCACCAGGCAGTGTTGCATTTGCTTGAAAAATTTTATTTGGGAATTAACGTACTTATCAACGACAATGTCTCTCGTCGTCGCCCATCCTGTCATCAACGAAATGGATTTGTTTTAGAACTTCTATTTAGATTTACGATATATAATACTTTGAGATGATTGTTCAATAATGGCAGCGATTAGGCGTGTAGCGCACACTCTAAACTCCAGAGGACTTGGGTTCAAACCCCAACTGAATTTGTGAAAAAGTTATTAAAAATTATTCTAAACAAGTCGGTAAATAAAAAACAAATAAAAAAAGGCTGCAATTAAAAAAAATATATGGTTTTCGTTGACAACAGATCGATGGCAATATCGCTCATAGTCATTGATGAAATAGAGGAAAATCGTATGGTCTACGACCAACATGTCCTTGTCGGCCAAGCGTCGAAAAGCATCTATACAAGTTACGATTCGTTGACATGGCCAGCGGGGGTTACTTTATTCGACAAATAATACTCTTGTTTGGAAGATATTTAGTAGAACATTAAATTTACCATAAATAGTAGCGAAGCACCGATGGCCTCATAAAATTAACTCAAATTCATATTTTTTGCTAGAACACATTAATTTGATTTTATAATTTTAATTTTTATAATAAAAGCAATAATAAATACGTGAATCCGTCCAATTTCGCAGGTAGAAATTAAAAAGGTTCTCGATTCTTAAATTTTACTCGTAACTGTCCACAAGCAACACTGTTTTTGCGAGAGGTGCCTCTTGTGTTTTCAATTGTTTGTGTTCTTTCTTTTTTTTGTTACCAGTTCGCCGTTGGCAAGATACTCCCAGCCAAAATAAATGTAAAATCGTAAAGAGGAATTTTTCTTTTCAAGTTTAAATCTCTTTTTTGTTTTGTCTTCCGAAATGCACATTTATCAAAACCAGTTTCCTGCTGTGTTGACAACCGCTGCTGCGCAGTGAGGGAACAGACATACATATATTTCGCAATGGGCCATTCTTATGGCTTGGTCGACGTCGTCCGTCGGTGGTAGTTTTAGGTTTCTTGCAAAAAAAAAAAAATAAAGCCGTATGATGCGAAATGCAAAAAAGATTGTATTACAGGCAAAAAAACACGAACGGAATACAAATGCAGATATTCCTATGCAGGGTTGCCAGAGTTCAATAAAATATTGACAAAACCAAAACAACAATGGTCCTCAACTTCATAGAAGAAATCCAACTTAAGCGATACAAAATTATGGACTGGTTGTAATGACATTGATGGGACGTAACGTAAAGCAATAAACGTAGAATCGATAACGAACCGCTGTTTTCTATTTACAATTGAAATATATTCACAAGCTTCATTGATTGTCCGTTATACTTTTTCCACATATTAGTTACATTTTCTCTTTGCTCTTTTTTAATAACATAATGTTTGATAACTAACAGTTTGACAGGCTGTTGGTTGTCACACTATAAGCTAAATACGATACGACACATCCCGTTCATTAAAACGGCCTCCCTTGATTTTCACAATAAACCCGCTTATTACTAGAGCCTTCATATAGAAGACTTAAAAAATATGTTTTCGAATTTCCCTGTAATGAACTCGCACGGGACCAGAAAATCACTTCATTAGATAGAAACTTCACTATAGAGAAGTCCGACTGTATGAATATATCATGTCGAATTTCTTGTCTGTCATAATTAGTATGTTCACACGAATACACATTGGAAATTCTGGCTGGATTAGTGAACTTGTGGCGGTCGTAGTGCAATTTGTTAAGGGGCTACCCTCTTCTGTGGCACGATCGGGACAAGTTACAGAAAAACATTTTTCTGTAAGACCGCCACCTCTCGTAAGCATTGGCAAACTTGCCCATGATAATTGCAACAAGAATTTGGGCTAAGTGTGTATAATTGCACTTTTTCCAATTACAGCCATGCTAAGTGAAACGCTTTGAAATGTCGTGCCAAAAATGCGTCTGGATGTACTAAGTAGAGACCGAAATTGCTCAGAAAAAAGGTCGACTAAAATCTTTATTGTACAACTTACCCACTACATTTCAGTCATCTTCGTTCTGCAAAATATTTCCACATGCACATGTATATTTTTGGTAACAACAACAAATTTAAATATGGCAACCACTTCTAGCTCTACTCAAAAACTTCACAGGCAATTTTGTCTCTTTCATTCACACGTACATCGTTCGAGCTCCGTCTCCGTTCGACACTCATACAATTTTTTCCGGATCCATTCGACTTGGGGCAACAATTGCAAATAATCGATAAAATGTGTTGCTCGCCTTTTCTCCTTTAGCCACGACATGTTTCTCTTTCTACACAACAACAACAATGGTGAGACACAATGTTCAAATTGAACACGGTCTCTTGTTTGGCGAGCAATTTTCATGCCAATGTTAATTTCTGTTCCTTTTTTCTGTGCCCTCGCATTCGGTTCAAATTGATGATGTTGCGACGAGATGTTTCTTCTGTTTCGGCTTCTACAACTGCTGCTGCTGCTTCACTTTTTTCTTCTTGCTCTTCGTGTCGTGTTGTGTGATGATGGCGAAATCCGAACGAAGAAGAAAAACAAACAATGAAGAAACTGTGCGAAATTGCTTTTGATCAACAACGACGACTGACCGTAAATCCAGACTGAAAATAAATACTGCCCCTCGTCCCACAAACCCACCACCGCCACACCACCATCGCCATCAATGCATACCTCTCCTGTCTGATATATTTTACTGGATTTTCTGTCTCTGACATGTTCGTGGCCGCACAGAGTGAAGAGCCTGTGTCGTGCCTCAAGCTAGTCATGTCTGTTTGGGTCTCTGATCTCCCACTTAGTCGCCCCTTTGCCAGGCATTCGACGTTTCCATGGAAATGGCTTCTGCTGACATGGCGCATTGCTTTCAGCCTAGTCTGCTCTGCTCTTGCGAGTTTTGATTTCGATATTTCTCGTTGATTTCATCAAATTCGCCAGCGCCGGGCGCAGCCATTCGCAACTGCATGTTGTTTTTGTTTCGCTTTTCCATTGCCAACTAAAACTATAGTGGTTTTGTTGTAGCAGCGCCATATTTAAATGAGTATGAATACATTAAAGAATAAATCGAAAATTATACCAATTGCTTATTTGCGTGTACCTTATTGTATGTGTGCCATCGCATCAAAATCTCTTGTTTACCTTTTGTTAAACTTTAAGCAAACTTACAAATACACACACATCCACAGTGTGAAATAATATTTAATATTTATTTTTATTTCTTGCATTTGTTTACTATTTTTACTAACTTCTTCTCTGAAATTCCCTATATTCTGACTTGCATGCCACAAATGTTTAAATTTTGTTGCCTCTATTCGTTGGCAATCTTCTGAATTTAACACAAAAATTGCACCCCTTTTCCCTACTGATAACTTCGTATTTGTTGTAATATATTTTGTGCCCATTTTGGGTTTTATAAAACTCACCCTTGTCAGCGAAATAAGAAACAAACAAAAAAACGTACCCTTATTGCAGAACTAAGTTATGTATGTATGAGAGTTCGCTCGGGTACGTACCTGCAACACTTTAATTACATATTTTTAATTAATCATTTTTTGGAAAGTGTGCAGATGTTTTAATGACAAAACACGGTTTAATTCAATCGAATTTCAACGCGGTTTTAGAAGCAATCCTAACACATTCGTGGCATATACTGATTTTACCATGTGGGAACAATTTTGCAATCGAAGTCGAACGAATTGGAAAACAATTTAGTTATTCAATCTACATATCGATGTTTGAGTTATCTACGTAAAAAAAAGTTAGTTACGAGGTGTCAACGACCATCGATATGTACAAATTTGAATCTACTTAAATTTGGCAAAAATCTCACAAAAGCCGTAAGCAGTAGTTGCCGAACTTTCTGCCCATTCATGATTTGCAACCTTTATTTTAAATTTTTTTTAGTACAAATATTTTGTTTAGTATAATGTATATGGGAGATGCACGTAAATGGGGGCTCTGGATTTTCATTAGTGCCGCCCCTGAACTTTTTCCTTTGGGAATAGTTCAAAATAAATTTTGTCAAGTTTAGTCCCGATCTCAGTCAACGATGTTACATGGGGGAGAGTTAGACTTTTACACACATATCACTTCGCAGTTGGTAGCGAAGCATTGCACGCTTTATCTTTACTCTGTTTCTGTGTCAATAAGGGCGCACAGGTACTGTGACGAGTCGTTTAAACGCGTTTCTGGAGATTTCAAGTGAATCGAATAAGGTGAAGACATCGCGAAGGTGAATTCGTTCTCAATTTCACGAACTGGCGTAACTCACTCAATTCCGAATTCATGAGTTGTCGTATCTCATATACATTTTCCCATGAGTTACGTCAGTTCACGACATTGCCGACGAGTGAGATACGCCTGTTCGTGAAGTGACGACGCTAAAAATGTTGTATGAGAAGAAAGAGAATTATCTTTAATTCAGACCTGATCTCAAATGTATATAGTTTTCTTTACCTACCACGACTCCCTTTGGATGTCCTTCTTTTTCATATGGCAAATCACGCGCTTTCATCTATTTTTCTGCTTCTGGATGTTTATTTTGTCAGACGGTTTTGCACTCACTTTTGTGCTACATAGTAAGGTAATGGGGTTGAATAAGTAACAAAAGTGCCTTTTCATTATATTTTCTTTATTTAGAAAAGAAAGGATTTTCTTTAACTGTAGGATGACTTTCGAGGGAAATGTATGAATATGCCAAATAATTATAGCTATGTACTACGTAATAATAACTCTCCCATTGTTTGTCTGTCCGGATGTCAGTCCACACCATCCAGAAGCACCAATATATATTCTGTGAAATCAGGATTTTTATTTGAAAAAGGGCGTGGTAGTTCATCATATGGGCGTGGCATGGAAGGAAATGTGTATATGACTCCTCGCTGCACTTGTCCAATTTTTTGAGGAGCTTAAAATAATGGTGCTCATAAAGACTATTGAGTAAAATTAGTAAAATTAGCAAGACAGGACGAAATGTAGCACAAGAAAGAACTCCAAATCTTCTACCTATGGAACTAAGTGCCTCTTTGCACACACAAGATATTTTATGTTCTCTCGTTTTTTGTTCGTTTCTCTTATAACTAACCGAATTTACAATTAAACCAAAACTGGTATTTATTGAATTTATTGCATGAAATTATCGCTAATTTCTGAATTTGTTTCTTCAGAACGGATATTGAAAGCGAAACCACTACACCGACAAACAACTCTTACTTGCCTACCCAACCTTTGAAGGATAATTCGAACATCAGGCTCATTAAAATCAATTCAGAGCAGACGCAGCAAGCGGAAAACATCACAGTCACACTTAAGCAACAGCAACAACAGCAAAGTATCACCAGCACTAAAGGCAACGAACGCCCACTCAAGTGTCTGGAGACGCTCGCGCAAAAAGCGGGAATTACATTCGACGAGAAATACGATTTCTCGAGCCCACCCCATCCCGGCGTAAACAACAATAACAATACCAGCAATAACAACAACAACAACAACAACAGCAACAGCTCTTCAGCTGCACCAACTGCCACTTCTTTTATCACAACAACTACAACCACGCAGAAAAGCTTCACCCTGGAGAAGTCACAGAGTAACGCCCAACAAGTGGCATCGTCCGCGGTGCCACTACAAATATCGCAGGAGCAACTGCAACAACTGCAGCAGTTGCATCTGCACGGCTCGCCCTTTACGGCCATCCAAGTTAAGCAAGAATTTCCCACGCATACAACCACGGCGCATCAGCTGGGTGGTGCTGGAGGCACAACGGAACTCAAACACCATCACGGCATGCTCGATCAAAATCAGCTTCAGCAAATGCACATGCAACTGGCTGACGCTAGCGCTGGCGCTCCCGGCAGCCCCGCCACACAGCAAACTCCCAGCAGCGCTGCCCTAACCGCTATGCAACAGCATTCCACTACCATCAGTACCATGTCGCCGATGCAGTTGGCCACCACGGGACAAGTGCCCGGCGATTGGGGTCAAGGACGCACCGTGCAACTGATGCAACAGCCAACAGGGCTCAATTCGGGATTTCTGTATCCACAAATGCTAGTCTCGGGCAATCTGATACATTCGGGACTAGGTCAGCAGCCTATACAGGTGATCGCCAGTAAGCCCTACCAGGGCGGCGCGCCACAGATGATCACTGCCACTACGCAAAACACAAAACAAATGATAGGCGGCAATACAGGTTTTCCCAGCGGGACTTACGCCATACCCTCCAGCCAGTCGCCGCAAACTTTGCTCTTCTCTCCCGTCAACGTTATCTCGCAATCCCCTCAACAACAGCAGCAGAACATTCTTCAGATGGCGGCAGCAGCAGCCAATGCCCAACAACAACAGCAGCAGCAACAACAACAACAGCAGCAGCAGCAACAACAGAATGCAAAAGTAGGCACCGACGCTCAGAAGAATCTTCAGCAGAAAGTAGTTCAGAAGGTAACAACGACCACAAACACTGTGCAGTCAGCTACCGGCACTGGGGGCGTTGCTGCTGTTGCCCAACAACAGCAACAGCAATCGACACAACAATGCGTCCAAGTATCACAGGGGACATTGCCTACGACCACGCAAATTATAAGTCCATTGCAAGGGGCCACCGGTGCTCCACAGCAAATGCAAATCACAGCTCCCTGGATGTCCAGTGTACCCTTCTGGTCGAACAGCTTGCAACAATTGCAGAATCCAATCATTATTCGTGGCACTCAAGCCGATGGGACGCCGGGTATGTTCATTCAGCAGCCAGCCGCTCATCAAACCATCCAAGCGCAGCAGCCGAATCGTAAGCTACAATGCACACGTTTCTAAATAAATCTCTAATAAAATTCCATTCCAGAAATCACTCTTCAGTGCAATGTCACTCAAACCCCGACTCAAAAGCCACGAGGTCAAATTGAAACGATCGCGTCCAAACAACAGCAAACGCACCAACAACAGCAGCAACAACAACAACAGCAGCAGCAGCAACAACAGCAAGTCGTGGCACAACAACAGGCCGTCCAGCTGCAACAACAGCAGCAGGCAACAGTTCAACGAGTGCCGCAAATGCTGCCCCAGAACGGAGCACAGATCCGTCCCGCCAGCTCAGTTTCCACACAGACTGCTCAAAACCAGAGCTTGCTTAAGCACAAGATGCGCACTAAACAACAGCCCGTGCGGCCTGCTTTGCCAACAATGAAGACGGAAAACGGACTGCAGCCGAACAAACAGCAAACCGTCAGCGCCGCCACTGCTGTGGGATTGCAGCAGCAGTTGACAGCCGCCGTAGCGCAACACCAACAGCAGCAGCAGCAACAACAACAGCAGCAACCGACCATGCATCAAGTCGTGACTTCAGCGGGTAGCAAGTAAGTTCGGTGCAAGACCAAAACGTTCGCAAGACTAATAATTTACTTTTGTTTCCACAGAATGATGGTTATGAGTGCGGGAACGCCAATAACCATACAAAATGGTCAAGCAATACAACAGGCCACAACAACCACACATGTTGAAAAACAACAGCAGCAACAGCAGCAGATCCAATTACAGCAGCTGCAAAAACAACATCAGCAACAGCAAGCTTTGTTACACCAGCAACTCTTACAACAGCAACTAGCCCAAATGCAATTGCAACACCAGCAGCAGCAGCAGTTGCAGCAACATCAACAACAAACGCAAATTCAATTGCAAGTCACGCCGCAAACGTTCATTACGCAGCAGCAACAGCAGCAACAATTGCAAAATCAACTTATACAACAACATCAGCAACAACAGCAGCAACAACAACAGCAGCAGCAGCAGCAACAATTGCAACAACAGCAGCGGGAACAGCAGCAGCAACAACAACAGCAAAATATAATTCATCAGATTGTGGTGCAGCACTCGCCGCAGCAACAACAACAGCAGCAGCAACACCAGCAGCAACAGCAACAGCAACAACAACAGTTACAGCAGCAAATCACTGCTGTACCCTTTTCCGTTTCATCATCGACACCCTCAAGTATCGCCTCATCGAGCGCACTGCAGCAGCAGCAAGTTGCTTACCAATCGAAAACAACGACCATGCCCACCACCTCAGTGGTGACCATCTCGAATCAAACCGGACCACAGGTGACCAGCACTGTGGGCATCAATCAAGCTGCCCAGCTTCAGCAGCAACAAAACCTCATTGCCGCAACAATTGCTGCTTCACAACAACAACAGCAGCAGCAGCAACAACAACACCAGCACCAGATGGGACCGCCCAGCGTACTTTCTCAACAACAGTCGCTACCACAACCCAGTATTTCTCCCTCGCCCACACAAAATCCCATACTCGCCATGGCCTCCATGATGAACGCTGCAGCAACCGGAATGAGTAATACGCACGCTTCACCAACCATTGCCAACGCTATGTCCTCGCCCATGGGCAATGTCGTCTCATCGCAGCCGGCCACACCCACCAAAAGCCACGTCGCCAATGACCACCAACTAAAGACTGTCCCTAATACACCAACCACGCCGTCGACAACTGACTCAAATCGTGGTACGCCCGTCTCCTCCGGTTTATCAGTAAATATGGTGGAGCTCAAGGAGACTCCATCCAAGTCCACGCAGGACGCACCCAAAGCCGGTGCTACGAACCAGGCTCCTCCCGAATCAACTTCCGCACCGATCAACAATAACGCCAGCAATGCTGCAGTAAATGGCGATCAACAGCATGCGCCTACACCAATGGATACTACACCTGCACCACCACCAACTACAACCCCAATAGCGGCTGTTCAAACATCGCCCGTGAAAGCCGTCATAAAAACTGCGTCCACCACACAACCAGCTTCAAGTGCATCACCGATTAAAATATCAGGTATGATTTTGCAATGGAAACACTCCTCGAGCCCGAATTTGACCTTATAAATTTTGACTTTCAGCCAATCGCATTCCCGATTGTGGCAAACCAACCACGAACACTGAATTGGAAAAACCGTCGCCGGTTGCTTCGTCGACAAATGACGCTGAAAATACCACAGTCAATACAAAGGCGTCAACGAATGTAGCGAATGTTCCCAAATCCACACCGGGCGCGACTATAGCCAAGGCTGAAAAGGATTTGCCAAAGGCAATGATCAAACCGAATGTGCTGACTCACGTAATTGACGGTTTCATCATCCAGGAGGCCAACGAACCGTTTCCCGTGACTCGCCAGCGCTACACTGATAAGGATACCAGCGACGAGCCACCCAGTGAGTTTGCCAAAATTAAAAGAATTTTTTTTATGATTTCGCCGAATTCGTATAAATTCCGCTTATTAATACATTTTACATTAACTTATTTTTTTTAGAGAAAAAGATCGCAGTGGACGACAACGCGGCAACCAACAATTCGGGCAACAACAGCAGCCTACCGCCGGATATGTTTGTTTGCGATCAGTGCGGCAAGCATGAACATAAAACGAAACTGAAAAAGAAACGATTCTGTTCCCTGGCCTGCGTGCGTCAAGCGAAAGCATCCATTGGCGAACAGCAGCAAGCGGATTCTGCGGCCAACAACAACGCCCAAGCGCATCTGTCCGATGTGTCGGCTTACAAGACGGCCGTCGTAACGGATGCTTCATCGAGCGTTGAGAAGATGCAAACGGACGATCTTGAAGCGCCAATCGCGCCCCAAAATCACAACAATTCGAACGCAAGCGGCAATGCTCAATCTACAGCCGGTTGTAGTGGCGGCGGATCTGCTTCTGATGCGGCTGCAGCTTTGGCTGCGGAAACACCACAAATGGTCAATTGGACTGTGTCGGACGTGTGCGAATTCATTAAGAATCTACCCGGCTGCAGTGATTATGTCGATGACTTCGAGCAGCAGGAAATCGACGGCCAAGCCCTGCTCCTGCTCAAGGAGAATCATTTGGTGAATGCGATGGGCATGAAGTTGGGTCCCGCCCTGAAAATCGTCGCCAAAGTTGAATCGATGAAGGAGGCGACCACCGCGGCGGCGGTAAATCTTGCGGCGGCCGCAGAGAAGGAGGCTCAGCAGTAGAGACTGCATTACATGCCCTGTAAATAGTCATCGCTGTTGTACTTTGGATAAATGCAATTAATCGAATTTTAGTAATTTTAGCAAGGAATCGAATTCGTCCCTTTGCTTCGATCTGCTCAACCTTCTGTTGCTGCAATTTGCAGAGAACTGTATTATAAACCTACCACTTCTACTTCCTATTCAAATGTGAAGTTTTCAAACTCAAGTGTACATATTATGTAGATCTTAAGTTTATGCGATATGCTCTTATTTTTAAATTTAGCTTACTAACTTTGAATGCTTTCAATGCCACTCTAAACTAACACGGTTCGCCACTAAGGAAGATGTCTATATTTATTATTATCTCTATTTCAAGGAAAACTAGGAGCGATAGTTAATCCAAGCTTTGAACGTAATCAATACTGTTTGTCAAACGACGCCTGGAGCCTACTATTTTTTTATAATAATCTCAAAAATTGTATTTAAAGTATTTTTAGGCACTGTCTTGAGTTGTCGCGCGTTAAATCATATTCAATCTCAAGTGTGTGCATTTTTTACCTAATATCAATTAAATACTAAATCTAAATCTAAAGAAATAAAAATAAAAATAAAAACCACGAAAGTGAATAAATAAATATTTGCGAAACAAGAAAAATAATTATTAGTTTACTTGAAGGAAATCCTATTAGCATTCCACCCTATACAAACCGGTTGTGGAATATGCATTTAAGCTACTCAGGAAATGTTTATTTTTTTCCCTCTTTATTCTGGGGCCAGTTCGCGTAAGCCGAAACTCGACTATCACAGAATCGATAGTTGAAACCGACAAAACCAAGCCGATAGTTCAAATTTGGTTCGAGAAAGCCGATACAACAAAAGTCGTTTTGCTATTGTGTTATCACATCGGAAAGTGAGTGAAATCGACACCTCAAAAGGTGTCATTTTCGGGCATGAGGCTTTTCAAGTGGAATGGATAGAGTACATACCAAATAACAATATAAATTCGGAGTTTTGCTGGGTTACCCGACATATATATACCATACAGCTATTGGGGCTAATTGGATCCGCCATCTTGAATTATTAAATTTCGACAACAAATTCCAAATTAGCGACCATAAAAAAAAACGTGTCTACACGAAAAGAAGACGGACAGACGGATATGGCTAAATCAACTCAGGAGGTGACGCTGATCAAGAATTTCCATACATATCACGCCTCCTTTTTGGTGTTACAAACATCACACCAATGTGAGAGGAAGAGGGCTGTACACTGAAAAACTCCCCCTCGACGGCGGTCCTTTGTAGAACAGTAGTACATGACGTTTCTACCTCAATTGTGATCCCGGCAAAATGTGTTTGTTTTTTGGAGTGTTGCGAAATTTTGTTTGGGAAAGTAAATTTTGTACTAATTTATTCAGTTTTCGAATTAGGAAATTGATACTTTGTGACAGGGTGAACGTTGGGCGACTAAAATGGCTCTTGGGCCACCTTCTGGACTGCATTCCCCCAGGACCCAACTTTCTCAATATGTCCGAAATTGGAACTTTTTTTTAATTTTGGTTTTTTTTTATTTTATGTTTAATAATAACACTGCAAAATTTCAAACCAATAACTGCAATTTTTCAAATAAAAATTAATTTTTTAATATATGTCGGTGTTAATAAATTAATTTTTTTACCTATTAAGGATCTCTAAACTTTAAAGTTAAAAAAAAGTTCTTAATTTCTCTAACCCACCAAAACCCCGAAAATATATTGTTATTTGGGATGTACTCTATCCATTCCACTTGAAAAAACTCAGGCCCGAGAAAAAACGTGGTCTTTTGTCGTACAGTGTAATATAACGAAACTTAATTGAGAAAGAAGAGCCTGAGGACTGGTTCTTCAACCCGAACGTGTTCATAAGTATCGGATCATTATAATAAAAAAATAAAATTAAGAGCGGAATACCTTAAAAAAATAAATTTAAAATGCCCCGCCCTCTTTTTTCACCACTTTGAAAAAACTAAAATTGAACCGAATACCAAAGTACAGCTCTCTAAGTCATATACACGATTTATGATAATCAAAAGATTTTGTTTAGTCTTTTTTAACTTTTAGTCCAGTCATTCTGTGATTTGTTCCATGCAAAAATTAGCGTTGACCAGACTTATTACCAATCTTGTAGATAATAAAATTCCCTACAATTTTTAGCTACAACATTTTGTTGTGTGTAGCTCGGCAAACATGAAACCAGGTAGGAAACGCTTTGAGAACTGAAAGTAGCTAATTAAGAAATGTATGGAATGGGAGAAATATAATTGTTATTGGAATGCTGATGTTGTTAACAGTGTACTAGGGCTGGGTTATAACTTATAAGTAAAAAGTAATTTGAAGGTGTATAAGGTATGACTTCTGGCTTGAGTACTTTATTAAAAAATCCATTGCATAGTTTTAGGGTCAACATTTTTGAAGTGTGGCATGGAAGTTATTTGTTTGAACTCATTGGCGTTTTAATCCTAGCAGTATAGAAAAATATGTTGCTCAAAAAGTTAAATATTATAAGAGTTCAGTTTGGGTCTGGGGAACACGAAAGCATTGCGTTGGCAGCGAATTGAAGCCTATGCACGCGAACATAGGAAACTTGAAAATGCTCATCACTGTTTTAGATGTATGTTATATTTAACATTTAACAGAGTATACAACATTTAGACGCTTGCTCAAACTGCTAAGGGTTAAGAAAGCGCTGCAAAAACTCCCAAGAGGTCCGGGTTCGAATCCCGGGATAAGTGAGTAAAGCTAGTTGAAGTTTTTAAGTAAATAAAAAGTTATTACAAATTGTTATTGTTATATACAAAAAGGTAAGAAAATAAAAAAATGTAATAAATGCAAAAACAACAATTTTTGTGAGTTGCTAAACAATTTTTTTTTGGTAATCTAACAATTTTTATACCCATACACTCACTGTGGGTATACTAACTTTAGCACAACGTTTGTAACGCCCATATCCAAAATCCGTTTCTAAAAATTTCCAATCAAATCGACCAAAAAAAAAGATTGGTCTCAAGACCCCATTTTGACCCTTACATATGTGGTTTCGGAACCTCGGACCATGTCAAAAATACGTTTCTAAACATTTCTAATTGAATGCAGCAATAAAAAAGACTTGAAAAATGTTAACCTTTTTTTTCGGTGTATGGGAGTCACGCCCAGTTTTTGTCCGATTTGGCTGATTCTCGAACTTGATCTCAGTATTCACGTGAAAAACATGTACCCAAAGTTTCAAGTCGATATCTCCAAAACTGCGACCGCTATCGTGCGGACAGACAGACGGACGGACAGACAGACAGACAGACGGATATACTTTTCCATACCGGACACGCCTCCTTATGGGCGTTGCAAACGTTGTGTCAAAGTTAGTATACCCTGCCACAGTGAGTGTGGGGGTATAAAGATAAAAGCAAGTAACTGAAATACCAGCTAAGTATAAGATCTGGAAGGGTTCCGGAAATAAATTTTATCAAATAGGGTTTAATAAAAAACAAACATAATTTATTATTTTCAAAATGTTTGCTTATATTTGCTATTTTCCGAGGCTCGTGAAAAATATAAGGGGTAGAATGATAAAATATATCATCAAGCGTTTTCAAAATATTTCTTCATACGATCGAGAAACTTTCATTCTAATGTCCAATATATTTATGATATTGTGCTTGATGTGATTTTATAAATGACACAAACTCTCCAATGATTTGGAACTGAAAAACATATTTTTGAACTAATTTTTTTAATCATAATAAATTTTTTTAATTCAGAAAATTTGTTGCGGAGTGTAATTCGGTAAACAGCAATTAGGTGAATAAGCGCCGATTTTTCTGGAAAAGGGCTATGTCAACGGGGGCAACCAACTAAGAGAACTGTCGAACCGCGTAAATTGCACAATTATTTTACATATAAGAAACTTGTTACTGGATGATTTTATCGATATTGCTTCTTTATTGTTCACAAGATACATTAGGTGGAACAGTAACAGAACGGAACATTAATGAGCGGTTCAAAAGCCAGCTCTGACGGAGGAAAAATACAGAAATGTTATTTGAAGGCAAATAATCTTTAACATTTCTGTATTTTTCCTCCGTCAGAGCTGGCTTTTGAAGCGTTCATTAGTGTTCCGTTCGGCTACTCTTCCATCGCTGCAAGATACACTTTATACAATAACATGATAAGCCATCTACGGGATATGTGATAGCAGTCTTCCTTAAACATATTTGTTACAAGTATCTAGAGTTTCATTTCCTGCAAACACAATTTTGTTTTACTTACATTTGCTCAAAACTTCAAAGTCGATTATTTCGTGGCATATCAAGCTTCCGAAATAGGACCTCTAAGCGAGCTCAATCGAAAAGTTCCAAGTTGTAATTTGATCAAATAAATTGTCTTTTTATGCGCGTCCTTCATAGTTATTAGTGGTAATAAAATAATTCTTGCTTTGTTTAGATATTGGAAATTTTTTTATACATAACATTTCAAGCTTTAACCAGCATAACATCATATTTGCGACTGACACAGGCATGTCATTTCATTATTCGTAATTTCTTCATATTATACAATTTGTTAATCATATCAATTTGATATATATTCATTATACATATGCATTATCAACAAGATTACTATGTGTAGCACAAGTCTCTACTAATTGTAAATAACATATTTTTCCTTTGTTTGTTTGTTTGTTTGTTTTTTTGTTTGTATGTAATTTACAAAACCACAGGTTATGAGTTTCATATACTTTTTTTTTTCATAGATATTTGAAATAACTACATTTGCAAGTACATATTTCTATTTACGGATCTTAATAAAATGATTTGAATTTATTAAACGGTTTTTGTTTTTGTTTTTGCTTCTGTTTTATTTTTATTTATTTAAGAATAATTCTCAACTACTACTCGTTCCAGGACTGAAGAGCCCAACTATTTCTTAATTTGAAGGCAATTTTTTGTTCTCTACAATTTCATTAATTTTTGTATTTTTGTGTGTTTCTTATATTTTTCTATATGTGTTTATAATAAATGTAAAATCGATTCAGTTTTCCGTAAATAACCAAATATTGTGTTAAACGAACGTATGAGATACGATTTGGAAAAAAAGGAAATAAATTGTCGTTTTCGTAATATCACCTTGCTTAGAATATGAACTTCCTAGTCTGCATGAATCTTCAGAAGTTTGCAATAAAAAGTTTCACCTAATTAGTCTATGAATGTACAGCGTATGTGTGCAATTCAATGCTGTGATAATTATGCGTTATTCAAAGTTAAACTTTCATAATATTAAAGATCAGATAAATGTTTTGTTTAGTTTTACTTAACTAGCACCAATTGAAATAAGGTTCAATATTTGTTTGTCTAGAAGACATGATGAATAGAGATATGTCATACACACAAAGAACATTAAAACCAAAGCTGGCACATGCGGGCGATCATTTCGAAAACGTCGATCAACGTACACATGCCAGATCTCAGTAAGAAACTAGAATTGTATTGCTGTTATTGCCACATTCCTCCCCATGACATTTTAAAACCCGGCTAATTCGGTGACAGGAAGGCGTTTACGTTTACGTCCGACCGTGGTATACTATGTACTCTGTCTCTGTGGTCGAGGGCGTATTTACATTTTACTTTTGCATACTTATAAACAAAAAAAATGATTGTTGACGAAGACATTAGCATTTGCACATTGTCTTGGTCCCGAGTTTAAATGTAATCGAAATCGAAATCGTTCGGACGGACATGGAATCTCTCATGGGGTGTGTCGGCTGAAGGGGGGGGGGGGGGGGCGGTCCAAAGCTTTTATTTTAAAATATCATGGCAGGCTTTTGTCGTTTGTGTGATAGTTCGAAAGCTGAAGAAACCGTTAAAAATATTTCTACAATTCTTGCAAATATTTGTAAAACCGTTATCATTGCTAAAAGCTAATATTGACTACCCTTGAGATGATCGCATTTGCTCTACACAGTACATTCTCTCTACAACAGCACATTCTCGAGTCAATCGACTTGTGGATTATCCTGTATTCTTTTGTACTTGTTGTGTCCACCCCATCAATCATACACTTGTAAAATCCCAACGCAATCGCAATAGTAAGCATGAAGTGCTCCCGTAATCCTCTGAGTGATTTTGTGATGATTTCGTTTTTCGAGTGGATTCAACCGAAAGAATTAAGGATGTACATTATTAGCATTTGTGTACCTACTACGTAGAAGATTATTATAATCATTTGTTGTTATTAAAATAGCATTAATATTTTGTGTTGTTAAAATTATTATCGTTTTAAAATTGATTCGCTTTGTGTTTGATTTCTTTTTGGTTTTAATTAATAAACTCTAAATATGTGTTATTATATTCTTTTTGTAATTTGTTTTTAATCACTTGACGCGTACCTACGTGTTGAAATTGTTGGTTTGTTTAGATGTAAAAAAAATGTGCTAAATTCATTTACGTACTAAAAATGTAAATTAATTGTTTTCAATATATAATATTTATAACTTAATTCAACCTATCTGCTGGGGTGTTTGGCTGAAGTTATAAGTTGAATATGGCGTTGCCCAGGAAGGTCAGCACAATTGTCGAGACGGCAATCGGTGATATGGTCAAAGTGGCCGTGCTGTTGCCCGCCAGTATCTCGGCTCGTTTCCGCATCCGCTCCTTTGGAACAGTAATAAAGCAAATGAAGGTATACAATGAGTACGAGATCCAAACCGAATGCAGTGGCTCACACACATACCTGATACAAATTATCTTCGCCGGGAGGATCCAGACATTCGAACTCACAACACCGCTCACCCACGCGAAAGTTTTTGCAGAACTAAATCGAGGAACAGAGAAAGGAGAAGTATTAACAAATGCTCGTCTCTGGTACGAGTATGAACAATGCAATTGTCCTGCCAGCGGAACCTACATAAGGCGGATCGCAGTAGATGGCCTTGCACCACAGCGGCTCCGAATGGTAGCACACACAAAGACTGCACACACCAGGGCCAGGTACGTACAACATACCATGGTTAACGGAATTGCCTTGAAAGTCGATGCAGTCCTCTTCCAAGCATGCTATTAAAAATATAGCAAAGTACATTTTTATTAGTGTACGTCGTACTTTGATTGTAAATTGTAGAAATAAATGCGCATTAAATATTTTCAAATTGACGTATGTAGACTCGCGGAAAGTTTCAATCACTGTCTATATTTGGCATTTGTATTAGAAGAAATGCCACCAGATTCATTATGTAAAGCGCCAATCAACTGATAATGTATTTATTTATAGCTAAACATTCAGATTATTGATGGAGTGCTGTTGATCTTTTGTGATTAAAATGTTTCTACTTTTGCATATGTGGAAAGGTCAATTGTTAAATTTGATATTACTTAATTGTATTTCTAGTAAAATGGTTTTCCTGTAAAGCGTGCTCTTTTCGATCGTTCGGCTGCTTAAAGCCAAGATGATAACGTTTTTTTGACTGACTACCAATTTATTGAGCCCTTTTTGGCGTTCATATATTAGAGTGGTTCTTATTTTTCGATTTTTCGAAATTGAACAAGTGCACCCCCGTAGTTTGTTCCTTTATGAAAAAGGACCAAACTGTAAAATTTTCAGAAAAAATATTGATTTTTAGGGGTGCCAGTAAATCTTCAAAGTCTGGAAAACCGGACTGGACCCTACCCGCAGTGGGACGCGTAAAAATAGGCCCAAATGCGTTTTAGAATCAGAAAAATACGTGCAACAAGCCATAAATATCCATTTTGTGTGGCTTCCAAAGCCACATTTAAATATAACAAAATGTCGTCTTGGGACCAACTTTTTTTTTGTTTGATTCGATTGGAAATGTTTTGAAACGGATTTTGGACATGGTCCGAGGTTCCAAACCCAACTATATCAGTGGGTAAAATGGGTCGTATTGTGTGGGGGTATTTAAGCTTCGGCATAGCCGAAGATAGTTCTCTCTCTAGATTTTATTTAATTAGAAATAATGTCGGCAACGAAGTGACAATGAAACGAAATGAAAATGGACCGAAACAAAATAAAAAAGAACCAAAATTTTAAAATGGAACTGCAATGAAGTATAAACGGAAATCATAGAAAAATTGTTTAAGAAGGTATGTGCAGGGTATTTTAGCTTCAGTCGAACCGAAGCTCGTAAAAAGAAATACTTTGCACAAAGTCGTTTTCTATTGATAATATAGCAATATATGTCTGTCCCATGATCGCAAATACGTTTTTATAAACTTCAGCTTTTAAAAGTTTCACTCACATGAGGAAACTGAAACGCAAACCGTTAGATATAATTTCAATAATAGGGAAATGCAACGTTTCTAAAAAATCCAATTTAACTATAAATTTTAACATTTCAATAGAGCTGTCAAAAAAAAAAAATGCCCGATATGTTTCGAAAGTATTCTAAATAATGTAAATATACCCAAAACTCTTAAGTTGGAAATTTCAAGCCAAACCGATATCGGCAACCCGCAAAGACCCTAAAGTTGGCCAAAACGGGCTAACACTTGTATAGGGGAAAAAAAACACACAAATTTTAAGTACGTTTTAGATCAAGAAAATTACGTCAAAAAACCATAATTAACCGTTTTCGGCGGAAGCCCCCCAGAATTAATGAAAAAACATGTTCCTAAAAATGAAAAAATAAAAAAAAAAAAATAAAAAAACATTTTAGAATAATATAAGTACAAGAAAATAAAAACAGAGTAAAAAACATGTTTTTTAAAATATAACCCTTTAACCGACTAAAAAGCAGAAAATAAATTTTCTTTAAATTAATTTCAGCAATTTCGATTTAAAATTAAGGGTTTTTGGGTACTTTCCTCCGAATATCATTGCAGATTTTATAGTCGCCAAAAACCCTTAATTTTAAATCGAAATTGCTGAAATTAATTTAAAGAAAATTTATTTTCTGCTTTTTAGTCGGTTAAAGGGTTATATTTAAAAAAACATGTTTTTTACTCTGTTTTTATTTTCCCCTTTTTTTTGTTTTTTTAAAAAAAATTTTTTTTTTCTACTTCCTTTTCCCCCCTTTTTTCCCCTTTATTATTCTTTTTCCCGAATGCGAAACTAAGTAAAAAATTTCAGCCTTGTAGCTTACAAAATACGAAAGTTAGGTCTTTAAATTGGCTCCATCCCGCTCCCCTTTGCCCCCACACCCCCGTTTCCAAAGGGTAAAAAACTTCATTTTGTCAATAAGAACTCACCTACCAAATTTCAACAGTAGCTTGAAGGAATTGGAAGTTATGACATGTTTAAAAAAAAAAAGTTTGAGTCTCCCCACGGCCCCCTACGCCTCTGATGGACCCCAAAATTTAATAGGATGCATTGTCACCGGAGTTCTATCAGTGTTCAGCTATCTAGCTCATGTGGAAGTGTATGAAAAAGCTCGCCGCAGATTTGAGGATATATATATATATATATATATATATATATATATATATATATATATATATATATATATATATATATATATATAGTCCGCCCAAAGCAAGTTAATATAAGGGTTATAAAAACCAAAATGATTGGCTTGAAATTTCAAAATTAAGAGTTTTGGGTGTATTTGCATTATTTAAGCCACTTTCGGAACATATCGGGCAAATTTTTGGGCGACTCTACTGTCCATGAAAATGTGCATTTGCAGCTCGGATTTCTCTGTCAAACTAATACAAAATTCAATGCTTGTTGCTTAAATCTTACTGTGAGTTCACAACACATTGTAGAGTTACTGGCAATATATACTCAAAGAATTAATATGTTTCAAATATACTACTTTTAAATACAAACTTAAACGAAAAAACAAATGTAGTACATTTGCTCCAAATTAAGTCGTTTTGCCGCAAATAAAAATGTCCAAATTAAAAACTAGTTTCTAATAAACGTTTACATCGCAAACGAAGCAACCAAAGAATGTATGTTTGACTAAATTTTCGTTTCTTACGAACGAAAAAGTCTTTGAGTGTAGAAGTATAACATATATGGATTTTTGGTTAAAAACGACTATTTTGATCACTTTCAAACAAATTTGTAAAGACTAACTGTGGCTTGTATATTTCATAATTTGGTAATAACATTGAGCTGAAAACACATATGGCTCATTCCCTGCAATAAAGGCACAACTCAAAAAATCATATTGTTGGGATATCACAATTTAAAATTTAAAATTTCAGTATTATTAATGAATTTCAGCACTTGGAATGTTTATAAAAAATGTTAAAATACATCAAAAATTAAAGATATGAAGTCTGTTTCATGTAGATAAATATCTGAGCATTCATAACTCAAAAAACCCGAATTTTGCGTTGTGTCTTTATTGCAGGGAATGAGCGATATATCGTTCACATTGGGCCGAAAACACAACTAAAGCGTAATGCGAATATACACAGAAAAATGGTCGGTAAAATTAACCGAAAAAAGTGGTTGGCGTACAGAATTTCAAAACGTGTATTTAACCAAGCTATATTTAACCGACAAAAAATGTTAAAACAAAAATTATTGAAATAAACGAAAATAATTGTGGTTTTACAGAAATTGTATGTTCTTTTACAGCAATTGTTGGTTAAATTTGAATTTTCACCAACATGGGCAATTTACCATTCGCGCATCTTCAGTTGAATCGTTGGGATTCAAAGAAAGAAGAATTCCCAATCGTGTTATGAATGTTTTGCCTTATAGAGGCAGCTTCAGCTGAGCCAAACAGAGCTTTTTTGCCTGTAATACTGCATTTGTAATACTAATTTTAGAGAATAATAGCTTGAGTCAGTTATGCGCTCGAGCTAATATTTATTTTTTAAAACATGCAATCATGCATTTTGGAAATTTATTTGTGTGTTTAATATGTTTTTTTTTGTTTTCAAATGAAAAAAAAACAAATTCAACGAAAAAAGTTTTCTTACTAAAAACTAGAGAGTGGACTATCTTCGGCTATACCGAAGCTGAAATACCCCCACACGGTAGGAAGAAGTACCTCGAACATAAAATTATGTGGTCTCAAGACCCCATTTTGAGCCACCTATAAACAGTTTTGGAGCCCGGACCATGTCCAAAATCCGTTTCTAAAAATTTCCGGACGGACGGACAGACGGACATTGCTGAATTGACTCCGGCGGTGATGCTGATCAAGAATATATACTTTTCCATACCGGACACTCCTCCTTATGGGCGTTACAAACGTTGTGACAAAGTTAGTATACCCTGCCACAGTGAGTGTGGGGGTATAAAAACTAATTAAACGACTAACTGCAAGTAGTTTAGCTTTGAACTAGTTCAATCGATACTAAACATTTTTATTATATTGCTTGAAAGCAATGAATGCAGTCCGTAAATATGCAAATCTATTGAATTTCGGTTTGAGTAAATATCGAATTATTGACGACAGCAGAAATAGTTCGACGTGACAATGCAAACCACATGAGATTAATAAAGGAAACACAATCATCATCATCATCATCATCATTACGCATTTAAAAAATCAGGTAGAAAATACAAATGACATGTCGTTAACAGAATAAGGATATACTCGTATATGTGTGTATGTGTGTATGTAAATCAACAAACAACGCATCCGTTTGAGGACTTAAACACTCTTTGCATATGCTCTCCATGGAGCATGTAAACGTCAGAATAGAAAGAGTCCTGTCCGAAGAGTGCCAGTGTGTGTTCCTGCGCATGTACGAACCAAATTTCAAAAGGAAAATGCCACTTTGAAAATGAGAATATGAGCAATTTGAAAAGACCGACAAGGGGTTGCAATCCCGGGATCCCGGACTTTTTATTGTCCCGACAGTCCCGGAATTGTAAGGCCAAAAATCCCGGGAATATAAAATTCCTGAATTTGGTTAAATTTATCGAATTTTTCCATATATTTTGAACAAAAAACCTGAGTTTTATTTTATTTTTGTTTAAGTTTTAAGTTCTAGGGGACCAAATATACAGGAAACTTAAACTCGCCAATTTATAAAGAAATTAAGTCAATTGGGTTTGTTTTGGTTTATTTTCATTCATTTGGATAATTTTTCGCTAAAAATATATGATTTCCTTGGAATTTAATTAATTTTGTGAGAAAAAAAAAATGTTTTCTCAGGGACGTTTTGGGACTAATCCCAAAACGTCCCAAAATTGCAAGCCCTACGACCGACAAAGCCTCCGACGACGACTACGTCACGTGAAGAATGTTGCATCTCGACAACGTGCTAAATGGATGGAGAGAGCGAGTGTACAATGGGCTGGAGGGGAGGAGGCGTCACCGTGGCATAGCGCGCGGTGAAGGTAAAAACCTACGTACATGCGAGTCGGGTTAGTTCAGGTCCGCTACCGATGGCGTCTGTTTGTCGTTCGGTCCAACGAGCGATTCGTGTCGAGTCGCTTGCAGCTGTTCGTTGGTACTCGCTTGTTGGTAATGTCTACACACACGGGCCAAATTGGAGCAGGAGGTGAACTGAGCTGCTGCTGTTGCTACTTCTTGACTACAACTGCTGCTGCTAGCTGTCGTCGTCTTCTTCTCATGCTTTCAAGTCGTTGAATAATTCATAACAATTGCCATATGGAAGATGGAAGTACTGGGCGGGAGGTCGTAGGCAAAACTGGGCAACGCTTGCTGACAGAATAAAGGCGAATGCGGATACTTAAGTTGTTTTCGGGGGTCAAAAGAGCGTTGCGATTGGATTAAAATATCCACGACAGAAATTCAGCATGTGAAGCGAAAATAAAGAAAACCATTTAAAGCAATACTTTTTTCATCCCTACGTTGTTGCCCACAACAATTAAATGTAATCTACAGCTCGCCCTCATCATCATCATCGTCATCACCAACATCAACTTAAGTGTGTTATGAAACGGGGACACTTCAGACCGAAGGAGCCCACCCTCATCGGAAAGCCTACCCACCTTCATTTAAAAAAAAGTCCGAAACTATAAGCAAGTGTTTAAATTGCTCTTCTCTGCCATTGTGAGCCTACTGTTGCTTGGGTTGAATGGATGGTTGGAAGGCGCACTTAACCATCGGCCGTAGATATTATCATCAGCCCTTGTGTTAACAATCCACTCTAATGGGATTGCCAACGAGAGTGCACAAATATTTAGAATACATGAGCCAATGTGGCAAATCTATTTTAATGTTAAGTACAACACATTGCCACTAATTCAATTTTAGCACACTGGTTTTTGTTTTATTTTCGACTTTCTGTATGGCATATTTTGTATTGAATATGAACCGATTGTGGCGACATTAAGCTTTGTATGAGGAATAATCAAATTGATTTTTTTCGTTTGGTCCTTTGTGTGCTATTGGACCAGGAAATAAATAACAAATTCAAATTCATTTTGCATCCAAAAACTATTCAACGAAGATAGTATTGTCCGCGAACAGTTTTTTCTGAATTATCCTGAAAATATCCTAAAAGGATATCCTTTAACATAATTTAAAAATTATATCACGATTTGTTGCACCAATATCATGCGAAGTTGGCATGCTGGTGAAAAAAATAATATAAATTAAATTAAAACCCGGCGATTATGACCATATAAATCAAAAGAACTCAGGAAATTTATCGCCCAGAGAAACTAATATGAAAATGTGTATGATTTTTTGATTCGAAAAAAAAAACTCAACACCACATATAACAAAAGTGTATGGACATTTGGGATTGAACTCTGGGTAACAACATCTCCGTCAAATGCTGAGAAACAGCAACGAGCGCAGTCGAAGATTCTGCACTCATTCACAGAGATTTGCAAAAACCGAAAACATCTGAAGGGATCCCTACACAAGTATGCAGATAAGTTTAAATTGCATCCAAATATTCTAGCTAAAAATTTGGTTAGACCCGCCCGACCCCCACGTCTAAAGTGTAACTATTCTATTGCATTTGAATAGACAGCCCCGGAACCCTCGTCGCTTCCGACTTCTCGATCATCGATTATTGCATAACGTTGTCCAAACCGTTGGATTGGGGCAACAAGTGTAATTAAAGTGACATTTGTACCTTTATTTTTGTTAGTTCTAAATGCTTAGAAAATCTAATAAATAAAATAAATATGAATTAAAAAAAAAATTGAATAAACTTTTCCAATGGTACTAAGGTAATAAATTATAAAAATGTTCTTAAAAACTGCATAAGTTTCCTATCCAAAAGTAGACCTAAGTATTTATGTTGATCCAGAAAAGCTAACTGTGTACCATCCAGAGTGGGAGGGTCTATCGGCGGAACTTTGTATTTCCTGGAGAAGAGCACAAGGCGAACCTAACAACTTCACAAAACTCTATACCGCAATACCGGTTTGATAAACATTCCCTAATGCCAACATTAACACAGTCAGACGCATAAAAATGCGGTTCCTTCGGTCAGTGTGACCGTTTGGCGACTGAAGTGGTGATAGACTTTTCGACTACAATCCCCCAGGCCCCCGATTTCTAAAAATATCCAAAATGGGACCCTTTTTATTATAACCCTTATATTAACGTGCTTTGGGTGGACTACATATATCTATGTATATATATATAGATATCCTCAAATCTGCGGCGAGCTTTTTCATACACTTCCACATAAGCTAGAGAGCTTTACAACACAGAACTCCGGTGACAACGCATTCTATTACATTTTGGGGTCCATCAGAGGCGTAGGGGGCCGTGGGGGGACTCAAACCCCTTTTTCTTAAACATGACATAACTTCCGATTCCTTCGAGCTACAACGATGAAATTTGGTGGGTGGGTTCTTATTGACAAATTAAAATTTTAACCCTTAAACCGACTAAAAAGATAAAAATAAATTTCCTGTAAATGAAATTTGATTTGTTCCTAATATCATTGCCAATTTTGAGGTCGCCAAAAACCCCTAATAATCGAAATTGCGGAAATAGATTTACAGGAAATTTATTTTCAGCTTTTTAATCGGTTTAAGGGTTAAATTTAAAAAAACTGTTTTGGAAATTTTTTATTTAATTTTATTAAAGGTTTCAGAAACATTGGGACAATATTTTTTACACCCAATACAACATTTTAAGGCGCGCCTCAACGGGAAAAATCAATTTGAAATTTCCGTATACAAATCTTGGGCTACCAAGATTTTATGCAAAAAGTTGGGCTGACATGGAACTAAAAGAAGTTTTGTGATAAAAAAACTCGTAAATTTCAGGAATTTGGAAAGAACATTTTTTTTAAATTTGAAATTGAAAGGATTTAGTCGTTTAGAAAGGTTTGTAAATTATACTATTGTAATTGAAATCTCTTATGAATTACTGGGTATCTCCCCAACACCCTATATAATGTTAGTGTACCCTCTTACTGTAAACACGAGTATTACACCACCTTTAACTCAACCGAATTTATAAAAGGTTATTGCGTATAAAAGCCTATGTACCTACATCGGTTTTTCACAAGTAAACTTAAGTTTAAGAAATAAAATGCGTCAAATCAAAGTTGTTATCATAGCCATAAATCTAATGCATTTATAATAGTCCGTAATGCCAAATACAATTTGAACAGTCGGAAGGTCAAGGTTAAAGTTAAGTAATACAAGGATCGAAATTCACGACTGTCACGAATCCATCACAATCAAAACGACGTTGATTGGATACCGTGCACCATTAAGGTCCATTGATTTACCATGACTTTCTATTCCAGTCCATTAAGTGTGCCAATTTAAATTCGTGATTTTTTAAGCAACCGACACCTATACCCCGCAACTATACCAAATCTTACGTTTCTTTTGGAGGACATGCTTAATACTATACTGTGCAATGTAGGCTATTTAACGGAGGTCACCATTTGCTGCTAATGGCCTATATTTCGGCAATTACGGAAATGCTCGCATTCGTGTCATTGAAGGCACGCTAAATTCTTTCCAAATACTGGATACTGTATTGAATCAATTACCAATTGGTGTAATGCAAATGCAGAACAGTACAAAGGCGGCTTTCTGTAATGACGGCATCTTCCTTAATTGACGATTCATGTGGACACAACACCGTTTTTAGAGCGCTTCACTTGACGCAATTATTACGAACACAACAAAAAGCGAAGCGGCAATCACAATAAATGCTAAATTGGATACGCTCCACAATAGCCAAGATTAACAACACTATGCGAATCACTTCGAGCAAATGTCACTGAAGACGGCGACAAAACACTGATGACGATGAGGTGCAAATTGCCGTTTATCACTTGTGAAGAAGCGCAAAATACACACGACGCAACACAGCACAGAACAGCCCAGCAATGATAATAAATCCTTCAATTTCGATAAATTACTACGACAAAAGCGAAATTAAGCAGCAGCCCGCGTATGTTTGTTTGTTTCGTTTGCCAAGCAATTGCTACTGCTACTGCTGCTGGCGCTGTTTAATGGGAGAATCTTCTTGGCAAAGGATTTAGAGGATTTCCTTTTACCCTTTATATCGGTTTGAGCTTTGTTTTAGTTGGTGGTGCTGCTACTGCTCCTACTGCCAACTGTCATGCGGTCGTTTAAATCGCACAGTATTTTGTTGTTGTTTGCTCAAAGTCACAAAAGTGTGGTGTCTGCAGGACGCTGGCGCAAAAACCACAACAAAACGACAACGCTGACGCCCTTCGTTGGTGGATCACTTTCGTAATTTTACCTATTGCTAGTCCGTATCCGCTTCCCGTGTCGCAATAGCAATCGAATTATTTAATTTAAAAAATTACAATTTTTAGTTTGTACTTCAAACTATTAAGTACAAGTGGTATTTGTTGATGTTGGGTAGCGCCCTTCCTTGAGCGATTTTGGCTTCTTGAGGAATTTCGTTATGGATTTTCCACTACTCGCCTCTACTTTACTTTGCTCTCGTTTCTTTTTTTTTTGTCGTTCGTTTTCAAGTGCAAGCAGCGCCTCCTCCAACACGCGTTTCTCACGAACTATTTGTGTTTAATTGATTTTTTGTTTTTCCAAAAAGTTGCAGTTTAAAGGATACAACACTTTCAAGGTACACTTTTGGCCGCAATGACGGATCGAATTATGTAGTCTCGGCTGATTTCTTCAAGATTTTTTTCATTTGTTCACTTTATCAATATTTGATGGGAAAATAATTCTGCATCATTTTTCGGTAGCTAAAATCCGCATTCAGCAGGACCATATGTATATAAATCAAATGAAATATTTCCTGGGACAATGAGACACACGAACGATTCTCCTTGAATGGGGTCCGCTTCGTCCTTAAACGACCGACTGAGACGAGGTTTGAATTGCAACTGACTTGGTCGTGGTCGTGTGAGAGCGTGCTCGAATTCCAACCGAATGTGCCTCCCGAACATCAGCATCAGCATCGGCGATTACTGCAGCGAACATGTCGCGTGTTGTGTTTTTGTTGTTGTGCTTCCGGGGGGGCAAAGAGTGGGGCGGGGCGGGGCGGTGCTCCGCATGTGCTTCGATTTCGGTGGGGTTTGCGGTGTTCTTGTGCGGTCCCTACCCATGGCATGCTAATGAATGAAAATCGTGTGCTTAAGGTCTTTCCCACGTTGTGCGGTAGTGTTCACATATGGAGGAGCTTTTTCCACCAAGCTGCGCGTTCGCGGCTTGTTGTTACAACATATGAGCTGTTATAGCAAAAGCTGTCATTTTTTAACAACTCAACTGAGCTTGATGGAAATCGAAATGGTAATGGAATACAACACTGTTTCGAGCATCTGAGACACCCGATTTGGCACGGTTGTATTGCCAGCACAATCCACAGTGGAGATGAAAATAAATTCAAATTGGATTTTTTTTATTTTTGTATTGAGTTCCTCAGATCGGGTAGGGTGATTCTGTAGCTGTGTATGTGCTTCGCTTTTTCGATCAACAATATTTTGTATGTTCGTTTTTATCACTAAAAATAAATAGTTTCAATGGCAATGTGAAAATATTCTAAATATAAATTCCTAATACGTCATACGTCTAGGTTTGGTCTACTCTGTGCACAATGTAACCGAACATTGAAGAGATTCTACGTTGGGTGCTAATAAATGTCAAATCGTACATTGTAGAATATATTTCTGACAATTTCTTCTTCTGCATAGGCCAACAGTAGTACAATGTTATGAAATCTCAGAACCCATTAGCTTTTTATAGTTTTTGTCACCCTGACGTCAGTGGTAAGCGAGAATAAATTGAAATCTATTATTTTTTTAAAATTTTATTAAAAAGTTTCTGTTTGATGCGTGGAATGGTGTGTGGGATTCGTACATTTGCCGGGAAGTACATTTTATAAAATTGTTGTGTTCGTGGGGTACATATTCTCTAGCCAGTCAGCCGAATTTCAATTGATTAACTCCTTACGCATAGTGGCGTCCAGGGGAGGAATTGCCTCACGAGGAATCAAGAATGTTGATAGATTAAATAAATCCAAGAAAACCTTGTACCGATCGCTGGAAAAGAAGTGGAGGGTGTTCTCAAGCTTCTGCTTCTAAAGAAGAAATTATATTCACCTCAATGTGGAACGTAAGTATTGATATCCCGAGGAACCGCCGGTACCAAGTTGCTGCGAACCAATCATACGTTGTACCATGATAACGTGATTATCTAGAGTGGAAGTGTTTTTTACAATTTATTTAATGCGTAAAAATTAAAATTCTGTTGTCGTACATCTCCATTTCGTGATGAGTGAGTCTATATCCATTAACAGCGTCAACAACTGGTGTGGTTGACTGAATCGTGGTTCGTCGCGATAGAATGTTATCATAATGGCGCCCTGCAAAGCCTTGTGACTGAATCGTCTATCGCCACGAGATACCAAGGCATCGTGCACTTCCGGATCGAAAATGCTGCGATACACCTCACGACGTTTTTCAATGTCCATCAGGCGATAGTTCTTGGCCGTTTCCACTGGTTCCAGCTATTTTCGAGAGCATTTTAAAAATCTCGTATGTACTTAGTTATAGAAAATAGTTTGTTTTTTGATTGTCGATCTCTTATTATATGGAATGTATGTTTTGTGGGCCCTGGGATCAATAAATACTGAAGTATTTCATCCAACAATGGTGGCCGAGAATTGATTACGAATAACCGAATAATATCGACCTAGGGCCTACCAAACATACACCATATACCAGGAAACTATAGAGCACTGCATTCAATCCACCCACCATTGCGCTCTGCACTTGATCGGATAGAAACTTGTCAACACTATCTTGAAATTTTTGCCAAAAATTGAAGCCGTGCTCCTCCAGGCCTGGCGTGCGCTCCAACCATTTCTGTATCAACTCGAGCAGCGAAGGGTCGTGTTCCGAAGTTTCGATGGCAACGATGGCCTCTGGATTATCGCCAAATGCCTCCGAGTATTTTTGATTGTATTTGACGCGGTGCTCGGATTTGACACCCAATTTATTCTCAATCAAACGGAATTGTAAACTTTGAAAGCCCGAAGCAGGAGCCAAGTAATTGCGAAAGTCCATGAAATCCAATGGCGTCATTGTCTCGAGTATGGGAACTTGGTCAACCAGCAGCTGGAACAGAAAAATTTCTTTATTTAATGCGAGTTCAAGAAGGCGTGTCCTTTGACCTCTGCACCTTTAGAATAAGAACAATGCGGTTGAGGCGTTTCAAAATGTCCAACGTTTTAGTTTCCTCGATCTTTTCATCATTCAACATTTCGCGTATCGAGTCCAATTCGAAAATAATTTGCTTAAACCAAAGTTCGTAAGCTGCGAAAAATAAAACATTATATCAGAAAGTTCGTAAGTAAATCATTCGATCTAATGCCCATTTCGATTAATGAGTCAATTCAATTCCCCTCCCTCCCTGGACGGTTCACGCTTTATCAGTTGAACGAACTCTTGCTAACCTTGATGGGTGATAATGAACAAGTGTTCGTCGTGCACCGGTCGGTTGTCCTCCTTCGACAGCATACGCTGGGCGCTCAAAACTTTATCCAGCATCAGGTATTCGCCATAGATTTTGCCAACTTCCGTGCCCAATGGTATCGCATTATCGTCGTGTTCCGATCTATTCATGAACAATCGGCAGATTTGAATTGCTTATCTCTTTTTGGTATTAGAGCAAATGTACGAACCCATTTCCAGAATAGTATGGGCAGCTCATCTTGGAATTGCTGCTATTATTGTTGTTGTGTACGTAAGCGTTTTTTAATTAAGTCGGTGATTTTTTTTTGGAAATTCGGGTTCCTCAATGAGACACAATGCTTTTAATCAACCGAACCACTTGAATGTCAGACTAAAACTAAACCAATTCATTCTCTCAAATACTTTCAATTGTTCGATGCTGCAGCATCAGACGTCGGTGTCGGGTAACAGTTCTGCAAGATTGGGTTTTGTGAATGTGTTATCAGTTCAAAGTCATTTTGTTTTCATTTAAACTACGGCTACGACTCATTCAGCATTTTGAAGTGTATGTAATAATGTGCAGTGATTTCGTATAGACGAAACACCCAAGAAAATTATATTAAAAACTATCACGGCTATCTTAGGAGCGGAACAATTTTCGGTTAAAAAAAAATTGAATTTTAAATAAATAAAATATAACACTTGAGTGTGAACTCAATGTCGAAGGCGAAAAAAATTTGATCTCAGGACCCCAGTTCAAGGCACGGGGAGGCATGGAGGGCAACAACATTTAAAACCAGAGATTTATTCGGCTCAGTGGCAACAATAAATAAAAATACTCAGCTTGAAACGCAACTAGAACCTTCAGTTGATTATGTACACAAAAACAATTTAGGAAATTGGGTTAGAAGTTCTTCTTTGATGACGCGGGAAAAAATATTTTAATTATTAATAATTTAGAATTTGGTTCACAGAAACGCTTATAAGGCGTATTTAAAAAAAGTGAGTAAGTTTCAATCGGGCAAAGCCGACTTATATATACCCTACACCTACTGGGCCATATTGGTTCCGCCATCTTGAATTTCGAAATTCCGACATCAAATTCGAAATCAGCGAACCCAAAGACCCCTAGATACCAAGTTTGGAACTATTTAAGCGGAATATAAGTGAAAACACGACTTTGACTTATGGGAGGTAGGCGTGGCAGTATACCGATTCCGCCCATTTTCAATACCAACTCCTTCTAGGGCCTAAAAAAGATAAATCCAAAATTTGGGGTTCTTCTAGTTCCTGCAATCGTGTTTACAAGAAAAGAGAACGGACAGACGGACGGACAGACAAACAGACAGAAGGACATATCAACTCAGGAGGTGACGCTGATCAAGAATATATATAGTTTTCTATACCGGACACGTCTCCTTCTTGGTGTTACAAACATCAGACCAAGTACAAATGGGCTTTAAATCGACCCGATCTGGTGGACAAGTTCCCAACGCTGTAATGGCGCGCTGTTCATTTATTTTCTTTTATTTTCGCCACCGTGGGAATTTCCAACCATGCGGACAGGCAGACGGACGGACATGGCTACATCGGTTCAGGTTTCGATCATGCTAAGATAGGTACATACACTTTTCCATACCGTCCACGTTTGTATACACTATCACAGTACTGCGTGTGAGCTTTCCCACAAATTTAACTGTCTTTTCTCACAGTAAAAACTGTTAAGGTAACAATTCTGGATCAGCGTTATCGTTACAAGTCCTGCATGTGGTTACCCAACATTGCGGCAATTCGCAAACCTTTGTATTACAAAGCCGCACTTCCAGATTATCATCCATTAAGGGTCGTAGTGCTACATAATTATTTATTTTTTTAGAAAAAGAGGGTCTAAAAGACTTCTTGAGATGATCGAAGGAGAACATGCTTATGAGCAGTACCACTAAAGCGGAATGTGTGCAACGAGAAGAACAAGGAGGACTACTCTAGCCTTTATTATGGATCCTGGCAATGGACCTAATATCTCAAACTCTGCTAAGCAAAGGCATTAACGTCTTAGCTACGGCAACTCATCATATCCTGTCAGTAACTCGGATCGAATGTAGACTCACAGTTGGAATAACTGCACACAAAAAAAAAGTCGGTAGATTTAACCGAAAAAGACGGTTAAAAATGCTCCAACCCTTCTTCGTCGGTTAATCTAACCGACGAGAAGTGATTTACTTTAATAATTTGTTGATTTACAATTTGATTGTAAACATACAGCAAAAATTGGTTTCGATACATATTTTTTTAATAAGAAAACTTTTTTCGCTGAATTTATTTTTTTTTCATTTGAAAACAAACCCGAACAATTAAAAAAAAACATATTCAACACAAAAATTATTTTCGAAAATGCAAGATTGCATGTTTAAAGAAATAAATATTAGCTCGCGTAATTGCAATGGACCCATTTGTCCACCCTGTTGTTGAGGTGGAGAAAAGCGCGAGAAAGAAAAACATAAACGTCTTTTTGGGAATTTTTCACGAGTCAATTGCTCAGTCATATTTATTAATAAATAATATTATATTCACTTTAAATTTAGTATCATAATAATATACTATATTTCCATAAATGACAAAAAACCAAAAGTCCAAAACAATTACAAACTCGAATGCTCGAACGCGACTACATTGGTATTCACAAACAAGTCGCGTGTAGTGCCAACATACATACTTATTCGAAATTTACCTTTTATTAGTTTTACAATTCTTCAAATTGATTTTAGTTGTGTGTACATATACTTTTTGTTTGGTAGAATGTGTTTTTCTGTCGGTTTGGATTATAACTACTTAGGTTGGAAATGTTGCCTCTACACATGGCAAATTTCTACTCGTACGGAATGGCATGTCTGCATCTTAAAGACTGTTTGTAACTAGTTTTTTTCTTTACTTTCCTTTCCTTTTTTTTTTTCTTTTTGGGATGATTTTGGTTTTTTTTCCAACTGAGTTTACATTTTAGATACTACAGTAATGCGCTAAATATTTCATGTGACGTTATGTATTGTATTTTAAAAACTATTCTACTCTCACTGGTTGTATTTTGGTTTTGTGTTGTCTTTTGTAAATTTTCGAATTAAAATATATATTTCTTAACTTTCCTAGTTGTAAGTACATACATATTTCACAAATACATACGTTCCACGTCGTCGGCATATCCTAGATGCTGTTGCCAAACTAATTAATTACTTGTAAATAAATACCATAAATTATGAACCTAGGTCAGTATTGAGTATTGATGCTCATAATTATATTAATACATATGCACTTAAATATTTTGCACTTAACATTATGAATAAATTATGTCCAAACACGTAATTGTGGTTGTCGTCTCTCTGGCGTTATGCAATGGAATGTGGGTTTTCCTTGAAGTACTTCAAGAACGCAACATTTTACAACGAATTCTTTGGTCTTATAGGCTACACCAGTGATTCTTTGTCATTTTTATACCGACTTTGGCACTGTCACTGCAAACTAAATTAAGTTTAAAAAAATGAGAATAGAGTTAAGTTAAGTCGAATTCCTTACAAAAAATTATCTAAATCCTAAACTAAATTCAAATTTAAACTAAACACACACGCACACAAACATAAGCTAAGCTCCGGTAGAATGACTCTAAAAATGCCAAGTATTTTTTACAAACAATCGAATTCAAGGGTTAATTTAGCTAAACAAATTCAACAAATTTCGCAATAAGAGTAATTTCGAAGGGGCTCAGTTTGAACAACAAAGTTTGATAAGGTTTCTATTTTGAGCAAATTTTTATTATTTCAAATGTATGTTTGTATGTATGTATGTATGTATGTATGTATGTATGTATGTATGTATGTATTCGACAAGTCAGCTGTAGCACCCAAGTAAATTTCCACTTTGAATGAATATGTTTTCTTTTGTCTATAAATTGGGTTTAACAAAAAGTCCTATATACATTTTAAGAAATTTCTTTTGATCTTTCCAAATTCAAATTCAACTTCGATTTGATTTAATTCTAAATACTGGGATTAAAATTTGGTTATACATAAATTTTAAAAACTTTGGTATATTTTTGTTGTTGTATTGGATGAATTATGCCGCTAATTGGAATAATATTACGCGTAATGTGATCATAAATGAATATACAACTTCCGCACAGAATCTCGAAACCAGTAGGGGACTTTGACTAGCACTAGGCTGGTGTGGTCAGTTCGTGCCAAATATGATTCGTATGATTCGTGGAGCTCCTAGTTCTGGAAAACATAATGCACTTGGAAGCAATGGCAAGAATGTTTGCCTATCGATATTAAGCTTAAGACCTCAGCTGTAAACCGACAGCTAGTGGTGCCTGAGGTGGCAGACGGATCAAGCCTCTTATAGTTCCTATTGGACATTAAAATCAGGTGGAAAGGAGGTAATGAAGATTGTATATCAGGTATTTTGAGATCCGAAGCTCTATGAAGAGGTTGTATATAAGATTAATTGCAGACGCAGATCGTTTCCTTTGTGGATCGATGAAGCTTAATCGTTCTTAAAATTGATCAATTATGATATACTTTTGGCTTTCGTTGTTGTCCTTTTGGGAGACTATAATGACCAATGTATTGAACTGATAAAACAAATGGGAATTTCACTGTGATGCCTGTGCGCTCAGATGATACTTCAAATAATACACTTTGTTTGTTTCCTTCTGAAGACTTATTAGAATCGGTATTGAAATTTTAACACAAATATCAATTCTTTGGAAGCCGTCATTCCCGCTGGTACACATATACCATCTAATGTATGTAAGTATGTACGTATATATATATATATGTGTATATATATATATAAACACTTTGTCTCACATAAATTCAAATTCCTTTGTAGTAGCTTTCCTTGCCCTTCATTTGATTTCCTTTCTCTGTTCGAGCTGTTCGTTTACCGCGTAGTCAATTGCACCGACGTCGAAGACATCTCGACGCGTTGACATTGGCGGCGTTCGACAAAAACCGCCGTTGGTGGCGACTATTCGGCCGTTGGTCATACATTCATCGCATAGTAAACGGAACCTTGGCCGGCCTGGACACCGCCTTGTGTCTGGTTGCAGTTGGGCTGTTGTTGTTGTTGTTGTTGCAGCTGTGGCTGTTGCACTTGCTGGCCACCCGTCTGTTGTCCCATTGTTGGTGATACCATGCTGTTGCAGTCGCTGTGTGATACAGCCGCTGCTCCTTCGGGCACGCCCCTTTCGCTGAAACCGGCTAGATTGCCTTCTTGAGCAAATTGATATCGTTGCGCCATAATACGTTGGTGTGGTTGCGGCTGCTGCTGCTGGGCCTGACTGTGGGCCCCATAGTGGGCTGCCTGTCCACGTCCAGCTACAACATGCAATTGCATGCCCGGCAGCGCATAACCGATGGGAACTCGTATAGTCTGTTGGGTGACCTGAAAGGACAATACAAATGGATTTTACTTGTGATCTAGTACCGAGTTATGGGCCACCACTGCCTCACCTGTTGGTATTCTAAAATGTTTTGGCGTTGTATGTGAGCAACCTTCGGATCGATATTCGCTGCAGCGAACTGCGAATAGGTCTCCGCATTATACGGTATCAGCACCATGGTCTGGTGATAGTTCCGCAAAGGTGGTGGCGACTCTGGCCGCCTGGTCGGGCTGCGGGCGTAGTGGCCATAGTGCTGCTGTTCTATGGATGTCATACTCTGGCAATTTTGAGCGTACATTAGGGAATCGTCTTGGCCGTGTTGAATCATAGTTTGACGGAACATGGCGCCAGATGGAAGTGTTTGGTAATACGTTTGCTGCTGCAGGCCGCTTTCTATGGGCTGGCGTTGCTGACCGTCACCACCCTCCGAATAGAAGCTCCATGTGCGCTGTTCCATTTGTTGCTGGGCAATGGCGTTGGCCTGCATTTGAAGTGCTTGTTGGGTGGATATTTGTTGTTGCTGTTGTTGTTGTTGGTGTTGTTGAAGCTGTTGTTGTTGCTGAAGTTGTTGCTGCTGCTGTTGTTGTTGTTGCTGCTGCTGCTGCTGTTGCTGTTGCTGCTGTGCAGTTGCCACAGGATGTGGCACATTCTGAGGTGATGGATTCTGCGAAATTTGTTTGGTCATTGAGCTGGTGGACGATTGCTTTGGCAAAGTGTAACTCTTGATGGGCTGAAATTATCAAATGTCGCGTTAGAAACTCACCACAACGCCCCGGCCCAACTAATCGACATACCTGTCCAGCGGCCACATTTGGCATCTGTTGATTTAATTGCTCCTGCATCTGTTGCAAGATTTCATTGGTTGAGCTAAATTTCGGCTTGATGCCGCGCACTGACGGACGCTTATTGAAGCCATAATCATTTTGTTCGTCGTCATCCGAGCTGGCATTTGAGTTTTCGTTGGTGTATCGCTTCTTTATCTTCTCCGTACGGTTTGCCTCTTGCTGTGCAAACGCTGCCAATTCATCCTGTTGCTCCTGGCCGGGTGTGCCGGCTATGAGAATATGAGAAAAATATTTTAAAAAACTCATTATAAATCAATGATTGCACTCCGGTCACTGTCAGTAGTGTCAATGGTAAGCCAGCCCATCATTATGACAGTAGTGGCGATATTATTAGCAAAGCTACAAACCTATGACGTCAGGGGCCACCTTACGAATTTCCTCGCCACTCTGGACAGTGCCCGGCACCTCGCCCACCATGCCCACATTGAATTCGGCAAAGTGTGCATTATTGGCGGCATGACCACTGTGATGGGCAGCGGCCAGTGTGTAATAAGAAGACAAATCGTCCTTATTGCCAGCGACACAGGCGGTCAGTGGCGCCAGTGTGGAGAGAAACTGTCGTTTCGGTTCGGCTTGACGCGGTGGCGTACGGTGGATTTGGGTGTGCACCACGGGCACTTGAATTCCCATGCCCAGGTCGGGAGCAGCTGGACAACGGCATTCCTTTGGATGGGAATACATTTAAATTAATATTTGATAAATGGTTGTTTTTGTAAAGTTCCAATCCTACCTGAGGTATTATTACAATGGGGTTTTCTTCCATTTCTAAAATTTTTTCTTGTTTCTTGTCGCGGTTGAAAATGTCGGAGATCTTTTTGTAAGCAGATGAGCCGCTCGAGGAACTCGACACAGATGAACTGGGCGAGAAACTCTTGTCGCCATTTGCAAATTTCTGGGGGTTCTCCTCGCCAGTGGGGCTGTCACGATGCATTAGTTCGGCACTCTCGGCGCCTTTCATGTTGTCATCGTCGCCATTCTCATGATTGCCCTCTTCGTTTATTTCATCGATGTCGCAGGTGAGTTGCTTGATACGCTCCTCCAGGGAGATGTCTGACTTGATGGCCTTTTTCCTATTTATTGAAATTAAGTAAACACTTGACATTTTCACTGGACCAAATCGATCAATAAAAAACTCCACCCGCTTCTACTCTGTGATCCGGCGATGCCCAGATCGACCCCAAGTATTCTACGAAACAATCTTCATCGAACCCATACTCACTTAATCAATGATCGTCGCAAAATGTTTCTCTCGATGCTGCGCCTTATGGTGTCCGTATCACCGCCACCGGGTAAATTGGGCACCAAACACCCGGCACGCTTCGACTCATCGAAAGCACGCAAAGCTTCTGATGTCAATACTGGCGCCTGATTTGAAACGCTCGGAAACAGTTGACGGACCGCCGAATTGGGTCGCAGTGCATTGTTGAATAGCGTTGAATGCTTTTTGATCGGTATGAGTTCGTTTATTTGGTTCTCGCCATCGTCGGCGTCGCCGGATGTCTGGCCGTCCGCATCGAGCTCACTGTTGGCGCTGTCTTCGGTGACAAAGCGTACGGAGCGTTTCGGCCCGGTGCCTCCCTCATCCTCGGACGTCGTGGTGTTCTGGTCATCGGACTGAACAAAGAAAAACCATCATTAAATGTAATTGGGCCTAAGCAATGCAAAGCAAACAAACCTGCGACATGGAATCTTGCTTCCATAATTTTCCTCCTTTCAGGATGCCACTGATTTGCGTGGGCGACGACTCTTTCGGCGGTATGGGCGGTGGTTTCTGTTCGTCGAATCCATCTGCAATTGCAGCAACGGCATTCTGTACAATGGCCGCACCGGGCTTGGCCGGCAGTGCGGGTGGCACCAAGTCACGTGCGGCGGTGACCACTCCTGCCGTTACATCCTCGGTGGCTTCGCGTACGATTCGTCTTTCTGTTACTGTAGTCATGGTAATAGTTTCAACAACAATTCTTTGATTCTTTTGTGCGGCTATTAGTTTTTCCTTTCTATCTTTGGCTTTATGTATCATGTATTATTCATTTGTTTTTTTTTTTTTTTTTTGTTAGTGTACAACGAACATCGAGCAGAGCATACAATTCGTTAAGTGTTTTTTTAAAGTTTTTATTATGACAAATGAGTATTTTTAGTTTAGGCGTACGTCCAGTTTGGGTGGGAAGATGCGCCGACGACACATTGTTTATATTGACATTTGAAGGAGAAGATCGCCCCACAAAAATGGCAGCAATGATGAAAATTACATACACAAAATTACCACCAACTGTACAGTTGCTCATGCAAATAATTTGCGGTATATTTTTCGTAAAATATTGGATATGCGTTAGGCTATGGAAGCGGTTAAACTCAAAGATGTACATGATCTCCATGACTGAATTGTGCAAATGCGTCAAAAGCAACATAATTTCGCAACTAGATAATGGTATGGGATGTTTGGTTTTTACTTAGAAAACAAATATAATTAGGAAACAAAATGAGCAAGTTGGTAAAAAAAATTTACACAATTTTTTTTGTATATTTAGAACGGTTTTACGATTATCTGATTCCTCGTCCTAAGCCGAACTACGTGTCATTGCTGTTTTGAAAAATACTGAAAATCGAGTTTTCGGCATTTTTGGATCCCTGAGAAGAAGCTGCATCAGACAGCTTCTTCTGGTTTGTGGGAATCCAAATGAAAGTAATTAAAAAATTAGGAAATAAAAATCGAAACATGCCAATTTGGAAACTTGTTTTTAATTTTCTAGAGTTTTGAAAAAATTGACATAGGATTGGTTGTGCTTTAAGGTATCGATATTCACTCAAGAAATAGTTTCGTAAAAAAGAATCGAAATCTTATCGTTTCGCTATAAAAAGTTATGAACGGAAAAGTTTAAATACACTACTCGACAGCCAAAATAAATTAGAATACTCAAGACTGAAAAAATTAGTCACGAAATGTCAACAGGTAGCCATTTTTAAAGAGGTGGTCATTGTAATAAATTAAAGGCAATCGAATTTCCAATTAACAATTGAAGCATTGGGTGCAAGATTGGTGTAAAGATCGAAAATAATGTTTACATAACCCGACAACAAATGTACAGTTCAATTAGACTATTATTGACATTCAAAACTTGAAACATGATTTTCCCAAAACCTGATTTTTCCTAACACCCTTCTTGCACTAAATGCTTAAATTCATACAACATATGCCTATCAGATATTCCATATCGACCTACACGGACTTACTGATCCGATACCTTAAGTTTGGCTACCGAATCCTAAGAGCAATGTCCAAAAAGTCTATAGAGTTAGAGTTTATATCAGTTTGAATAAAAAACGAGAGCAAACTCGCAAACCCCCCCGATCAGTATGTACCTGTGACATAAAATCACCGGACCCTATTTTGACCTATTTTTTGAATCTCGGACCACTTCCGAAATACGCTTCTAATTTGCAATCGAATATTTTTGTATACCCTGCCACACTGTGGCAGGGTATACTCACTTTGACACACGCTTGTAACGCCCATAAGGAGGCGTGTCCGGTATGGAAAAGTATATATATTCTTGGTCAGCATCACCGCTGGAGTCGATTTAGCCATGTCCGTATATCCGTCCGTCCGTCTGCCCGTCTGTCCGTCTGTCTATACGATTGCGGTCGCAGTTTTGAAGATACCGACTTTAAATTTTGGTAACATGTTTTTCACTTCAAAAGTAAGAGCAAGTTCGAATATCAGCCAAATCGGACAAAAACTAGGGTGGGCTCCCATATAAAAATATGCATTTTTTTTATTGTTGTATTTGATTTAAATGTTTAGAAACGTATTTTTGACATGGTCCGAGGTTCCGAAAACATATATATAAGGGTCAAAATGGGGTCTTGAGACCAAATTTTTTTTTTGTGGATTTGATTGGATATTTTTAGAAACGGATTTTGGACATGGTCCGGGCTCCAAAACTATTTATAGGTGGATCAAAATGGGGTCTTGAGACCACATTTTTTATGTTCGAGGTACTTTTTCCTACTGTGTGGGGGTATTTCAGCTTCGGTATAGCCGAAGATAGTCCACTCTCTAGTTTTTAAATAAAATGATCGTTCAACAGAATTTACAGATTTTAAAGTAAGTACTATTTCTATTATTAAGAAACTGCTGCCGATTCAGTGATTTTTCTAGACTTTGTACACTTTTTTTTATTGAAAAGCACCACATTCAAAACGTCAAAACGCGCCAATTCGCATTGTTGATTGCTTTTACTGAAAACTATTACTGAAAAGAGTAGATACTGCTTTGAGTGAAGAAGCATGATTAAAAAAAAGCGAATTACAAATGAAGCAATAAAGCAGTGTTCATGAAATATTTCATTTACATATTAGGCGATATTTTCTTAACTAAACGGGTGAAATGCAAAACTAAATAACGACTGTGTTTCTCTTAAAACTGCGTGAGTTATCGGCGTTATAATCCTTAATGGGGATAACTAGCACCGAGTATCGTCATAGATATGATTCATTGCACATACAAAAATATATTAAAAGAAACACAGCTAATATGAAGTGATTTACTCATACCTGGTGATGGTTTGTATTGAGCCTGCAGAACATATTTCGGACGTTCTTCGCCGGCAATGATTTCTTTCTGGGTAATGCGACGCTCGGGTGAGCTTGTGTGCAATGGAAGAAGTGCTACTGCAGGAACACCAATTGGTGTGGTGAGTTCTTCCTGACATTGCGGTGAAGTGCATTCTAAATGTGATAAAATACAGTTATGTGTATATAGTACAAATTAAGCTGAGTGTGATGATAATGAAACTTAGACGTGATAAGTATTTACAATAAAAAATGTTACATTTTTACACATTTAATTCAAATGCGCCTCCTAGGTGTATATGTATGTATGTACAAAGGTCAACACGTTTAAAGCGCAGAATGTAAAATTGTTCAATGTGACGCAGTCGGACGGAATTATGCATGAAGGATTGCACGGAATGGTTATGGGTTAATGTTATAAAAAAAACCACTTAGGGTTGCTGCTGCTGTTGAATTTTGGGTTTGGCCTGCGCTCTGTGAGTGTTTCGCTTCGGTAACAATGCCAACATAGCCACTGACGTCACAATACCTAATACTTTCCGACTTTCAGATAGAAGTAACGAAAACGTGGAAAATTAATAAAGCATGACCATGAAAGCATCGTATGCTGCATTTGATACTTGCTGTGATGTGCGAATGCGCGAGTCATAAATCAATCAATTACAGATGATAACTTTTCAAATTGAAACATACAAAAAAATAGACTGTGCATGGCAAAGAAGGAACGCCGAATACGAATTTGGCGAATGTGGAAATGAAATTGCAAATACGTGAATGTGATGATGTATGTCTTTCAAAAAGTTCTGCTCCCGATCCTATCAGGGGCAATCACACTCCAAAGCTACTCGAAAGAAAAATAATATTCTTACTTTTTGATTTGGAAAGGCAAAATGAGAAACCTAGTGCCCCAAAAGAGGGTCAATGTGCAATTAAAGTTCATTCCTTGTATTTTTCTGGTAATAAAAAATTTGTATTTTGATTTTACTTCACACGAAATTTAATTTATGTTAGCAGAACAATATAGGATGTTGGGAAGCAGCTCAATTTTAGCTTTCGTAAAACTTCATGATGCTAAGAGACACCCTAATATATATGAGAATGTATGTACATCAATTATGATTCAAAGAAGGCACGTGCTCGCTTGTCTATCAATTCTACCCTGTATCAGATCGATATGTCATCGATATTATATCCTTGACAATGAACAACACAAACCACTCAAAACACGAACGTATACGTAAATTTCGGTCTACGCTCAACATTTTAATGGAAACGACCTTGCAGAATAGATGATTCATCAGCATTTTTGCCTCTTCTTTGCATGTGTAAAGGGTCAATCCTTGGCAAAATCAACCAGTGCAATGACGTTAACGTTGAGTCGATTCAATAGATGCCGTGGTCCTTACGATTAAAGAGTGCCAATGGCGGCACCAAGTGGCTGGAACATTCTCGAATGCATTGTCTCGGTGATTCTTTTTTATATCGCAAGTTCTCTTACTGACTTTAAGTGAGTAACTAAATTCTTACCGTTGCTTCCCCGGCTGCCTAATATTTTTATCAAAAGTCTAACTTGTAATTAGCATTTGGACTACAACACACACATACAGATTCATCTACTCATTTTTAGGACTCGTTGTGGCTAACCGCGTTTTATGGTGACCGGCCGCGGGCAACGAAATTCATTTGAATCGCCGCCAACAAATCACAGGCACTAGACTAATTGCATTGCCAACGCTCGAGCCTAATTTAAATAGATATTACCAACACTCCACAATCTCCCCTGCAGTTATTATAAACAAGCAAATTACCTGCATCCTGCAATTGCTTGGCTGCACACTCGGCACACTCGGCGCATTCGGTGCACACACCCTGGTTGTCCTCATCGGGCGAATGCTGTCCTGCTGCCACAGTGGTATGGGTGGTGGTAGTAGCGGCGGCAGCGGAAGAGGCAGCGGCCGTTGAGGCATTCGGAGCCTCTGTAGCTTGGGGTGGCTGCTGTTGTTGTTGATTTAATGATGAACTACTGCCAACTGGCGGTGGCGGCGGCGGGATTTGACTGTTGTTGCTGCGTGCAGCTAGCATTGCGGCTCGTTGCTGTTGTAGGCGCTGTATGACCTGCAGTTGCTGGATATGCTGTGCACCAAAGATGTGGCCGCCTAAAGCGCCGCCTAGTGTATTCTTTAAGCCATTGTCCTTGTAACCATCTGGGGGACTCAGGGCGGCCTCATCGACAAATTCAATTGGTGGCGCATATTTAGGGCTCTGTAAACGGTAAACGGCAAAGAAGAAACATGAATCGTTTTTATTTCCAGTGCGGCAAAATGGAGTAGACCGGAAAATTACTTTTCAGTTAACTACTCGTAAGTCTTGTACAATGGAATACATTTTTAATATCAAATTTGGCGCTTATTCAAACAGTTTTTGTGTAACTTATTATTATAAATTTGCCCCGTTCACAGAAAAATGAATTTAAAAAACTAAAAATTTAAAACCATAAATTTTCCTTCAATCATAAATATTTGGGCTTCTTATTGTTAACGGATTCATGTTGGAAATGTAAAAATTGTGTTGAATAAAGGATAAGGGTTGTGCCAATTTGTGCAGCTCGTGCATTGAACCGTGCATCTTGCATCGCCTCAAGCGCTAGCAAAAAACACAAACGCATATGAGCATTTATTATCTTTCAAGCATTAATATGTGCCTGTGCCTTACTCAATGATTTTGTATTTCCAGAAGTTCAATTCCCGTTGCAACTAGCAAAATAAAATGCGTCCTTCAAGGCACAGTTTCATAAAACAATATTTTACTTGTCATCTTCATCTTCTGCTTTTATCCCTGAACTCTGTTGCGAGATAAGAACTCTTTAACAACACATAAAGCCATTCCAAAGAAAGTTTTCCGTGATTTATTTTCTATCACAACATACTCGTGCGAGTGTTATTGTGAATTGAAACAAAACACATTGCACATTTGTTGTTGTACAAAGGAAATGTCTTCCAAAGTTCCTAGCGTGCGAATTACCAATGTTCTGTGCTAAGTGCATATTCCCAAGGAGGCCACTGTCGTTGTAACATGTGAGTATGTAAAGTACAAGTCAATTGAAATGAAAATATAAGCGAAGTTGGGAAAACAAGTATTGAAGATGTTCTGCTTTTGATTTAATTTCTGTGTTTAATGTGTTTTTAGTTGTAAGCTTCATTGCAAAAGTAATGAGCCGAACTATTCGGGCAAATAATTTTGGATTAAAATAATTCAAAGAAGTAATAAATGGAAAATAGAGACATAGCTTCTCTCTCTCACGTCTCAATCACAATATATTTCAGTATTTGATCCAAATCGCATTCGATTGATCACGAGTGCAAAGATTCAACACTAGGCCCCTAAAGTTTAAGAACTTCTTTGAAATACTTGTAAAAAATGATGAGCGAAATTCTGAGAAGTTTTGCTGGCATCTAAAACAGCGGTTCTCAAACTTTTTAGGCCGCGTAACCCTTGTCGAAATTGTTATTTCTGAAATAAACGAATTTCGTATTTGTAAATGTTGTATCTCTGCCACTTTTTATCGAATAAATCCGTAGGAGTACTTAAATTAAAAAATGTATCCAAAGAAAAAATGGGAACGAGGAGGTGACTTCCGTTTTAAGGTGCTTTTACTTACATTCATGAATAATTTCTTCAAATTAGGAAAAAAAATCCCTAAAAATATGTTTTTTTAACAAGCGCAAAATATACTTGGTATTACCACGTCTTTTTTTTTCTGTGTACACTCAAAAACAATTTCATCATAACAAGGAAAAATTCCTTAGAGCAAGGACAATGTTCCTTCTATTGAGTAAAAATGTACTTAAAAGCTATCCAAAGATTTTTGTCCTTAACGATACATAGTATGATATTTTACTGAAAGTAAGGAAGTCTTTCTTCCATAAATGAAGTGTACTTAAATTGAGTAAAAATTTATTTGACTTCATTTTCGTTAATTCAGGAAATAATAATTTTTTTATTTGCAGGGAAAAATTCGTCATTGATTTAAGGACATAACTTTGAGAACATATTCTTCAAATAAAAACGAATTTCCGTGCTTCGGGTAAAAACGTCTTACTTTGAGGAGCAAGGAAAAAATAAGGACAGCGATTACTTAAGATTTTGACCTATTATTAGGTGGTTTCGGAACCTAGGACCTAGTCAAAATACAATTTCTCAACATTTGAAATCGAATACAGCAATAAAAAGTTTTGAAAAAGACATTATTGGTTGATTTGCCTAGTTTTTGTCCGATTGGGCTGATTCTCGAACTTGATCTGAGTTTGGAGTAGGAAAACATGTACCCAAAGTTACAAGTCGATATCTCCAAAATTATTAGCATACGATTAAATGTTCAATAAAACGTAATACCGAAAATTAAGATATTTACCTTTCGATAATTAAAAAAGACACAAATATGATGCTTTAAAAATGGAAATTGGTTGGCTAGTTCTTGCTCCTACCCGTTACAAAGAAGTTGATGTTTTAATTTTATAAATAGTAAGGAATAAGGATATACATTTCCAAAATAAAGTTTTTTGTGAATACCCTTATTGTATAAATAATACTAATATTTTTTTATTCGTCATTAAATTTGTGAATAATAGGGCAATACGAAACTTTATAAAATATATTTGTCTGCTTTTTTTAATTTCCAGTGACTCTTCTGGCATACTCTCCTAGTTTGAGAACCGCGGATCTAAATCAGAGGTCAAAGTATTTTCGAAATATATGGTCCTGACCGGTAATTTTCAAGGTAAGTTTTTTGTTTGGTTTTATCGTGAAAACTTCTCACATTGTAGGCTACACTAATTCGTTTGTGGTTTGTGGAAATGAGGCGCCAATTTCCCACCATACACAGTAAACATAACTCACAAATTGGAATGCAAATAGAATGTTGTCGTCGGACATGTAAGCGACAGATTTACAGCTAATTGACTCGCCCCTAAAACGGGACATTAATTGATTACCCTTGTCAGTACATGAATGTAACCAGGAGTTGATTTCACCCATTGTGTACTCTATTGCGCCTCTCCAAACAATATCAAATTACCAATAATAAACAAATGAGTTGCTGTGAAAACACTCAATCTCTCTCACCTGAGGTGTGCGGTTGTCATCAGTCGCAGTCGCAGTCGCTGCTGAATAATTACACTGGCATCCCTCCTCGCAGCACAGACGCACCAGCTCGTGTTCGCCGCACGTGCACGGCTCCTCGTCTTCCTCGTCGTAGGCGCAATCCTCACGTATCAGAATAATGTAATCGGCCTCGAAGAACTCGTTGCGCGTTTCATCGAACACGACACGATTCTTGCGCGCTGGCGGCGGCCGATTTGGCTTCTTGAGCAGGCCGCGCAGTTGACCATTAACTTCACGCATTTTGTTGTCGTCGTTTATTATGGAACACTTTGGCGAGCACAATGAATCGGAACACTCGTGGTTGATGATGGTGGCGGTGGTGGTAGTGTTATCACGCGCCGTCGAGCGGAAATTGATTTTCGAAATCGTGTCAATATTATCGTCGTCCACGTTGTCGTTGGCGCAATTCTCACAGTCACACGCGGAAGAATCACTTGCGATAGATTCAACTTCAACTTGGTCTTGGTCTTGGAGCAGTTCGTCGTAACACTCAAATGTATTGGCGGAGTCGTTGACGACGCTGTTGTCGTCTGCGCTGGGGCCTTCGAATGGGACCAAATTGTGATTGGTATCCAAGACGAGGGAGGAGTTCGATTTCTCCGAAATGAGCTCACTGAAACGACTGACGTCGAACTCGGACAACAAATTGCCCGCGGGTATGCTACGTGCGGTGTAGTACGTTAGGCCGCTGGAATTGCCACAGGTATCCTGTTGCTGACTGTGGGCTATTGGTACATATGGCAGAGTGAAATCCGGCTTTGTGGCCACAAATGCGCTTATTCTGGCCGGAGTTTGTCGCTGCCGTCCTTGGTTGCTATTGATTGCGCCGTCCGTCGACTCTTCACTCTTTGCGATTTGCTTGGCGTTGACAATATGCTGTAATGCAATGTTGAAATTCTGCAATTGTTCTCGGGCTATGTGTGAGGATGATGACGATGCGTTTGTTTCCGTTTCCTGCGGTGCTAACGATGGCGTTGCAAATTTTAGTGTTTCGCAAGGTGATGTTTCCTTCGTCGTACTGGTACGTGTCGTGGTGGTATTGGTGTTGGTGGTCAATGGCAATTTGCTTGACTCTACTGCACAGCAGATACCAAGTTCACTTTGTTTACCAAAATATTGTGAATACGGGGGCCCTGTTGTTGTTGTTGCTGTTGTTGTTGTTGTCGTCGTCGCTGCTGTTGTTGTGGTATCTATTGTTGTCTTTGTTGTTGTGTGTGGTGGTTTTGAATTTGCACTGCTGGACAGGCGCACAACCTTCGCCGTCACATATGAGTGTGGTGATGTCTTCCCGAGAGAGCTAAGCAGATACTGCTGCTGCTCTTCAGCGTATGCTTCAGCTCCTTTGTCAGCACTCTCAGTATTCTTTGAATGCTCTTCCTGAGTTTCTGCTGCTAATTGAATTGCACTTGACGTAGTAGTAGTTGGTGTCTTTGTTGTTGTTGTTGAAAATAATGGCGACCTTTCGCTAGCTCGTTTTGTGTCTTCAACTTTTTTGGTGGCCTTATCCTCCTGGTTCACTACAACCCCTTGTACGTTGTCCTTAGGAATGTGTGACTGCGACTGTCTCGCTATTTCGGTTTTCAAGGATTCCTCCGCACTACTATTATTATTTGTATCCTCGAGTTGTAAATTGCTGCGTGGCATGCAAACCAGACCACGAAAGTGTTGTTGCAGACGCTTTAAACGTTGACTAGCCTCGAATTCGTCGATATTCGCAATATTCGAGCCTGTAGAACAGTTGGGCGGTCGGGTGAAAAGGGATTCTTTACGCTCTAGCTTGCCTGATTGTTTGACTGGTGATACTTGTTCAGCTTTATTTCTTTCGCAACTGATTGTAGCAGCAGCAACTTCAACTAATTTTTCGCTGTGTAAACTTTCAATGAGGATTACTTGGGGATTATCCTTATGCGCTTGGCATTTTTCTACATCTTCTTCGTTTCGTGCACTCTTTGGAATATGGTTTTCTCGTATCTTATTCGTTTCATTACTAGTGTTTCCATGTTGGTCGCGCCACCCTTTGTCACCTTCACTTCTTTCACTTGTCCTGTTGTCTTCTTCTTCTTCTACTGCTTCTTCTACCCTATTCCCGCTTCTCCTCGTCGCTTCTACTGTATTTGCATTTGTGGCCGTGGTCGTAGCGCTGCAATGGGGTGGTCTTCCCTCTACTTTGCCTCCTGCTGCTCTCCCCACGCGTTGTTCTACTCCCAATACAGATTTCAAGTTATTATCGCCAAGATATAAATTTTCATTCAAGTTATTGACTAATTCGTTGTTAATTAATATGAGTACACTGTCAGGTCTGCGAGCATTCGCCACGACAAAATTGAGCTTGTGCGAATTGTGTATTCGTTGGATTTGCAAATTCGTTGAATTGAAATTGTGGTGGTCTCCTGCGCTACCCACCCCGTACGCTGCCGCCAACACCAACGGCTCTCGGCTCGGTCCGTCTGGATTTTCGACTACAGACAATAAAGAAAATGTTCCTTCACCGTCACCGACGACGAGTTCGTCGTAATTCGAATTGGAACGCTTCACCAAAATGTCCCCTGGTGTCCGCCACTTGTGAAAGGTTTTCGCATTTGCGATAAGAAAACACTTTTGGGCACCGTAAAGATTCTCGATTTTTTCGATTCTTTCAGCTATGGCCTTTACAGTATCGACACTATTTTCGGAGGCACCAACACCCGTTTTCGCTTCACAGATACACTCATTGAAATTATATAAATAGATGGTATCGCCGCAGTTATTCAAATATATTTCACTGAAAGGCAAATCCTGATTCGCCACACTATCCGAATTATTTGTGGTCCCCGCTTCGGTTGTTGGCCAGGTCAACAGATCCAGATAGTTTTCATCAGTTTTGCAATTTTCCACACTGATTGGTAGATATTTTTCAGCTGCTGCAGCTACATGGACGTCCTCGTCTGCTGGTGGTATTAGACATTTTGTAAAATCTTTCGTATTGAGCAGAAAGGACGTTATGCTCCGCACGTCTGCTTCGTCCTCGGCCTGTCGGAATTCGCTGTTCGCTGTGGGGAATGTATTCGTTGTCGTCGACGTTGTCGATTCTCTTCGTGGTGAAATGTATTCGATCGATGACGAAGTTGCCTTTCCCAGCACCGTTGTGGGGGCTTCTGCGTTCGCTTGTGCTGTTGTGGGTTGTTGCCTGCTGCTGAAACTGAAACTGCCACTGTCACTGTTACGGTCGTGGTGTTTCTGGCCGTAGTCAGCAAAACCGTTCGTGCTTGGGCCTGCGCATGCCCTCCCATTTTGCCGTGGTTGATTTTGAATGTTCTCTGTATCGGTCGCACTACAGTCGGAATTGGTAATTGAAACCGCCAGCCAGCTATGCTCGTTTGTTGTTGATGATGATGTTGGTGTTATTGTCGTTGTTGCTTCTGCTTCTGCTTTCGACGCTGTTTCGTCGTCGTCGACGTTTGCTTTTGTCAATTGTGATTGTCGTCCACTGGCAATGCCCCCCAGTAATGGTTGAAATTGTGCTTCCGCCGTTAAACATTTTCTATTCAAATCAGCGGGCGCAGCAACAGTCACTCTGACGTTGGTTTGCTTTTTGGGGAGCTCTTCGCATGCTTCCATTGCGCACTGAACCATTTCGGTTTCGTTGTCACAACTACCACCATTGACTGTTTGCTCGCAATTGCTTGCCTCTATTATTGCGTTATCACTGCATTTGCATACCGATGCACTGTTGCCCAGTTCAGCAGTTGCCTGTGGCAGTTTTGAACCTATCGTACCACCTAAAGTGTTGCCAGTGTTTTTGTGATTTCTGGTCATGTCCTCATCGGAATCCTGTGTGCAATTGTTTGTTGTCATTTCATTAATTGCAAATAGCTTAACAATTGACTGTTGCTGTTGTTGCGTTGAAAAGCTTAACAAGTCCAAAACGATCATTTTTGAGCGATTGGCGCGATTCCACGAATACAAGTCATTTTCATAGCACGCACTCGGGTAAAAATCTGTAAAAAAAATATATAAAATAAAATTAAATGGAATGACATTCCTGGAATGGTTAAATGTAGAAGAAGGTTACATAAGACAAAAACTAGTTTAATGGGTTTTGTAAATGTCGTCCGGTTACCTACTATTTAATAAATACATATTCATACATACATAAGTTGAAAAGTGAAATTAAAGACTGTTCAAGAGCCAAGGAACTAAACTTGGGCTAGCTTTTTAAGAGGTAGGGGAGGGTGCCCACCTACTGGCATTACACAGCTACTGGCACCCATCAGTGTCCAAGTTTCATCTCAATAACCCCTAACTTTTCATGAATCATGGAGTTGTATGCACGTATTGCTGTAGTCGCACGGTCGCCGAAAAGTAAAAAATACGAAAAAAAATCGAGACTGATCTAATATCATTTATCTTTGTTAAGTAAATTTTCAAGTGTTTTTCATTATGAGGAGGAAGCTGAAGACAGCGAATCATAATTTTAACCCATTTTCACTACATTTTTCACTTATTTCCATTTATTTTGTTAATAAAATCTCACGAATAATTTTCATGCCCTACACCTCATGAGGTATGGGTATATTCACTTTGGTCTGATGTTTGTAACACCAAGAAGGAGACGTGTCCGGTATGGAAAACTATATACACGTCCTTGTAAACACGTTGCAGGAGCTAGAAGAAAGCTATGGATTCCAAATTTTGGATTTATCCTATTAAGGCCCTAGAAGGAGTTGGTATTGAAAATGGGCGGAATCAGTCTACTGCCACGCCTACCTCCCATATAAGTGAAAATCGTGTTTTCACCGTAATTTTAAGATTTCATCAAAACAGTATGAAATTTTGTATAGGGGAGTTCACGATGGCGGATCCAATATGGCCCAGTAGGTGTAGGGTATATATAAGTCGGCTTGCCGGACTGAAACTTACCCACTTGTTTTCGGTTCAAATGGTCAGAGTGAACTACCCAACAAACAATATTATGAGCGCCCAGAATTTAGAGTCCGAAAAGTATCTAATTTTGGAGAACTTTATTAACCAAAATAATTTTTTCAATTTCAAAATATGCTTTGTTTTTAAGGGCTTAAATGATAGAGGCACCGTAGCTCAGAGGGTTAAGCATTGAGTTACGGAACAGGAGGTCCCATGTTCGAACCTCGGAAAAGGTAAAAAGTTTTTCTTTAATATTTGAAATGTTAATAAGAGCTGTCCATTGCAGATATCAAAAAAATTAAATTTGGTCATATTTGGGAAACATATAAAGTCATATTTTAGACTCTTTTTAAAGCTTCCTCCTCATATTTGAGACACATTTGAGAATCAGATTTCGGACTCCAATTAGAGTCATATCTCATACAATTCATCGTGCCCCTACAGGCAGGGAAACACGCCATATACGGCTCCTATAAGAGTCTTTTCTGAGCGAAATTAGAGCCTTAAAAGAGTCAAAAAAGAGTCAAGTTGTTGGCTGGGTACTGAAATAAACAATAGATACAAATTAATAAACTACACACAAAAAAAAGGCGGTAAATCTAACCAAAAAAGACGGTTAAAAACGCTCCAACCCTCTAATGTTGGTACGTTTATGGTAAATGAGAGATGGTAAATTTATTGCACCATTTTTTTCACGGTTAAGATGTAAATTTTTCAGTAAATTTGTGAAAAATTCACATTTAATCAAAAATTGTTGTAAAAGAACTTACAACAGCATCAATTTTTTCGTATATTTGAACTATTTTATGTCGAATTTTGGAGATTTATTTTAACAACTTTTTTCGGTTAATCAACGGTAAATAAATTCAGGTTTTTCATACATTTTGAAAAGTTGTACGTTAACAACTTTTCTTGGTTAATTTTATCGAGGTTTTTTTCTGTGTAGTATTTATGCTTCATTGATGACTTTTTTGGAGGGTTTATTTTCTAGAGTTTTGCTAGATCGACTGCCAAAATCGTATTTTTCGGAGGTTTTTAAAATTCTTGTTAGCCATTGAACTCAGCTTTCAAACGAACCCGAGATCTCCGTGAAATTATGTTTCAAACGAAAGTTATGGCCTCAAAACCATAAGTTGCACCTGCACAACCGTACTGGATCGTTATCTCAATATTTTAGGGGGGTTGGGAGCTGATGGCATGATTTGCCCAAATACTGAATTCTACATCAATCTTTTTCTTTGTCACCAAGTCTCTGAACAGTTTCAATTACATAGTATATTTAATTTACATTCCCAAAATGTTCTACACAATTTTCTACTTTTTTTACCTTTTGTAAAATTTTGTCTGTTTTCTGCTTGATTGGGAAATTATGAAAATTTATCGAATTTATCATAACAAAACAAACACACACACACTAAATGCGATCATAACAGGTGCACACCACTTAAGGGTGTCCTGCACAGGACACCATACACTGTAGGTATTTTTTAATAAATTTCCCACAAACGAAAAAAACACAACACCGAACATTTCCATGCACTCTCGAAGGTAGCCGATGAAGGAGGGGGCTCAACATAACGTCACGCTTGACCTACGTCTACGCGCGTTCACGTCCGAATTAAGCACCAAACGAATTACGTATTTCGAATGCAGTTAACACACACAATATTCGAAGCGTACGCTGAACACTTTGGTAACACAAGAATTTCAAGTAGGAAAGAGTGTCTTGAAAAACGCGTCCGTTCTCGAAGGTTTTCGGAAGCAAACTGACTGGCCAGAATACACAGAAAACTTGAAAATGCGAAAAAGGGGAATTCACAATCTACCCGTGAATTTTAATTTACCCAGCCTTTCTTCAATTCCCATTTAATATATTCGAGTACGAACTACGTATTTTTATGATGAATAAAAAAAAATGCAAAAAGCAGCATAATGAAAATGTGGCTGCTGAAGTGGTAGTCTTTGTTTTGTTTAGTTTAGCTCAGTTCAGTTCTTGGGCGATGGTGTTTTGTCTCTCACGTTAGGGAAATTTCCCAAATAAGACATGAATGAAGACGGTCCCGAACGACAATGAGAACTAATGATCGTGCACGTACGTAAGTACCTACTACGTACATATGTATGTAGTCTAATATAGGAAGTGAAGCGGCCGAGCTCTGTTTACACAGTCAGTCAGTCAGCCTTACAAGAGACCACAAAACACAAAGTGACAAAGTTTTCGGTTTTTATATCACTGTGTTACGTTTATCCGGTAGAAAATTAAGAAAAAAATTACTAGCAAAAGTAAGCTGAGATGCGATAACGACAAAAATGAAATGATGTTTACCATTTGGAGCTCAGATGAGACGGACAGCGAATGCATGAAAGCAGTAGTAGTAGACTGGAGTGGCTCAAGGCACTCATTCAGTTTGTCGCAGTTGCCAAAGTATCGTTGCGCATGCGTCACAGTCGGCCCTGCTTGGGACAATTAAAATTTAGTTAGGCGAATGTGATACCATACCCTCATCCGTGTATTTTGTGTGTATTTTCGGCATGTAGGAGCGGTGTAAGAGTGGCCGAGTATCTTGGTTTGCACAGTGGCGGGTCGCATGCTGCTATACATATCAAAGAGTAGCTCGAAGAGAGTTCCAAGTTATTCTTTTTAGCCCAAAACGTGACCTTAGTAGCAAAATTGTCATAGCTCACTCCTTCCAATCAAAGTTGTTTTGGTCACAAATACCGTTAATGCACCTGATCTGTTGAAAAAATGATTGAGTGAAATGTGTGATGATTATGTTATGAAATGTTCATAAGCTGTTGCAGACCTTCCAGAGTATTTTGAGAGTCCCTCTAGAGGGAATATCAACAACGTTTTTTTGCTAACTACACTGACACAACGCACCCTATGATTCCCCACCTTTGTTTGAACAACCGACACTGCTTTACTGCAAGCAGCAGTAGTAGTTTGTGAATTCAAATTATGAGAAAATTTGTAGCGGCGTGGGAAATTCATACACGCTCCTGTTTAGCACACAATGGGCACATTAACTAGCATTCACATCTCAGCGAAGAACTCTTTGTCAGCGCAAAACACAGCCACACATCAGAAGACAGCAGCCCTGAGGAAAATGAACTTTTGCCTGCTACTTTTAGGCGGGTTTGTCTTGCGTGGTAATTCGTTCGATTCCACACTTATGATTTCAAATTAATCTGTTTTAATTTTACGTTATAAATAGTGACCGACCGAAATTCGGTTTCGTTTTCGGTTTTTCGGCTTTTCGGCCAAAAAAAGCTGTTTCGGCCGTGTTTCGGATTCGGCCGAAAAATAAAATATCGCTTTCGGCCAAATTTCGTTTTCGGCCGAAATTTCTATATTTCCGCCGAAAATTTCGGTTTCATATAGAAATATAACAAATAAATAACAAAGATTACACTGATCGACAAAACTGAACTTTTTGTGTGTTAAATATACTTGATAGACAAATTCTTATGTATTTTGCACGCTGGATACGAAAATAATAATACTGAAATTTATACAGCACAAAAAATGCAATTTTTGTGGCGTTTGCAGGAAAATTGTGCGTGCTGGAAAAATTTAATTAAATATTTTCGGATTTAGCGTATCAAAATACATAAGGAACAACCAAGTGGATAAAAGCGGTATGCAACACAAATTTAAGCATTGATCATAGTTTCGAAGAATCAGAAGCGACAAAGAAGACATGTCCTATCGGAGTAGATCTACTACTCTCGCGATGATTTATAAATTTCTACTCCTCTACTTCGGTAGCAGATTTTTCTACTTTCCTCAAGATATTTTCTACTACTATGGTAAGAAATCTACTCCTCAAAATATTATGTGAGTTTCATACAATGCAAAACAGACAGAAATTTCTACTACTCTCGTAGAATTTCTAGTACTCTACGCATAAACCCATATCTATTCCCCTCTCTTGAAATCTACTACCCTGAAAGTAATTTCTACTACTCTTGATTTCCACGCATTTGATAGTTTGCTTCTAAATTCATCTAATTCATGATCTGGACTTAAAATGATCGGCCCATATTCATAGTCAAACTAAGCTTCAACTTAATTTTAGTAATCTACTAAGTTGACAGATAATACACTGAGCTGGCAGCTACTAAGCTGGTTCTAAAGTTTAGCAGCTACTAAATTTGACTATGAATATGCGCCATCGATTTCAACCTACTGATAAGCTTAATTATGTACCACTTTATTACATTAAAACTCACAATTGTTTCTTTTATTTTTTCGGTTTCGGCTTCGGTTTCGGCCAAAATTAAAAAAATGAAAATTCGGCCATTTCGGTTTCGGCCGAAAAAAAAAATAAAAAATTTCGGCCATTTCGGTTTCGGCCGAAATTAAAAAAAGCGATTTCGGTCGGTCTCTAGTTATAAATAATAAAACACATTTACAATGTTAAATCAAATGTTAAATGAATTTGCAATTGTAATTTTAAAAAGCACAGACTATAGATACCAAGGTATAGATAAATATTACCCAACCCTGAACGGCAAAGGGTCACGGTTTAAGATTTGAAAAAAGTCAAAGTTTACTAAATCCTTTTCAATGAAACGTGACGGTGCCACACTCGATGCTTTCTTGGACTAAATTTGACAGTAATTTCAAGTTATGAAACATATTTGCTTTTACCTTTCCCAGTGATGCAAAAATTTGGCATTGGGGTACTCTTGTTTTCTAGGACGTAAAACAGAAGTAGTGAAATTTATTGTATTGACTGGAGCCTGGCTGTGATTTTCGATGTGTTATCGTTTAAACATTAAACATTCGTTAAAAGAATTTATTTATCTGAATTCATTATAGAATCTATAATCATTCCAAAATGTGTCATGAAAAATGTTCGCCAGAGCCACTATGATTATTTTGTTTTACAGGGATCACTTGGTTCAAGAATAATAAGCTGTGCTAATATTAAATTATAGAGGCGTCTTGGATTAACAAAAATTGCCGAAAGAGTGCTGATGAGGATTTTGTGGCTAAAATCCGAAACAGCTGTACACTCTGCCAAGGCTGGTTTTTGCTTGTTGTTGTAACAACCTATTTTGCCAAATAATTTTTTGGTAAAAATGAGCTATAGCCCAAAAATAAATAATAAATTAAAACAAATTTGTTCAAAACTTTAACTTTAACACTTAAAAAAATAAAACTTAAATATAATCGAAAATTAAGCTTGGGAAATCATCAATGTTATTTTTGATCTTGCATCTCCTTTACAATAACTCTGGGGCTATATTACTGCTTGTAAGCATCTATAGATGTAAGCAAAGCAGATCATTCTTCTTTACAAATATTAGTCGTGGAGAACTGCAGAAGAGAGCGCATGGCGATTTCCCCAGTTTTAGTAAATGATATTGAATTTTTACACAAAACTCCTCAAGAGAAACATGTTCAAACACGTCCTTGCAGATTCTATCACTTGACAATTCAATGAGATATTCTTGCACTTCTTCAACATATTGAACATCTTGAATATGTTGGCCACCCTTTCTAAATTTCGGTTGCCTTGGAACTTCCAGTTCAGCTTATTTAAATGTGTGAAAATCTAACATTCACCCTAAGGAAAGACACTTGCTCCATGCTTACAATAAATAATAGTAAAATACCACAATGTACTGAAACTAAATATCTTGCTATGCATCTCGATCGCAGACTCACCTGGAAAAAGTACATCAAAGCTAAAATTACAATAATCAAATTAAAAAAACTCGAACTGAATTGGCTGCTCTCGAAGCAATAAAAAATCAACACCACATATAAAATCCTTCATCGGCATATCGTGTATGCCGACATCCAGCCGACATCGCCTTGATGACGCCAATACATACATTTCTAGAAGTAGGACAAGGCGCTTGAGAGCGGAACTGGTGCGCCAAAAGCGGGACGGATGGTCACATTAGGTATACCCCAACAGGTCTTTCCCTTGGAGAGTACTAATTTAGCTAATTTCTTCTCAAGTAGGTTGTGAGTCCCAGAAGTTTGCGAGTTGGAAACTTAACAGATGTTAAAAAACATTGGTTCGTAGCCGCATCAAGTCCCTGTGATTTGAAGGGCTTCAAGCTATTGATTGCTCAAACTATTTTGGTTTCGGATATTATGTCACTCGAGATGCGAGATGACTGAGTAACGTTAGAGTGTAAACTCCTCAGATCTAATCTAGAGCACCCAAGGAAGAGAGTATCTAACAACAAATAAATTTTACTAGAACAAGTCTATGAGCCATCCGACTTTTTTAAATACCCGATTGGAGGCGAGAATCTTCCTAACTCTAAGCGCCTCAGATGTATCTTCAATGTTTCCAATGAAAAGTCTGCAAGAATCACGTTGAGCCTTCCTTAATTCTCTATTACATACCCTAAGTTCTCGACTTCTTTGCCTTATTAGAGATCGTCCTACTGTCACTCCTGAGAGCCACTGTGGTCTCTATTTACTCCTAGGATTACCAATAAGGCACGATTTATACAGCTTTTTCGATTGCACCCCCGAGAAGATTACACCCCCGAGCATATGGTGTATCTAGTCAGTAGTTGACCGAAACCAACTCCAGGTATTCTACGATGATGTCTCGATCACTGTAATAAGAGAGCATACAAATAGGCGGGTCCTTGGCCTTGAGGTGATCAGGCCCTTATCCATGCCCTGTAAACGGACAACTGGCCAAACTTATACCGGTTTTGAATAAGGTCGAGGGCGCTTGTCCAAACACGCAAGGAACTTTATGCGACCTTGGTACCAACCGGCGTCCTCGCAGATAGGAATAGGACCAGGATTGTCACACATCACCCTCATAAAAACGTGGGCTAACCTGGCTTCAACGCATCTCCACTTCGCAAAGGAGAAACCACCGTTGTCATCGCTCCTGTATACGACAGCAAGATTGACACTGCGTTTCGCCACCTCGCTAAAACACCGGACCGAAGTATTGTGCTTATGTGACTCGTCCATGGATCTATTCCTCTTGGTCTTGGGCACGGGACCAGAAGGGCCATGATTTCTTTAGTCCAGCGAAGCGTCAAATTTCAGAAAACTGGTAGCAGAGCGACGATCACTGTATGCCTTCGACGAGGGGTCAACACTTTTATCCCCGAGCCCTTGAAGTGCTCGTTTTTCAAAGCTGCAAAAGCGGAAGCCCCACCCACAAAGATGTATATGAGGAACCACCCACGACCGCACTCCTCAAAACCACACAAAACCCCGATCCGCGTAAGCATCGGAAAACGCGTCTCTTAAAATTTTGAAATATTTTATGGGAAGTCCTACGATTAGTGGAGAAAGGGAAGGGTTGATTATCGGCATGGGTCGTATAATAGCCTATTCCAGGCCATGATTATCTCTTGGTTTTAGCTTCTCGGATAATTCCGAGAATCAGTGACCCTACTCAGCCCCACACCACGACAATCATCGCAAAGCAACTGCAGGGTCAGAAGCAGAAAAATAATTGTCGGTTTTTTGCGGTCGGACTTTGAGACAATAATTTTTGGGCCCAACATTTTAGGAGCGCATCGCAAGTTAATAGAGGACTTATAAAAGAGACATTATTTACCCGCAGTTGAAATGTCGTCGAGAACTTGGCTGAGTAGCGCTCAGAATGTGCACCGTAAACATTAAATATTCAATCAATCGCGATTGTACACTTGAAAACTCAGAGAGGTAGATGAGAAAATGTGAATCGCCACTGCCCATATTAAAACATATATTTTTGCAAGTTTTAAACGGCGATGATAGAGAATATAAAAGAAAAGGTTCGACAACGATTGTTGTAGGCGCATCGATGCTATGTCGGCCGTTTTGCAAAAAAACATTTCTTGACGGATTTATAGTAACTTTAATTTTAAGAAATTTTTGCGAAAATTTAATTAGCAAATAGAGAAAAATTCCCATAACTTTGTCAAATCTCAACCGTTTTGAGATTGTTTGATATCATTTTGCCGCACATAACACATACTTTACATGCCCGACTTAACAAGATATCTAGCAATTTCTAATAAATATAGTTTCTTTGAGTGTACGTGTATGACACAATTACCTCTGCAAATACCTCCAAGTAGCTATAGCTCGTGCATTTTATTTTTAGTGTAGCTATAAAGTACACAGAACACGGAATGCATAACGAACCCAAAGTTGTCAGACTCACGTGTCTAGAAATGCGTGACTCTGACCGGCGCACCAACGGATATGTTCTTCTCGCTTTTGCTCGAGAACAACACGGCAGCGAATTCCTCCCAACGTGCCGCTGAGTCTCTTCCAACCTATGTGACTATGACTGGGATGCAAGCCCAGCAGGCGGCCGCCGCCAACGTCGCTTAAATAAACAACATACAGAATATTTGCAAACGGCGATAAACTCACAAACGGGTTGGTTCTAAGCTCTTCGCAAAACGGTGTCACTTACAGTGTTCGTACGATCTCCCAACAAGTAAGTCGGTCCGAACAGTGAAGTAAAAAATATTTCAAAAAGAAAAACGCAACAAAGTTAGCTGGCACTCGAATTGCAATTTGAATACCGTGACTGTAACGATAAAACGTCCAATATGCTACAATTTATTTAATATTGTGCGATTATATAAATATGCTAAAAGTGCTAATGAATGTATAAACTTAGAAAGAAACAATACGCGAATTGAGTACCGCAAATCACAAAAACAAGGAAAATAAAGAGAAAGAAACTGTGGACTTAGTTCTGAATAGTTCTGAACAAACTAACAACGACTACGACTGAGAGCGATTTTAATTCTCCATTCATTTAAGGTAAATTAATAAAAACAGGTGAGTAAGAGTCAGTCGGTCAAAGCCGACTTATATATACGCTACACCTACTGGGCCATATTGAATCCGCCATCTTGAATTTTGAAATTCCGATATAAAATTCGAAATCAGCGACCCGAAAAACCCCCTTCACAAATATCAAAATTTCGGTCGCCATTTTGGATCAGGCATCTTGAATTATGAAATCACCCATATCAACCCATAAACCCTTATATACTGAGTTTGTAACTATTTCAGAGGAATTGGGTTACATATTTTTAAAAACACGGTTTTCACTTATATGGGAGGTAGGCGTGGCAGTCGATCGTTTTTTTTTCATTTTCAATACCAACTCCTTAGAGGGCCAAAAAAGGACAAATCCAAAATTTGGAACCACTAACCTTCTTCAAGCTCCTTCAATCGTGTTTACAAGGACGGTCAGACGGACGAACGGACAGGCGGATAGGGCTAAATCAACTCAGGAGGTGACCCTGATCAAGAATATATATTGTTTTCCATACCTACAACACCTTCTTATTGGTGTTGCAAACATCAGAACAACGTGAAAAAACCATACCTCATGAGGTATGGGTAAGTATGGATGTGGTTATGAAATTTGTTAGCTGTGCATCTTCTTTCAACACCACTTTAAACCAAAGTATTACCCAACAACTACAAACCAAAGTCCCTTACGTACTGTAATAATTAGATACTTAGGTACGGTGTTATTGGTCAGACCGAAACTAAAACAAGTGAGTAAGTTTCAGTCGGTCAAAGTCAACTTATATATGCCCTACACTAGGCCACAAAACTCCACTGTACCAAGTTCATACTATTTCGACAAAAATTTCGATCTCCATATTGGGTTTGCCATCTTAAATTTGGAAATTTCAACATCAAATGTCCAGCTAGAATATCATTTGCCTACGTAAATTTCAGTTCGGTCTAAGCCATACTGATGTGTGTATGTATGAATTTGTGTAACATTATGTGATTTCAAATCATCTGCCCCCAAACTGATATGCTCCTCACATAATGTACTGCATAGATAGCACCAAAACAGCTGCAGTCGGCCTCAGCGGTGCTTGTGAATGTTTTGGCACGTGCAACGTGCACGTGTCCCCAACACTCGTTTATATTTCTATCAACTGTTGATGCTACTGCAAAGAGCTTTCGCAAATATGTACATATAAAGTGTTGTTGCAGTTCATACCGCTTTTAACATTTTCGAAATAAAGCTTTATAATGTCACATTATACATTACATTGCATGCAGCAATACCTGCACCCATGCTGTACTTTAGTACTTCGATGTGCGTCAAAATATGCAATAGTACGATCGTATTCACCTTTGAAGGCTACGCAGTGGTTGGACACCATGCATTTATATATAGAGTGTTTTCCCATCCTCTTTAAAGTGCGATTGAATCCGTCTTAGAGCTTGCTGTTAATTCAGAAATGCATATACTTGTCTGTCTACCCGTGCTAACACCTTGTAGTACACATTAGTTCGGCGTCTGCCTTGAAATCACGAAACCAAATTTTGCACGGCAGATATTTATAAACTATTCGAAATTACAGGCATTAACAGTCAAAAGTCAAATGCTACGTCATAAGATAGAAAACACCCACACACACTCTATTGCGCTCCCACTTAGAGACATTTGTGCGTCACTTATTACGGCACAATAATGACGCCAACGGTGATATAATCTTTGTCCTTTTGATATAATTGGCCAGATGAACACTTATTCATACATTCACTACTCATATATCACTTAGCCGCTGTTTCCATAGCACATGTTCACTAAGTCAGTGGCTCCCAACCATTTTGATTTTAAGGAAAACTCGATTTAAAATTAATTTACATTTTACACATACATTTTGTATTACGCCTTTATTAGTTGGAGTTGTATTAGTTGTTTCTTTTCCATATACCCTCAGTGTAGCACAAACCAGCGAGTTCACACAACTCGTTGATCCAATAACATCAAACAATTTCAAAAGTAAAACGTGATTACGCATGAACATGTGCAGCTACTTCGCAGTTGCAGTAAAACGTGATAGCGTCGCAGCATATTTTTGAATATAACGAAACTGTTTTCATTTCCACAGCTCAGTTCAGCGAATCCTGCGCAACCAACGACCTCAAAGTCAAGCGGACGAAAACCATCACAAATATTTTTAAAGAATTTACCTTTGAATATACAAATATTATATAACAAGTATATATAAATACACAATGGAAGGCGAATCAGCGGAATCAACTCATAATACGAAGGTATCAGATTCGGCGTATTCCAATAGTTGCAGCAACAGCCAATCGCAAAGGAGGTAAGGCATTAATATTTTCATTTGGGATAAGGAAAATGGGAGGCACTAGGAGGATTTAGACCCTTACAAAGTTAAGTTTATCCACATTTCAGCCGACCTATTGCTTACAATTTCTGTTAAAAAAATGACTGCTGAAATTTTTTAAAATTTTTTAAAAAAAAATTGTTATTAAAATATGATACATATATTGATATAACTTGCAACACGTAGTGGTATTAGTTCCCCAATCGATACTCGAGCATTTGCAATTAATTTATGTTATAAAATGCAATCCAAAGTCTGCAATTCGAATAACAACATAATTCGTTTCACAGCGGAAGTTCGAAATCCCGTCTTAGTGGCAGCCATTCTTCCGGCAGCAGCGGCTATGGCGGCAAACCATCCACACAAGCAAGCAGGTAACATTTTATTGAAATCCCTTCAATTTCCAAGATTATAAATGACATTCTTGCTAATTGGCCATTCGCAGCAGTGATATGCATATTAAGCGCGGCAAGGACAAGACACGCAAGAAGAAGAAGCTCAAGTGCTCCTCACAGACAATTGCCAATGTTGTGGAAAGTCAAGAGGACACTCCAAATGTAAACGAACCACCAGGCGAGGATCAAATTGGCCTCGGAGAGAAGACAATCGGTAATAACTAGTTGCGCAGTTTTCATATTTGGTTCTAAATTTAACTTGCAAATTTCCGTTTCAGTACAAAGTAACCGACAAAAGGATATTAAAGAAACACTGGAGAAGGAAACCACCGAACAGGCTCAATCAGAAAAATCCCTACAGTTTCAAACGCCTTCGCCGGTGTCAGGTAGGCTTGCAATCGCTAAATGCAATTGTTAATATTGTTAAATTAAATTATATTTAATATTATCTAGCCATCTCGCAACAAGGCAACAAATCGGATAAAACCTGTGAGTCCGCCCCCGGGAAATTGGAGAGTTCGGGAAAAACTGAAAAACTTAAAGAGGTAAAAAGAAATGCTAACATACTTGTGCACATTAGACCAGCCCGAAAGAACATTTTTCGATTTGACTATGGCCCTAAAGAATAGTTTATTTTTGTGTTGGCAAAACTTTGGGAGAAAAAATCAATTTGAAAATGCCCCATACAAAGCTGGGCTGGCTTAATGTACATACGATTACAGCAGAAATATAGCGATACCTCTGAATACTCCCAATGAACACGACTTGAATATTTTTGAAAATGTCCAATCATTGTTTACTAGAATTTCAGAGCTGGAATGCATTTCTGTAGTCATACTATGGCCTGAAAAGCTTTGTGTGCACATTTCTCAATATACCTATCCATGATACCTCACACTGGTTTCTCTGCTAATAATACAGGATAGTTTTTGCTGCGTTATATCTATGCACGATGGCATCGTTCTCTATACAACACCCAGTATTACCGATGTGCTCGGGTTTCCACGCGATATGTGGCTGGGCAGATCGTTCATTGACTTCGTCCACCCCAAGGATCGAGCAACATTTGCTAGTCAAATAACCACAGGCATACCAATAGCCGAATCGCGTAGCAGTGCACCGAAGGACGCACGCAGCACATTTTGTGTTATGCTGCGTCGTTATCGCGGGCTGAAATCGGGTGGCTATGGCGTCATAGGACGCACGGTTAACTACGAACCTTTTCGTTTGGGGCTGACATTTCGCGAGGCGCCCGAAGAGGCGCGGCCAGACAATTTCCTTGTATCGAATGGCACGAATATGTTGTTGGTGATATGTGCTACGCCGATCAGAAGCTCCTACCGTGGTAAGTAGAATTGAAAGCATTTTATTGTTATTTAAGTGATCTTGACTTCGCATCTCCTTTGCAGTACCCAATGAAATACTGTCGCATAAAAGTCCGAAATTCTCGATACGACACACGGCGACTGGCATTATCTCGCATGTGGACAGCGCCGCTGTTTCAGCTTTGGGCTATTTGCCGCAGGATCTGATTGGACGATCGATCTTGGACTTTTATCACCACGAGGATTTGATAGTTTTGAAGGAAATTTACGAAACTGTGATGAAGAAGGGGCAGACGGCGGGCGCTTCATTCTGCAGCAAGCCATACCGTTTCCTTATTCAGAACGGTTGCTACATTTTACTAGAGACAGAGTGGACGAGTTTTGTGAACCCATGGTCGAGAAAGCTGGAATTTGTTATTGGCCATCATCGAGTTTTTCAGGGTAAGGTTTTCCTTTTCTTTCAAACGAAGGGTACACAACTTAGTAACAATCCATTTGCCATAGGACCCAAGCAGTGCAATGTATTTGAGGCCGCCCTTAACACCAAGCCACAACTGTCGGAAGAGGCACGAAGCCGCAATTTACGCATTAAGGAGGATATAATGCAACTACTAGCCGAGACTGTCTCCCGGCCGTCGGATACTGTCAAGCAGGAGGTATCGCGACGCTGTCAAGCTCTGGCCACGTTCATGGAAACCCTAATGGACGAAGTCTCGCGCACTGACTTGAAACTGGAATTACCGCACGAGAATGAGTTGACTGTATCCGAAAGAGACTCGGTGATGCTGGGGGAAATCTCACCGCATCATGACTATTACGATAGCAAAAGCTCAACGGAAACGCCGCCCAGTTACAATCAACTGAACTACAATGAGAATCTGCAGCGTTTTTTTAACAGCAAGCCTGTCACAGCGCCTGCAGAGGTCGATCCGCTGAAAATCGAACAGTCCTACAACACTCCGGATGCACGCAGCACTCTCAGTCCGGTGCAATGTTTTGAGGGCAGTGGCGGGAGTGGGGGCTCGTCTGGCAATTTTACCTCGGGCAGCAATCTGCACATGGGCAGTGTGACAAATACGAGCAATGCTGGCACGGGAACGTCAACGGGTAGCATACCGTTGGTAACGCTGACTGAATCACTCCTCAATAAGCACAATGATGAAATGGAAAAATTCATGCTGAAGAAGCACCGTGAAGCACGGGGACGCTGCAGCGAAAAGAACAAGAAGGCCTCGGAGAAAATACTAGAGTATAGTGGACCGGGGCATGGCACAAAACGTGGCGGTTCCCACTCATGGGAGGCTGAAGCGAATAAACCGAAACACCAGCACACCAATGTCATGGATATGCAGCGGGAATTCATCGACCATCACAATGTGGCCATTGCCAACAGTAAAGTATACGGAAACATGCAGACAACACTGGGCACTCCAATGGTGGGTAGGGCCTGCACACGAAATGTCAATCTTTGGCCACCATTTTCGGTCGGTCTCACCTCGTCGCATACGTCCCAAACGGTGGCGCAGAGCGGATTCACACCGCAACATGGAATGTTTCCCACATTCTACTACATTCCGGCAACAGCCGCCGCACCGGCTCCACCGCAAAATAAGGCCACCGTCGTTGCGGACATGCCTAGTACTTCGGCGCAGGCTTTGCCATTGCAGTACATGGCTGGCGTGATGTACCCACATCCATCGCTGTTTTACACACACCCAGCAGCGGCCATGATGTATCAGCCAATGTCGTTCTCCAATGTGGCTAATACAATTGTCCTGCCGGAGCAGGCAAGCAGTGCATTTAAAACGGTATGTTGATAAGAATATAATTACACCGTGCTATAGCCTAAGTTTGAAATGAGATATATGGGACACTATATATGAGAGTTCAAATTTTTTTCAACTTGTCGCGATTTTTACGACATTATGTTTCTTTATTTTTATACCCCCACACTCACTGTGGCAGGGTATACTAACTTTGTCACAACGTTTGTAACGCCCATAAGGAGGCGTGTCCGGTATGGAAAAGTATATATATTCTTGATCAGTATCACCTCCTGAGTCGATTTAGCGATGTCCGTCTGTCTGTCCGTCTGTCCGTCCGCACGATAGCGGTCGCAGTTTTAGAGATATCGACTTGAAACTTTTTTTACATGTTTTTCTCGTGAATACTGAGATCAAGTTCGAGAATCAGCCAAATCGGACAAAAACTGGGCGTGGCTCCCATACACCGAAAAAAAAGGTAAAAATTTTTCAAGTCTTTTTTATTGTTGTATTCGATTTGAAATGTTTAGAAACGTATTTTTGCCATGGTCCGAGTTTCCGAAGCCACATATATAAGGTCTAAATGGGGTCTTGAGACCAATTTTTTTTTTTTGGTGGATTTTATTGGAAATTTTTAGAAATGGATTTTGGACATGGTCCGAGGTTCCGAAGCCACATATATAAGGGTCTAAATGGGGTCTTGAGACCAATTTTTTTTTTTTGTTGGATTTAATTGGAAATTTTTAGAAATGGATTTTGGACATTCATTGGACAATGAATTCCATGAGAGAGAAACTTAACAATTCCGAATGACATCTTAAAGAAAAGATGGAATATTGTTTTTAAATCTATTTTTATACCCTACACCTCATGAGGTACGGGTATATTCACTTTGGTCTGATGTTTGTAACACCAAAATGGAGACGTGTCCGGTATAGAAAACTATATATATTCTTGATCAGCGTCACTTCCTGAGTCGATTTAGCCCTATCCGTCTGTCCGTTCTCTTTTCTTGTAAACACGATTGCTGGAACTAGCTAGGGATCCCAAATTTTGGATTTATCTTTTTTAGGCCCTAGAAAGAGTTGGTATTGAGAATGGGCGGAATCGGTTTACTGCCACGCCTACCTCCCATGTTTTCACTTATATTCCGCTTAAATAGTTCCAAACTTGGTATGATGTCGCATTTTCAAAATTCAAGATGGCGGATCTAATATGGCCCAGTAGGGGTAGGGTATATACATATACCGACTGAAACTTACTCACTTGTTCTTATTCTAAAATGCATTTTTAATTAATTTTTTTTTTCTACTTCTTTTTTTCAATATTGAACCTAGTTGTATAGAGTTATCCAATTGATATGCAACTTTGGGAATATATTTTTTGATACAATATCCAAACCGGGCAGGGTCGGCTCAATGTACATAATACACACACACACACATTTCGGTCCTGGTCATGTACTGTTGACCATCATATTTCCAAACATGCTTCCGAAGACACATTTCCGCCTTCAAATCAATCCAAAAACATACATTTTCTGAAAATTTAATTTTTTAAACTGGCAAGTGAAAGTTTTTTCAGCCTGAAATATATTACTTTTCGTAAGAAAATTTGAAATGTAATAGTCTTCGTGGCAAAACGGTGAATCATAATAGTTTTCTCTGGAAAACCCGAAATATAATAATTTTCGACAAACAAGTTGAATTATAATAGTTTTCTCGGAATATTGAAACACAATAATTTTCGTAAGGCAATTGAAACATTATACTTTTCTTAAGGGGCGTCGATATAAAGGTAACATAAGTAACTGCAGTGGGTTACAAAAAGGAGGAATATATTTTTTTTAAATGACATCTCACTACAACATTATTCAAAAATAATGTTGTAACTCCAAAGAAGTGAGTTTGTTGGAAAGCTTAAATGTTGACCGGTAAAATTATGGCGGCCTTTTGTGGTTCAGCTGCGGCTAATTATGCATGCGTCCTAGGACTTTTTTGAGTGATTCATGTCAGGCGGGATTACAGGTGCCACCAAGTACATCTTTGAACTTTGTTTGGGTGAATCATAGCAGATGGGATTGCAGTATAGGGGAGTTTTAGCCCCGGTAGGGGTAGTGTATACAATGTTTTATTCACTTTGTATGGTTTTCATTGTAATGAACCGGCCCTTGACGTTGATCGGCTCAAACATTAACCGATTTAAATTTTCTTTGCATTTATCTTTTATTTATCTTGCTACAGACTACGTTCGATTCGTGAAATTTTGTTTTTCGGCCCACTGTCCAAAGGACTTTCCGATTACATAAACTAGATTTATTCGTACCAGTCAGGGAACAAGTAGTTTCTTAGGCTTAAACATTGAATTTTCGTCAATTAAAAAATTGTAGTTACGATAACATTAATTGTTGCATTATTTCATAGAATAAGTTTCCAGAAGAAGAAACTTGCTCTGGTATTTGAGACTTTGTGGCTAAATTTTTATATATAGTTTTTATAGAATGCATTTACTTCCGATGTCTACTTTTCTGTCATTTTTTTAGAGCCAAAAAGTCAACAATAAATAACTCAGAAGTAAAAATATATAATTTGTTACATTTCTTATCCAAGTTGCAGACGCAACCTCTGATGATTGCCCCTACATCGACGAAAACGCAAGGCGCATTTCACTCCATTACGCCGTCACAACTGCAACTGCAGCGTCCTTCCTCTCAAGCTACGTCAGTTAAGGCGGAACCTGGCTCAAATATGGTATGGTGTGAAGCCCTTTCGTATGATTATTAGCTTCATTGTTGCTTTTTTTACAGACACCCTCCGACTCTTCCAAAAAGGGCGTGGCCGACTCACCATTAGCATCGGTTATCGGAGATTATGTAACCGATCAGCATAATTCAAATTCCTTGAAGGTGTGTATACCTCGGCTCTTCCACTTTCAGTAGTTTATTTATTTGGTGCATGTTTCAGGGTATCTTACAGCGTAATACGGACAGCAATGGCAACAGCGGCGACGACATGGACGGCTCAAGTTTTTCTTCGTTTTACTCGTCGTTCATCAAAACTACAGACGGTTCGGATAGCCCTCAAGAGAACGAGAAGGAATCGAAGCATCGCAAATACAAAGTATGTCAATGAACATTTTATAAAAATGTTGCACTACTTATTCCTCTGATCATCTTCAGGTACAAATGGACAACAAAGTTCTATCGATAGACAATGCTGAGGAGGATCAAACACAACATGGGGATGGGTAGGATCGTTACAGAGTACAGAGACGATATAAATCCAAATGAGTCAAAACAACACTAAGGACAAAACGGCCAATTGGACTCTCTAGACTTATCGGCCACCAACTGCAACAAACTTGAAACAAACATTAACCTATACACTAAAAAAACAAGCAAAACATATACCGTAAAAATTAATAAATATATTTATTAAAGGCGTACTACGTAATTGTGTTTCAATTTTTCTTCTTCTTCTTCTTTGGCACTGGAATTTCCGCTTCCACCGACTTTGCTTGAAATTGTTGCAGCCCCGAACAGAAAAGGACCTGTAAGACAGATTGCAAATAAACACATTTGTAAGTACAAATAATATAGTCAAACGCGCACCGCTTGAGCCCAGCCGGCATATACACCGTATACCGAACGGAAATGATCGGAAATTTCATCATAGATCTTCGGCGTAACCGATTTAAGTTTAGCCAGATGTGGCAAGTACGAGTTTTGGGCAATTTTAAAAATATGCGTGTCAATTGGCACGGATTCCAAATGATCCAGCGACATCAGGCAAATGCAGTCGGCCACTTTAAAACCTATTCCAGGCAGCGTGACCAGTTCCGTTCGTGCTTCGGCATAAGGCAAATTGCGCAGTTTGGAAAACCAATCGGCGCCCCCGAATTCTGCAATTTTAGCAACTGTCTGCGATATGAATTTCGCTCTATAGCCAAATTTAGCTTCGCGTAAATTTGATTCCAGCTGAAAGTAATTGAATGTAAAAAATGTGATCTTTTGAAATACCCTTCCACCTCCCACCTCTCTTTGATGCTTTAGAAGTTCCATCAACGATGGGAATGTATACTCGTCCCGTCCATTGAAATTTCCAATTTTCGTTCCATACTTGGTGCACAACCACTGGATCATTGTGGATATTCTGTGTTAGAGGAATATTTTAAAGCTTATTATAAGCGTGGGAGGAACCAAATGTTACCTTTTAATGTGGTTGTTTTGACTGCAAATAAAGGACAAAATATTCTCGAATGGCTCCTGATTCAACAGCCGCACTGCCTCCAGATTGGGTGCAATTTCTGCGAAATGATCATGTGCCGCTTTCCACTGGACCACATAAGCAGGCAAATCAAATTCAGTTCGAAAATAACGTTCCATTAAACTTTTAAAATCGGCTGCATTGCGTGATGTGGTCAAGGAAGCTGGAAAAACGTTGTACGACACAGCATCGGAGCTCTGCGTTAGTATCCAGAAAGCATCATAAGCTACCCCTCTCCACTCAGTTGCTTTTGATTCTTGCTGCAGTTTTTCCCAGCTTAGAGATTTATTCAGTTTAGACATGCAAATTCCAATTGTAGGTGACATTGCAATTTCTTACCGAAAGCTCTGTCCACCAAGTAGGGTAAGATCCAGATTGAATTCACTCTTGTTTATCAGTATTTTTCCGCTATAAGTACTCATTAAACGGCGGTTGGCCATTTTTGACTTTTTCAATTTCCAGTGTCAACCCACGTCCTTCGAACCTTGCAGTGGTTTTGAAAATTTCTTCGAATCGCTTAAAGTTTCTCAACACGAAGAAGTTTACAAAACTTACTTGAATTATAAAATCTAGTAAATCCCAAATCTAATTACCTGCAGTAAAATTCAAAAATTAAATCTTTCTAAGCGGCAATTCAGAAATCTATATCAGCTGATTCGGAAGCAAGGTTGCACCAGGTGCATTTAAATCGCACGAACGAACGCACGAAACCCGAAATATAAAATGTTCGACACACAAATTGAATCATAATAATGGGATGATAAAAATGTCTGCAAAGTGTATTGCATATTTTTATATAAGGCATTACATGAAGAAACTATCCGATAGTATTTTTATATGACGAATAAATGAATTGCATTGAACGCAATAACAAAAACATTTCAATCCTAACTCGGCCACTTTTCACTCAATTTTTTAACAAAGCATGGAGCTGCCACCTTTCCTGTTTTTGTATGTATTTTTGGTGCAAAAATTTCTATCTCGTTTCACTACAGCAGCTCTTTGTCAGATTTTTCGTCATGAAAATAATAGTGCAAATTGGCTCCAATAGTTTTCTCGGGAAAACCCGAAATATAAAATTTTCTACAAACAAGTTGAATTATAATCAATTTTGCAAAACAATCGTGAACTAATCGAGTATCAAAGGGGGCGTGGCAATTCGAAAAGTGGGCGCTTGGATGTGGAAAGTAAGCTCACCTAAAGGAAATAGTGGAGTTTGAGAGTATAAATTTCACACACATATTCTGTGAGATCATGTCTACAGATTCCCGAGAGGATTTTTTCCAAAAGAGAAAATTACAAAAATAAAGGTCTTCACACACCAACGCGAAACTTGCTCAAAAATTGTTCTTGAAAAGGCGATATTCGAATAAAATAGATTTGTTTGTGGTGAAAAATTTCATAAAAACAAATGAAAATGTATATCTATATATATAAAAATGGAGCGAAAAAAAATTTTAGTAATTCATCAATTGAGAACGGCTGGGCCGATTTGGTTCAAATTTGTTCAGTTGTTCGTAATTGCCAGGAGAAGGTTTATACGAAAGAAAATCGAAAATGGGTTTTTTGTATTGGATTTCGTTCTGGAATGAGAAAAATGGAAAATTCTGGAAAAACCAGGAAAATTTTAATTTTTTTTTCGATAACATTTAAAATTTTTCTGCATGATTTCATGCTTCATGGGAATTTTTAAGTTCACATTTGACAAAAAAAATTCTTTCGAAAGAAGTTGTTTTGTGAAAAGGAGGATGTTCTTTTGTCAAATAGATGTAACGACTTTTTCCATTGAATTCTTGAAACTTTTTAACTTGAACAGAAGCAATTTTGCAATTTTGAAAAAAAAAACTGGAAATGTCGATTTTTAAAGACATATCTTTTAAACTAAAAGACTTAAAAATATCTCGAGAGAAGTTGTTTTGTCAAATGCCCAAATAATTAAATATTGGTTTATGGTTTTTTTTTTATTATTAAATCGGAGTCACCCTGTGTCCATAAGGTTTTTAGCAACGTTGCTAACTGGTGTGAACAATATTATAATTATAATATTAATAAAACTAAAATATGTCAAGCGATTCGGAAGACGACATGCAAATGAAACAATTCCTTGAGGCGGCTGACACCACACTACTTACCAATGACCTGTTCCAGCGTCAGACAAGTGAAAATACTGAAAAAAGTACTGATGATGAGATTGTAAATCCAACGAAAGGTACAAAATTTTAAGATTTTTTTCTAAAAAGTGTTATAAAACAACAACACAATTATTCGAATGAAAAACAAGACATTTAAAATAAATGTAACCTCCTTCCAAGCAGATCCACCCACATCTCAACGATATCTTACAAATGACGATGCCACGGGAGCTGATTTACATTTTCCGGAAGCTGTTCAGCGGCATGTTTTCAAAAAATTTGAAGAGATTATAGAGCAGCAGGTAGAGTTTTGTGACATACCGAAAAGTGAAATGAAGCTGAAAAAGGCGAAAAGTAAAGTTCGACTCTTGAGCGATGCAGATTGCTACGTAAATTCATACGAAGAATTCGAATACGATACAAAAGGACCGGAAAGGAGGCCAACTATGAAGAGGCGGAGAGTTGACGAGGATGTGGCGATTACGGAAGAAGAGCGCCTCCAGTCAGTTACAGTGACTGGGCGAGATATTGTCGAAGGAGTGGACCTCAAGAGCTGGGCGCAAAGACCCGAACGAAAGGACAAAGTATTTCGCTATACACTGGGATGCACAGGCATGCTCCACTCCAAAGACGTCGATAACGAATTCATCCAGTTGCGGCGTAAAAACAAGTGGAATGAATCGAAAATTAAAGAGAAAACCAAATGAAAATGGCTTTTGGAAATACCCTATTTATTAATTAGTGTGATTCAGTCATTGCAGCAGCGACTCGGCGGCGTATGGATTGAGGCCATCTGTAGTGTGCTGCTCGTCGGGGTCGGACGGTTTTGTGTGGAAGACGTCCTTGAAAGTGCTGTGAAGCAAAACAATTATGCTTGTTGTTTTTATAAATCAGTCTCACCTCTTACCCTGAATTGTGCTGCATGGACATACTCAACAGAGCACCCTGTCCTGCGGCGCCGATGTCGTGCATTGCGCTATTTGCGCCGACTGGCTCGTTCGACTGAGGCATCTCAAGTATGTTGAGGAAGTCGCCTTCCTGGAACTCTTCTTTCTGCATGCTTTGGCTCTCTTTCATTAGCTTATCGTACTCCTGCAGGACCCCATTGAACTCTGCGATTTCGGATCGATTCCGCGCCACCAGGTTGTGTTTGAAGTAGTTGTGCACCTGAGTCAGCGAGGTGTTCGTCAGTGAGAAGTAGGCCTTCTCCAAGCTTTTCACCTCTACTTCGCTCTGCGTCTCGCGTTGCGGGTCATTATCATGAACCTCGCGTATCTGCTGCATAAGGTTACGCACAAACTCTTCAATTGCATCGGCAAATAGGACCAATGCCGATTCCGCCGTATCTGTAAATCCGGCGACGCGAAGCTGACCACACGCAGCCTTTCGCAGCGAAGCCCGGCATATTTTTGGATTGACTTGTGGATATCGCTGGGGAACACCGCGGCAAAAGCGCGTATCTTGCGGTGGTATGAACCAAATCGGTTTAGCGAACTTGCCGTCGTTTACGAAATCCACTGCATTCTCCGGCGGGAAATCTACTTCCGGTATCATTTGACAAGGATTGAGCAAGTAGTTCGATGAGCCCGACTTATTGGAGTAGGTGTCGATGAGCGATTGCAACATTTCGGTTTGCTTCATTACCTCGATTGTCTGCGTGACCAAAGGATTTTTAACTGTTAAAAAAACACTGTTTGACAAAGAAAATTTAATTTGTAAAATACTTTTGCTGGACTCCTGTTTCAACTCACTTCTTTTCCCCTGCTATCGGTGCACGGGTTTGCATTTCTTCCAATTTCGCTCTCTTCGCTCCAACTGGTATTATTTTGTCTGCTTCATTTGGTTTTTCATCTTCCGTGAATTCTAATTCTCCCCACAGTCTTGGCATTTTGTAGATATTTTCCAAATTTGTTTACAAAATCATCTCTGTTATCAACGTTGCTAAAAACTGGAAAAAAAACGAAAAAACTGGGCGACTCATGACAATAGAACTAAAGTATTCCGTATTATGCTCTAGTTTCCGATGCTCGTTCGCGAACAAATATTCAGGCAGTGTAAGCCGTTGTCCGAATACAAATGTTGTTTGCGATAGGGGTTCGCAACAAAAGTTGAGTTTGCTCATGCTGGCTAAATGCACCTAATTAAATCATTACAAACAGTTCGTATGTAGTATACAATAAAATGTATATTAAAAAAAATTCAACGATAACGGTTTCGCGTACCATGAAAAGTGACAGATCGCATGCGAGTAACGATAGCTCATATCAGTGATGACCGTGCATAATTTTTCGATGTCAACACGTAAAATTTACACATAAAATTTTACTCGTAAAATTATTTTGTTGACGTAAAATTTCACGTTAAATATTTAATCGTGCTTTATTATTAAAAATATGGGACGATAAGCTCTTAAATGTAATATTTATTACTTATTTTCAACAAAAGAACCAATCTAAATTGGCTACCAATACAACTTTATGCATTAAAAAAATTTTTTTCAAAAGAAATTCAAAGAGCCTATGTAGACAGTTTCAATGACGCATGCCGTTTTTCGGTGTAAAATTGTGTATACCGTTTTCACTACCGCAGTTCTTATATATTCATTTAAAGTGGGAAAACCCTGGGAAACGCGCAGTGGTTCAGTTGTTGTCGAGAACTGTCAAAAATTGTATGAGAAGAGAATTGCACAAAGTGGAAAACTTTGCGCGTCGATTTCGGTGCGGGAAGGACTGCACAAATGTTGTGCGATTGTAGTGATGTCGAACAATAAAATTGATATTCGATTAATTAAAAAAGTAATTATCAAAAGTAATAAAATGCGGCTATAAATTAAAAAGAAAAATGTATAATTATATATATAAGTTAAAAAAAGAATTATAGGTAACAATTGTTTGCAAAATAAAAGTTAATTGAATTTATAATTGTAAAAGCTGCGCAGAGTACTTGTAAGTGGGTACTCTTTTATTGTCTAAGTGAGTATGCTCACAACACTAATATAGTTTGCTTCGAAAATGGCGCTAAGTAAACAAATTTACTTACCGCCGTCAACGAAAGCAATTTCTTCAAATAGTTTTCTTTTTTCGCTTATTTTAGGCATTTTTTCACTTTAAACAACAGCTGTCTAAAATTCGAAGAAAAAGAAGAATCAAAAGTGCACAAATAATTTTCTGGTGCGTTCATGAAACAGACCGGGGAAAACTGCGCTAGTCACCAAATGCACAACTTCCACTTTTAAATGAATACCCTTATTAGCTCTTTGTCATATTTTTCGTCATTGAACTGATAGTGTAAATAGGCTAAAATTAACCGTCAATTTGACCAATTTTTGACTCGTAAAATTTGACGTCAAAAACGTCAAATGAATTTGTTGACGCGTCAAATGCAATCACTGTAAATAATATTTCGTCATGGAAATGATAAAACAGGCTCAAAGAAATTGGGCAAAATTCCAAATCTCTCAAAAGGATAGCCGCGTCTCATTCCGTCGAATTTGTTCAGCAGAAACTTTTTTTTTAGCAAAACCATGGGAAAAAGAAGGGAAAATACTTTGCATTAAAAGCCCGGATGCGACAAAATTGACATTTCAATTTTTGAATTCGGTAAATAAAGTTTAATGAAAATTATTGTGAGTGATTGTGCGGCTAATAAAAATGGCAAAGCAACTAGCCGGAGTTTGTTTTTCGCTTCGTTTTTTTACAGCGGAATTTTTTCCCATCTGCATACCGGGCTTATAGTAGTAAAAACAAGAAAATAAGAATTTCTGGGAAAAATCTGTCAGCACTGATCAAATTGTCAACTATTGTGAACGCGACAACACGACGCATTTTTTTCGTTCGTTTCTGTGTCAGAATTCTGACACAAATTCTAAAAAATATTTTTTATCTTAGAGCGATATGAAGTATGATATTAATTAAATTCAGTATTCAGTAAATAACATAGATTAGAAATTTGTAATTGACGGAGCGGAGCCTACCACGTAACAAACTGAAAATGGAAGGACCGGCTTTGCATGCGCCTGTGGATTTTAACAAGGTAGTTTTTTGTCATTTTTCATTTGAACAAATATTGGAATTTTTATGATAAAACTTGTTCAAACAGTCGCTAGACGAAATGTCGCCGGAAGAGCGCATGAGGTGAGATTGAGATAGCTATTCCACTCCTATCATGATTCATGTGGAATTAATGTTTTTGTATTTCAGAGCGGAACATCAGCTCATGCATGAGAAGCATAAAGGACATGAAGCAATGCATTCGGAAATGGTTCTGATATTGTTCGTGACGCTGATTGTGGCGCAAGTGATACTGGTCGAGTGGAAAAAGCGCCACTACAGATCGTATTCGGTATGTATCGTGACGGGGCATTGCATGATCTCAATTGGAGTTGACCCATTACCCACATTACAGGTAATCACACTGCTGGCAATGTGGATAATCCCACTGGTGATATCATTCTTCTATGGCTGGATACGTTTCATAGCAATTTGGACGATATTCTCAAGCATAACGGCGCTGGTAATGAAAAGGGCAATCAGCAAACCGATTCAGGGAACAACACCAAGGTGTGCATTACATTCGCATTGCACATTTAATTACACGTTTAATGCTCTTTGTTGTGGCCCTCCTTTTCAGACTGGTGTACAAATGGTTTTACTTTATTTACAAACTAAGCTACGGCCTAGGCATTGTGGGCTATTTAATAATGATGGCCACCTTTATGGGATTCAATTTCGTTTTTAATCAACCGCCCAACGTGTGGATGGACGTAGGCCTGTTGTGTGTATTTTATGGACTCTATATCGGCGTGCTGGGCCGTGATATATCGGAGATTTGCTCGGAGAAAATGGCGGCATTGATAGGTGTAAGTGAACATTTTCGAAATCAAGCGAGATATTCAATAAATTCCGCTCTCTCCGATGCAGTATTACACACCACAGGGAATGCCGACGAGGCACTTGGAAAGCAACGTTTGCGCCGTGTGTGGTAATCAGTTGCTGGTTAGCGAGAAAGAGGAAGGCATCATTGAAAATACTTACAAGCTCTCCTGCGACCATGTATTTCACGAATTCTGCATCCGGGGCTGGTGTATTGTGGGCAAGAAACAGACCTGCCCGTACTGCAAGGAAAAGGTCGATCTGAAGAAGATGTTCTGCAATCCGTAAGTAAAGTAAGTGCCTTCACAGAGAATATACTCGCTAATTGGTTGCATTTCAGTTGGGAACGTCCGCATGTTCTCTATGGACGTCTCCTGGACTGGATTAGATGGCTGGTCGCTTGGCAGCCGCTTATCTTTTTCATAGTGCAAGGCATCAACTGGTTGCTGGGCTTAGAATAATTGTTAACATCTAGTCATTTCGTATTAATTTTCGGACCAACGAAAACAATTGCTTGTGTATGATTTTTATAGTGCACCTAAAAACACAAAATAAAAACAAACATTAAATAGTAAAAAAAATTGCCAATGATGTTTGTGACATGTTTGTCAATGAATGAATGAATCGAACACTTGCGATCATGATCAGGTGTCCTATAACAATTTGGGAAATGAGTCCATTTTCTTTTTTCATTATACCTCCAATGAGGACGACCTACCCAGAGAAATATCCCCATAACATCACACTTTCAATGTCATGCTTTACAGTGGGTTGTGCGCACATAGTATAGTTCGTGCATTTGACATTTTCCCACGGCCTGCCTTTTATTGTCTTGTCTTTGATAAACTTTCCCACGGCCCACATTGGGGCTCAGCTGCCAAAAAAAACTTTTTCGAGCTAGTTTTTTCGAAAATGTAAAAATGCAGTTCTAAAGCCTAATATCCAGAAAATAATGTTTTAAAAATAGTTGGTTCCAAAATTGCGTGTATATTGCAGCAATATTTTTTAGCTAACTGTTTTTAATTTTACGATTTTATACTGGAAAAATTGGTTGTAATATACATTTTTTTAAAAAGACCTCCCTAAGTTTTTAATTCTTTTGGCTCGGATATTTAGTAAGTACGGAGTATGGCTCTTTGTTATTTATTTCGCGTTTATGCATTAAAATTTTCATAGCTATTTATGTCGAACGTTTGAAACCGAGTCGATACCGACTGGAGAATCATAGCTTTCTCAATAAAAAGGGGAGTTAGTTCTCGAGTCGGTTTCAAACGTTAATTCTCAAATCGACTTCAAATAAAAAGAGTGAAACGTGAATTAATTAATTTTAAAATTGTATTTTTGTTTTTATTGCATATTTGATAAGTAGAGATCATTTTTCTTACACTAAACAAAATAAAAGGTACAGATAAAATTTTAAAATTAAATTATTAACGTTTTACTTTTTTATTGGTTGAAGTAACCTTTGAAAACGAGTCGAGAATCACATTAGTTATCGACTCGAGAAATAGGGTTTTTCTCAAACGTTTGAGACTGTGTTTGCTGGGATTGGCTGTTATTTCAAAAAATATTTTGTGCACACTTTTAGGATGTGTACGTTTTTGAGACATACAAAACAGTTTAATATAAAAAGTTTCTGCCAAAAAGTACACTTCATAGTTTTATTATTAATACTGAAAACTTTTATATAATTTACTTTTAAAAAATAAAATAAGATGTTTGTTAAAACATTCATATCGACATGCCCCAAACACAGTTTCGCGAAATGTAATCACACGCTGGGAAATACTAAAATAATGTATCAGATTACCCGACGCAAAAAATACCAAGGTATCTGAATCGATGAGCGTCAGATTGAAGAGACGCTTGCAATCATGCAAAAAAGGTGAGCCTGATAGCAAAAACGGTGAGTTTCAATAAAATCACCTTTGACCTGTTCAACGTAATATAATTTTGGGCATTTAACACTTCAAATACCACTTTTACAGTTGAATTATTGGGATTTGTAATATCTGGTGGACGGAATAAAGCAACCCACAGCGCCCACTTTTGACAATTCTGCCTGTCTAATTTGCTAACTAGTCGCGTATACGCGACCAAAATTTTAAGTTCACATGTTAACTGGAACACATTTTATGGTGATTTGCGTTTTTTTGTATTGGAGTTTGGCGCTAGAATTGACCGACCACGCATTTTTTTATTTTTTTTTCTTAATTTGCACACAATAATTAGACTTGCAAAAAAGGTAAGTTCTACAACTTAGAAGTACCTCGAACATAAAATATAAGTCTCAGGACCCAGTGCTAGGTGGGTTTGGAACCACAACCATGTCAAAAATACGTTTCTAAACATTTTCAATCGAATACAGCAATAAAATAAATGGTATTTTTTTGTCGTATATGCCTAGTTTTTGTCCGATTTGACTGATTCTTGAACCAGATCTGAGTTGGAGGAGAAAATCATGTGCCCCAAGTTTCAAGTCGATATCTCCAAAAGGCCGACTGCTATCGTGATTACAAACCGAAAGACGGACATGACTAAATCGACTCAGGAGGTGTTGCTGATCAAGAATATATATACTTTTCCATACCGAACACGCCTCCTTATATCCTTATAGGCGTTACAAACGCTGTGTCAAAGTTAACATACCCTGCTATAGTGTGTGCAGGAGTCTACAAAATTTCGATTTTTGTAAGTTTTTTATCGCACATTTTAGAATTTTTTTCAAATAATGCTAAAAATATAAATATGTATTAAAAAAATGTCTGTTCCAAAAAAAATTTCCTAATTCGAGCACAGGTCATCGCTTTAGCAATTTTTCTCATCGAGTCTCCGATTTCCCCTACCCAATCCCAATGCAGAAGCTGTCAGATGAAAAATTCTTTGCACAATCGAAGACATTAATGATATCCACGATGATAACATTGAAATTTCAAACTTATATACATGCTCCTGTTTTATTTCAAAAACAAAAACTAAATGTGTGAAAACATATCACGATTTCAAAAATTTAAAAAAACATTATAAAAAGCACCATAAAAATCAAGAATTACAATATGTGGCACCACATGACAGTCTCCTCACCCGAAAGTGCCCAAAATGTAATTTACTCATTGTTAAATATAATTATAAGCAACATTTGGTTGAATGCAGCCGTAAAAAATAAACTTTTATATTGTACTACTCAGTTTTTTTGTGTAACAATTTTTAATTCGTATTTATGGTATTGGGTTTTTCAAATTTTTTATTTTCCGTGTGGCAACCCTAGTGGTATGTAATATACAAATTTTTGGGTTGTTGTCTCAGCTCGGCCTTTTGGTTGTTGTCTCAGCTCGCCCCTTGGTTGTTGTCTCAGCTCGCCCCTTGGTTGTTGTCTTAGCTCGCCCTCTTCTCAAATGAACGTGAAATTTTAAAAGCAAAAAAAATCAAATAAAAAGGATTGAATTGTCGCGTCACTTCGACGGGAGCGTCACCCGCCATGCTGCATATTTGTCCAAGGCATATTTGTCCAAGAAAAACGCGCTTTAGAACTTTAATACGTAATCCCAGAATCTGCAATGGAAGTTCATTCGTAAATTTTTAAAGGAAAATACCATCCCAGCTCACCTTTGCAATGACATCCTTTTTACAAATTTGTGGCTGCATCCTCCGCGGTCAGCTCATAGCGCTGTGCCAAGCTGAGTATGGGTTGCTGGGCGATAGTGAAGACTATGGTGCGCACTTGCTCATTGGCACCCTGCGTTTTCAATGCTTCGTTTTCGCGCAACACCTTGAGTAGCTCCTCTTGGCTTTGCTGCGTGATAAGTACACCTTCCGCCGAGGTGATGCACCCTGAGCACGCCAAACAATCCTGCAGAGTAATCTCCACCTTTTGCAGCTTCTGCTTTCCAGTCTAAAAAGTAAGGAACATTTTAATTCCAGAGGATTAAATCTCTCAATAGCTCTGCACCACCTCTGACTCTTCGTAGTAGCCATCCTCCTGAATTGTAATCTTGGCACCAGTTTTTGATTTCGTCTTCTGAATTTGCACTGGTTTTATGCATTCCTGAAATGATTGAAGTAAATCATGAAATTAATAATTGAAAAAAAGGAAAACATTTCCGGCGACCTGAGATGGTGTGATGAAATCGCAAGTCCCTACATGGAAGTAAAATACAGCAATGCGTTGATACAACTGATTTCATAGCTTAACGCGAGGTAAACATATAATTAAATTAATGATCGATCGCAGTTAATCAAATCAAGTCGATGGAAAGTTATTAGGTACAAAATTTGATATATTTTTATTCATATAGTATTGTCATCGATTTTTCTTCACATTTTATCATTGCTTATCGTTCTTCTTAATTAGGACGCTGAAATGTTGGCAATCGGTAGATTGGTTTATTATTTTTTTTATGTGACATTGACATTTAATATATTGTTTTTTTTTACTAACTTTAATGTACTTAAAGTCTCTATTTGCAATTTCTCTTATGGCGGGGTGGGGGTATCTTAATTTTTCTTTTGTTTGTACATAATCACAAAAAAGTATAATTTCAAAAAGCTAAATAAAGTTCAACTTTCTAGGCTTAATTGAATTGAATACATAATTAACAAATTGAAATCCTTTTCGCTTAACCGAACTAAGGAAACGTATTGAAGAATTTCGTTCACTTAAAATCTCAGCGATGCAGCGGTTGTTGCAATTAAGCATTTAGTAGCTAGACGCCCCAATCATGGCGCGGATCTGCTCGAATGAGAGCCAAAAAGTAAGCGACCACGGCGCCATGCGAATCCAGCACGGCAAGAAACCCTTGTAGAGTGCCGCGAAGCCCTCCTTGGCGACAGTTTGCCGAAGGCAGTCGATGGAACCATTGTACAGTAGACCTCTGAAATGATATGTGTATATACATTTATTAGCTGCAATCGAAAGGCTTACAAAGTGAATTGAAATTGGAACCAAAGCATGAAATTCAACATTTGCGATAAGCCAAATACATTTATGAGGTCAATCGTTCGTGGCCTGTGTTGAAAGTGTGACTTCTTTGGCAATCGCCACTTTGTTTACTGATTTTCGTCAATAAACAAAGCACGACGAAAGCGACTGCAGTATCTTATCAAGCACCAAAATCAGCCGATAACACCGGCCATAAACAATCTACGAAACCGCAATTATAACAACAAATTCATGTCGATTGGTTTCCTTTGTATAGCATCGCGTCGCATACCTGCCCTTATCGTCGGTGGGCTGGTTCATAATTCTTGTCTTGACGACATCAGCTGGGGTGCCCATAATGGCGGCAACGAACCCGGCACATATCGATGCCAGCACATGCACCGTATGGCAATCGGGCATGGTGAGCTTGTGCATTATCATGTGCTTGATAGTGTCGTAGGTCGTTAGATCGCCTGAAAAAGTTGTTCAGTGTCATTTTCGAAAAATCTCGTCAACACTTTCCATTTCATATTCACCCAAATTGACTAGAGCCGCGCGTTGGACATTCGGAATGCTACCCTTCCAAAGGCCCTTAATGCCACCGCGGCGAACAATCTCCTTGAAGGCATGAGCAGTGCCACGCACTCGTGGTGCTTCACCCATGAGTCGGCGTTTTCCTTCCATTTGAATTTGTACCTTAATCAGGTCGGCTGGAGAGGCCAACCACTGCGCCACGGCTCCCGCTGTTACACCGCAGATTGCCGATTTCCACACTGGCAGAGCCATATCTTTGCCAGCCTCGTTGTGGGCCATTTCTTTGCGCAAGAAGTCGTAGCTGCATATTCTCACGCCGCTGCAAACAAGTGTCAATTTAAGGGACTTGTTGTAAAGATTAAAATGTTTTGTAAAATTCAAAATGAAAGGGAGTAGCTAGATTAAATTGAATTGATGCCAACCTATAGACTACGTGTCTGTAAAGTGCAGGGGCCACTCCCTGCCACAGCTTCACGGCACCTTCCTCCCGAGCAATTCCGAGAGCAGTCGCCATCATGCCTCGATATTGGATCTGTGATTTGTGCGAATAAAAAATATATCAGGTCAACAACATAAGGATGTTTTGGTCAAACTACTTTCATTAAAATGGAAAATTTTTCCACATCTGAAACTTGATTCCAAATCCGACTGAATAAAATTACCCACCTGTGTCTTCGACGCAGTTGTGGCTTGCACCAGTGCAGCGGCAGTGGAGGCTTCACCCTGAATCTGCAGGCGAGTTTTTGTCAAATCCAGTGGATATGTGGCCAATTCGGCAACGGCTGCTGCGACAACGGACACCACATACGTGCAAGCAAAAGAATCGGCATAGTGGTACTTTACCGGGCGCAATTGATTGCGTGTTGGTGCTGTTGGTGCTGTTGGATCCGCGGAAGCTGCAGTTGCCGTAGTTGTAGCTGGTTCTTGGCTCTGCATTTCGTAGAATCGTTTGTTAAGTCTGCAAATGAATGCAGTGGACAATTATTTTCAATTGGCACTTCAATTCAAATTCATCAATTAATTACAAATCGTTGATGATCGATGAGGTTGTACGTTGTTTGTTGCAGTCTTCTTTGTTTCGGTTGTTTTTAAAAATAGTCCATACAGAGAATCTGAACCCAAGAGCGCAAGGGTCGTTTCGAGTTAGTTATGTTTCACTCAGCGCCAAGTGTTAAGTAAACAAAATGTAAATCTCGTGACCACCACCAACTACAATACTGCGCAAGCTATCACCAATCGAGAGACGACTTTCGCTTTTTTTTGTTATCTTTCCTCTTCAGCGTTCAGCGTTCACAGTTCTACCTTTACATAATAATAGCCTGACAAGCATACCAGCCAACTGCCAGCAATTTAATAATAAAAAACTCGACCGAAAAATATTTCGATTTCGCACTGAAATCTCACTAATATCGGTTCCTTATCAGAATTAAATGATTATATATATGAGATTCAATAAAAAAAAATGTTAAGTTCTCTGTTGCGACGACGTTTCCTCAATCAGCTGTTATTTTCCCAAACAGGGTTCTCACTTTTGCCACGTTGAAAGTAGTAAAAATTCAATTCCAAAAAGGGGAGTATGTAGGCCAAATGTCGATTGTACAACAATCGATTTTGCAAAAAACAAGTGGGAAAGCCCTCGAAAACGCTCAGTTGCTTAAAAGAAGTGTCAAATTTCATATGTTTTGACTGCACATCTCCACAACTGCACCGTTTCCCAGGGGTTTCCCACATAAAATGAATACCCCTACTGTATTGGTAAATTTTTTTTAAATTCCCCCAAAAAATTGGCTATAAAATTAGTCACTCAAGAAAGAAAAAGAAATTGTGTGAATGTGAAGTCTTATCGCAAACCAAATTACGTTCGCAACCATTTACACTGCCTGTATATATGTTCCCGAACACTCATCGGAAGGCAGAGTTTGCCGGAACATTTTGAACGAGCCAATGATCGCGAACCCAAGATCGAGTTCGTGCGATCTAAATGCGAATGCGGGTCTTTTAAATGTGTGATTTGCGTGTGCGGGTGTCTATGCGGGTGTCAATTTAGTGCGGATGCCCCGTCACATCCCTAATAAATAACAACTATGGTTACCTGTTCCCGGATCTGGCAGCACGGACTTTTGGCAAATTCTCTTTAGCTTCTTTTTGCATTAAATTGTGTAAAAGTCCCTGTGGCAAATTTACTTTCTTTCTTGTTTCTTGGATTGCAATTCATTATACTTCATTCAATTTTGGTGATTCGGTCTAAAATCTAAAACCGATTTTCAATCGTCGGAAAAAAATTTTTATTTTGAAAGAAAGCGGACGAACAAACGAGGAAGACCATTTTGTGAATTGCATATTTTTGAATCACCTTAAATCCGAAATCCGATCATGGGGGTTCCAAAATTTTTCCGCTATATAAGCGAACGTTATCCATGCTTAAGCGAATTGGCTCGTGAGCAGAGCGTAAGTGTGTCGTCACAACGAAAGGGTCTTCCAAAAAATCCATTGCATTGTATCTTGTTTATTTTTACAGATTCCAGACTTCGATAACCTATACCTTGACATGAATGGCATTATTCACAACTGCTCCCATCCAGATGACACAAATATACATTTCAACATCTCCGAGGAGGATATGTTCAAGGACATTTTCAACTACATCGACAAACTGTTCTTCCTGATCAAGCCGCAGAAATTCTTCTTCATGGCTGTGGACGGCGTGGCACCGAGAGCCAAAATGAACCAACAAAGAAGTCGACGGTACTGCAAACATTCACTTAAAGTAAATGAATGTTGTTTAATAGGAATAACCTTTTCCAATCAGATTCCGATCGGCCAAGGACGCCGAGCTGCTGGAGCAAAAATCCAAAAGTCGCGGCGAGATTCGCGAGCACGAACGGTTCGACAGCAATTGCATTACGCCCGGCACGGAGTTCATGTCCCGCTTGCACGAAGCGCTGCGGTACTTTGTGAAGAGCAAGATTAGCACAGATCCGATGTGGCAAAAGTGCCGCGTTGTCCTGAGCGGCCACGATGTAAGTTGCTAGGAATTCCAATTCAGGGCAGAGCATTTAATTCTCTACAATCGCGATTCCAGTCCCCCGGAGAAGGCGAACACAAAATCATGGACTACATTCGATATTTGAAATCGCAAAAAGACTACAATCCAAACACACGCCACTGCCTGTACGGATTGGATGCGGACCTGATCATATTGGGTCTGTGCACGCATGAGCTGCATTTTGTCGTGCTGCGCGAAGAGGTGAAATTCGGTAAGAAAACCAAACGCACATCGGTGGAGGAGACGCGATTTTTCCTGCTGCACTTGGGTTTGCTGCGCGAGTACTTGGAAATGGAGTTCGATGTGTTGCGGCAGCAGGACGCCACGTTTCAAATTGCCAAACTCATTGACGATTGGGTGCTGATGGGCTTCTTGGTGGGCAATGATTTTATACCGCATTTGCCTTGCTTGCACATATCATCGAATGCACTGCCACTCCTGTATAAAACATACATCAAAGTGTATCCCACACTGGGCGGTAAACCATTCTCTATAGACTTCGCATGGCCCATTGGACAATAATTTCCAATTTGCAGGCAACATTAATGAGAGCGGCAAACTTAACTTGGAGCGTTTGGAGAAGTATTTTGCGGCGCTTTCGGATGTGGAGTTCGAGATATTCCAGGAGAACTATGCCGACCTAAAATACTTTGAAGCGAAACAGACAAAGGTTCCTATGCACAAGGCGCTGGCAATGTTTTGAAATTATTACATATATTATTGCAGAACGGCATTGACGAGGCATTCGACTTCGATGTAAGCGAGATCAACAATGAAAACAATGACAACGACCTGGCAGCTTTGATAGAAAGTAGCAGACAGGTGCGTCCACGGCCATTCCGAATTGTGTACTTATGGTGGGCAATTAATTGCACCTAAAATGTTTTTGATTGCAGTTCTTAGAGGATGAGGATGAAGGATCGGAGAACGAAGCTGAGCACATTGCTGGCGAATTCGAGACGTATAAGCGCAACTATTACATGAATAAGTTACATCAAACTGACATGACCAGGTAATGCGGCAAGGATATGAGTTTGGAAAGGTGAAAGGCGCAATTTTTAATATCTCATTTTTAGCGACATTAAGCGCGAACAAGCTATTGGCTATGTTACAGCCCTTCAGTGGATTTTAGACTATTACTATTGTGGCGTGCAGTCCTGGGACTGGTATTATCCCCACCATTATTCCCCTTTCATTAGCGATTTGCAAAATTTTAAGGACCACAAAGTCAGGTTCAACATGGGCAAACCATTTCTGCCATTCGAACAGGTTTGTGTGGGGTAAATATTTGAGTGAATGGAGATTGTAAAAGGCATGTGATTTATTGAACTCCAGTTACTCGCTGTGCTGCCTGCCGCTAGCAAGGAACTGCTGCCAACTGCATATCGTGATTTGATGACGAGTCCCAGCAGTGAACTCATCAATTTTTATCCTACCGATTTCGAGACTGACCTCAATGGCAAAAAGCAGGAATGGGAGGCTGTCGTCTTGATTCCCTTCATAGACGAGGTAATGCCAGTTCACTAGTGTAAGCTCGAGAACAACAATTGCTTAAACTGTTCACAATTGGTTCTAGAATTCATTATTGCGTGCGATGAAATCCTGCGAGAGCGGCCTCAATGCGGACGAAAGGGATCGCAATAAGCACGGTCCCATGCTGCAGTATGACCACAGTAGTGAATCACAGGGCAGTGTACCCGGTATTTATGCGTTGAAGGCAATCTATCATGTGTTTTGCACGGAGAAGCCCTTCTGGGCTAGCGAAATCTCGATATCGGCCGACAAGAGTGTCTGTGTCGAGCTGGCGAATGCTGCGCGTAGCGTTTTCTTCCCCGGTTTCCCCACAATGAAGCACTTGAAATATGAAGTAAGACAGGCCTTTTGATATGATGACCATAGCAATTCACTCCAATCACTCTCTGTAATTTGCAGTTCGAGCTGAAGCATGCACGCGTGAAAATCTTCGACCATCCCAGTCGCAATGAGAATCTGATTTTGTTGCCACACAAACGTCCAGGATTCGATGATATTTTAACGGTTAGTGAAAAGTACCTAAATCAAGTCGTCTACATAGGCTGGCCACATCTGATCAAGGCCAAGGTGGTTGCCATCTCCAAAAAGGACAAAATTATCGATACCGAAGGCAGTAAGGACATTGAGCCGAAAATCTTCCAGTTGCATGTCAAGACCGCAGAAGAACAGTTGAGTATACATGGTGGCACTACGTGGACTTAAATTCACTTTTCCCTTTCTCCGCCTGCAGTTTGATGACCCGTATGGGCATTGAGTTTAACGACCTCACCGTCATGGTCCATGTGCGCACACACATTGGCTCTTCGTACGTGTGCGGCAGTCAGGGTAAGATAACCATGAACGATGCTTGGAGCCCCGCCGTGACCGCATACCCTGCTCAGGTGCTGCAAACAACCACAGACAATAGTTGGAAATCAGTTTTAACATGTTTTGTCCATTTAGGGTGTGGTGGCCGAAATCGCTGTGCACAATGCGCTGATGGTGCAACACAAAAAAGTGGAGCACTTGTTTCCCGTCAAGAGCACTATATTCTTCGTGGGAAATCCCTACTTCGGCAGTGAGGGCACTGTGCTGAATCCGTTGCTGGTCTACGAGTGTGGCCGATTGAAAGGTAAACTCCAATTACGGCTCATAATCGGCTAGCTACACCCCTTCCCTCCTTGTTTAGTCAATATCACTGTTCTGCCTGAGCCCGACTTTGCGGACGCCAAGTACATTCAAAGTCAGCTGGAGCGGGATTATGTCAACTCGCATCAAGCGGCCGCCACAATTGGCATTCATGTAAAGTGTCTGGGTCGCGTAACTGGCACGGTTCTGGTCATAGCCGGCGCCCGCAGATCCAATCTGGTGGACAACATCAACAAAACTAATATTGGCTTGCAGTTGAAGTACCCAAAACAGGTGGGCTGACGAACCGTTCAAAATCCCTTGACTTTCTTAAAGAAACCATTCAATGTTGCAGCAAGAAGAACGCGCTGGCTATGCACGCCGCATGAACAATCAATGGTTCTACTCGACCAAGGCCATAGAACTGATACAAACGTACTATGACAGGTTTCCAATGGTCATCGACTATTTGAGTAGGTCGTCGGAGCGAAACGAGTTCTGTTTCGAAGCTGATCTGTTCCCGGACAGCATCGGCGAAGGCTGTGTCGAGGAGATCGTGGCATGGCTCAAGACACAAGACCACATGAAGGTGGAAAAAATAGCATGTGGTTCCAAGACGGTGGAAATGGAAGCAGTGGAGAAAATACTCGAGTCCATCGAACAATTGAAGGTTCGTCGCCATTATCGATTCCGCTGCGGGCAGTTGGTCACAAAATCGATTTCCATTTCAGAGTTTGCCGGTGAAGACTGTGAAACTGCAAGTTAAGCCTCATCTGTTACTCAAGCCGGATGTCAGTCTGCCCGACATGTACAAAGCCAGGAAGTCCGTACAGCTGTTCGACAGAGTTGTCGTTGTAAAAACAACGTATATGGCAAGTGAATGGAGCCTTTCCATAAAAACCCTTTAACGTTTATGCTATTGTCTTAGGTTCCCATTGGCGCCAAGGGTACAGTTGTGGGAATTTACCCAGTCAGCGATCCGAATCCGGTGCGCTTGGAATGTGTGAGGGCGGTGGATAATTTCTTCGAGGTTTTATTTGACAAGCATTTGCCTAATGGCAATGACATCTACGGCATTGCCCAAGAGCGCGTCTATAAAGTGCCCGAATCGTCAGTGCTTCTCATTTTCACACAAGGTATTTCGGGAATGGCATCCTTTTCCAATTCACACCAGCACCTACGTATTTGTTGTCATTTCAGAAAACGCCATTCAACAAAATGATATGCAAGACTCAAAAATCACCCAATTCGTAGACGAAAGTATTCTAAACACTTCTGGATCCTCCATGTCACTCAATCACCAAACGTACATCAATTGTAATATAAAAACTAAAATATTCGAACAATCGTCCAACACAAACCCCAAACAAGCGAACAATCAAAAATCCAGTACGAACGCACCGCAACCCGGTCCATTTAAGAAAGGTGGCGACGATTTCTGGATGCCTGGTATGTAATATACAAATTTTTTAGTTGTTGTCTCAGCTCACCCTTTGGTTGTTGTCTCCAATACAGCCGCCAATACAAAAGTGAAGCACACGAATGTGCCACAATTTCCCACTGCGTCTTCTACTAGCAACAATTCGAATCCGAATATCAACTCGGCTTCCATTTCGATCTTGCAAAAGTCGAATGCACCGCATGAACGACAAGCGGAAACGCAAGTTTTGAAGAATTTACTCGGTTTGTCGCAGGACAATGCCACCACATCGTCCGCCAGTGACGATCAGATTAAGGTAGGTCACAAGGTTGCTTGAAAGGGTTCTTGCTTATCATAACTATTTGAATTCAATGCATTTAGCAACTACCTCAACCCCCGAAATTCTGGCGGAATGATAGTGCTCTGCAGCAGCAGCAGCCGAATCAGCCCTTCCCGAATATATTTCCGATGCAACCACTTCCTGCTGGAGTCGCAGTCGTACCTTTGCAAACTGGATCTCCTATTATCCAACCGTATCAACAGAACTCATTCTTTCCGGTACGTATTTCTTTACATTAAGTCTACCGATGCCTAATCGGCGCCTTTTTAGGTGGCTCCACCCCACATGGGCCGCATTGGGCCCAATGAACATGTATTCAGTCCGAATAGTTTGAACCAGAAGGGTGCATTTACACCCCTGCAGGTGGTCCGCAGCAATCAACAAGCGTCCAGCAATAAGCAGCCCGCCGTCATAAACGCTTTAAACGTCCAGCAAGTGCAGCAAAATGTAAATGACCATTATCAGTTTTGCAAATATAATTGTACACATTTCGCTTTTACAGCTGAGCAACATCACATTAAATGCTCAACAGATTTCCGAATTTACGGACGTCAGCTCGGAGAAGCATCAAATAAGCGCCGCCCCTGCTTCCACCAAGGTGAGTTCTTCGTATTTGAAAAATGTCGCCTTCATCACCTGACTCCCTATTTAATTAACAGCCAATGGACGGACGCAAGAAAGCGCCTCGTGTGCCCAAAATCGGCGCCCGATTTGACTACTCAAATTAGTGTGGATTGTGTCGAACCAAAGTATTTGGATGCATTGCAAAAATCCCGCTCTAAATGTAAGACTAACCCCCCCTTGGAGACAGTAAATCGTGTAACATCGTAATTTTATTTCATATGTAAATTATTTTTATTTGGCTTAACATTTAAGTGTTAAAAGGCGACATAAAACTAGCATATGTTTTAAATACAATAAAAAAGGACATTCAAATGAATTTCGATTTATTTCTGCTCCAGAGAAGGTGCCTGGTAATCCCTTCAATTATCTTACCCTAAAGGAATTTCTGTTAAATTGTGATTGGAATTTTTCGCAAGATTTTTGAGGAACTTCCAGTCGAACATCGGTCAAGTTTTTCTTTAAGGAAAATGTACCAATAAGCTCTTCAAACTAATTTGGAAAAATTGAGTAGGCGTTCTGCCCTCTGCCATACCTACTAAAACTGTAACTGTAAATCGGAATGTCCTAACTCCGGCCCTAGTGAGCCGATTTTGGTCAACTCGGAAAGGTGGACACGAGTACTACTATGGTAAAAATGGCGGATCCATTGAATTTCCTAAGACTCATTTTATATATACGAAACTTAATACACGGAGACTTTTGAGCTCGAATTTTATGTTATTTATATGTAGTCGGGGAGTTCACGGCATGGGGGAGGATCGAAGGAGCTTCACAGGAAGGCTCACGGTAGAACACTTCCACTACTGAACTAACGCTGTTAACAGCCCCGCTAGTATAAATAAAAAGTTGGCATTTTTAGTTACTTGCAACTTTTTTTATGTCTCAATACATCAATTTGGGATAGCTGTAATTCCCGCCTGCAAATCTTGCAATAAAAGTATACACCCTTGCCAGATCTGGATGTGGTCTCTCGAACTTCAGTTTTGTGTTCTTGCTCAGCTTTCATTCCTTCCTTCAGACTCAAACACGCTGTTGATGGAACAAATAACAAACCTAAACAAACAGCTCCTTTTTATCCATTTCAAACTTACTGGTTTTGTGTAGCAGTTTGTCGATAGCATTCAACTCGATCTCAAAATCACAATAGTTACAGGCCCATGAGTGCTCCGTCAACACACCATCCATGGCGAGAGTCCATTGAACCTCTTGTAAGCTGTAAAGATATAAGGAACATTTTAAAATTTACATTCTTTGTTTTTTGTTTGCATTCAGATTTGTTTACCAGCCATAAACAACATTTTCAGTCACATTAATGCCGCCTTTCTCTTCGTTGCTACTAATTGGAAAGTCTTCGGCGAAGGGATTCACTGTGAAGGCGCCATAGTTCGATATATTCCGATGAGTGTAGAGCGTTTTTAGATCTGCAGGCAAAAGGCGTTTGATGGTATAACTCACATTGACACTCATGAGATCGATCAGGGACTCCCACAGCTCCGCTTCGGCGCGGCTGTTATTATCCTTTTTCTCACTTTGGTTTTCCATTTTATCCACCAAATCTGAAGTGGTTCATATTTCGTATTTCAATAGCTTTGTAGTGGGTACAGTTTCTAATTATTTACCAGTTAGTTTCTGCGAGAGCAATTTCGTCCACAATCTGCGCAGCCTAATCGCCCGACACAACAGTTCGCAACCCGTTTCTGGTGTGGGGAAGTCCAAGCAAAGCCAAGAGTCACAAACCACCCGCGTTATCGACGCGTTCGTATCGATTGCGTAGGAGAACAGAAGCAACGTCTGGGCCGCAGGCATTCGAATGCAATTCATTAGGTATGGCTTGGCTGTTTCCAGTAAGTTTCTAAAATTGAATTCAATCAGATGAGAGTTGAGCGATTTCCTTCGATTGCCAAGTCTTTCTCACTGATAGCATAACACCTGGTGCTTCGTACTCAGCAACGGTTTGGGTGTGTAATACGGCGGTTTCTCGAGTATATCGGAGTCATGCAACTTCAAGACATCGAAATATTTCGCAAAGTATGCATTCGGGTGTATGAAGATGAATGGCTTGAGAAACGTGTGAAAGAATTGTTGGCTGCCGCTTTTGCAATAGTTGAGGTCGTCTGCTATAGCGATTTGTGGATAAAATCCACTGACCAGTATCAGCTTCGCGAGCAGAACATCGCGTAGCTTGTCCAGTTTGGCCGAGCTTAGCAACACCTAGTTTGGAAAATGATCAGTCAGTTGTTGTTGGTTTTTTTTCTGTCGCAAAGTTAACCTCCATCTTGGCTGAATCGTTATTCAAACGAAAGTCAACATCGCGTATGTCATCGCCACCGTCATTTTCGAATTCATCCTCGTCCGCCCCATAGGTTCCACTGCGTTTGAGCACCTTACGCTTCCGCGGCTCCTGATACTTTTGTTGGCGTTTGATGGCCTTCAGCATACGCACTTCGCCATGACGACGCGCTCTGTCGGCACTGGATAAGGTGCCCGAATCGGACTGCTTGGCCATGTTGCAACTTTCCAAAATATGTTGAAATTGATTGCGCAGCTTGGTAATTTCATAAAATCTAGAAGAAGACAAATTATCGTTCATATTCGCGGCATTGGAGGACGTCACAAAGAACTCAACCTTTGTTCCTCTATGCCTAATTTGTGGCACCACTTTCTTGTGTTTTCCTTGTTCCACTTCATCAGAAGCCACTCGCGGTATGCACGCAGCAGCGTGAAAACATCTCCTTGATCAGATTCCAAGTAGCCACGTTCTTGCTGTCGGTCACAAAAACATGCATTAATTTTCATTTCGATCTCGTTTCCACTTGCTAACCTCGCATTTGGGATCTGTGTACGCGCGATTCGTAAATGGATTTTGGACGCTCATCGTGGCCGCCAGTGTCAGTATCTTCTCCACATCGGGGAATACACAGCCCATGAGTAACATTTTCCCTATGGAGATCTCCACTGGTAGATTCGACAGAGACTTGCCCAATGTGGTAATTTTTTCTTCGGACGTCAAGGCGTTCTGCAAAAACAAGAAATGCGATTGAATGTGTCAATTCGATGGCTCAGTTGCAGTGCCCGTACATGCTGCTTCAATCCCAAAATGGTTTGCTCAATACTCTCTTCTGCTGGCGATTCTATAAAGGGGAACGCTCGCACATTCGGCAAGCCCATGGCAATCATTTGCAGGAGTATAGTGTCGAGTGGCACTCGAAATATCTCAGGCGTTGGATAAGGCTCGAAGGAGTCATACTGCTTCTCGGAGAACAAACGGAAACACGTCTAAACAAAGAGAGGCCACCATTAGTGAATAAATTCAATTGTCTTTTGAGAAACTGTACGCCTGGTCCGGTTCGCCCGGCACGTCCTTTGCGCTGTTCGGCTGATGATTTGGACACCCAAAATTCTTTCAAACGTTGACCCTTGCACGAAGCATCATAGCTCATTTCTTTCACCTTTCCTGAGTCGACCACAAAACGAACGCCATCTACGGTCAGCGAGGTCTCGGCAATGTTTGTTGACACGATGCATTTGCGCATTCCGTCGGGAGCGTAGTCAAACACCTGAACAAAACTATTTTTGAAATGAACAACACTTGTGAACAACAATCACTTGCCTTGTCCTGTTCAGCGAGTGCCAAGCCACTGTGCAGCGGCAAAATGAGCCAGTGTGAATTCTGTTCTGCGTACTCCTTGACAGCATCGCAGACTGTGGTGATCTCATTAACGCCACTAACGAAAACTAACACATCACCTCGCTCCTCGGCTACAAAGGATGCATAGTTTTATTTCTATTTCAGAAATCCCTCAATAGCTAGTTCGTTCACCCACCTGTGTACTTCTGATCGATTAAATTAAGTATTTGAACGAACGGCGCCGGATCTAAGCGCCCGGAGCTTTTCGCCCGCCCCTTACTGCCACCGCCCTTCAGTTCCAAAGCAGGCGGCGGCATAAACATCATTTTAATGGGATACAAGCGACCGGGCACTTGAATTAGTGTGGCACCTTCCTCCTTGAAATAGCCATGGAAGAGCTCTACATTTATGGTGGCTGACATTAAAATCAATTTCAGATTGGGCTTGGCACGCAGCAAACATTTTGTGACGCCCAGCAGGAAGTCCCCGAAGAGATTGCGCTCGTGTATCTCGTCGAGAATGAGCACATCGTATTGCTCCAAATTGATTTCCACGGCTAACTAGTTGTGGCAGCATGAAAGTGGATTCTTATAAAATATGAAGCGTTTAAAAGAGTCAAGAGTTACCTGCCGCAGCAAAAGGCCCTCCGTGATGAAGACGATATTCGTATTGGAGGTTTTGCTCTTTTCGAAGCGTATCTGGAAGCCTACTTTGGTGCCGTAGTCATCGAGCATTTCGTGCGCCACACGTTTGGACAGGCTGACACAGGCCAGTCGTCTCGGTTGGGTGCAAGCTAACAACAGCAAATATTCCTTATTAATTACTCGGAAATTCCTTTCAATTAACACTCACCAATACTTCGGTAGCCGAACTCATGCAAGTATTGCGGAACCTGTGTGGACTTGCCACAACCGGTGTCACCAGCAATGATCAAGATTCTGGACTGATCCAAGCCCTCGTGCATTTTCTCTTTGAAGCGCGCAATTGGCAGTGTGTGCTGGGCTCGTCTCAGCTTTTTGATCTTAGCGAACTTTTCTTTCTGCCTGAAGTCCAAATATATCAAGGCAATTTCCTGGAACTGTTGCACCTTCAATGGCGTAAGCCTCGAATCGGTATGCCCCCGTCCGTAGTGTGGATGAGCTATTCGCTCGGGGTCAATGTTCAGCTGCAGTGGTATGAACTTTCGCTTGTGGTAGGGCTGCATCTGGTCCAGTTCCGAGTCGGACAGAGCTCGGCTAAGCAAAGGCTGTCCCGCATTTCTCAGCATACTCTCGTACTTGTTTACGAATTTCCAGAAATCGTTCCTGTCCTCCACAATTTGAGCATGTTGATCCTGACCAAGCAGTAGGTGTTCGAACGTGGATTTATGATCACAAAACGAGAAATTTACTAAATTTGTGTCCTCGTGTGTTGACGATGGTTTCTTATAAGATTTTGGCATTTTGTGCCGCCAATATATTTATTTAGGGTATTTTTAACTATATGATTCAAAGAAATTTTTGGCCAGGCAGACAGGACAAACCACTAAAAAAGCAGCACCAAACCTACCAAATATTTGTAAATATTTGTGTGATTTGGTTTGGCCAGCTGTTTAAAAATCTGGCCAAAAGTGCTTTCTTCTTCTTCTTAAATATGTCGTTCTCAATGAAACCGGGCCTTAAGTCCGGTATGCAGATGGGAAAAAATTCAGCTCCCATAAGCAAACCTATTTAAAGGCCTGCGCACACAGAGGCGTTATTCGTGCCGCAGGCGCACAGTGATTTGTCTCCATATGAGCTTGGGACAAAAATCGAAGGAGTATTCTGAATTAATTGAAACTAAGTTTCTTAATGTATTTTGGCCCGCTGATTTCAAAAATGTAATCGGTTTTTCTGTAACCCTTATAGGTTTTGAATAAATCCAGAATTGTATGCTTGATTTTTTTATTTAATTATTATGCAACTCTACAATTATATTTCGCAAAAGGTTTCTTAGCTTTAATAACGGATTCTAGTGGTTCTTGATTAGCTGATTTCAAATTTGGTAACCGTTTTTGGCTAGCAGTTGTAGTTTAGCAGGTACATTAATGCAAAAACATTAAAAAATCTTTTTAATAAATTTAATATTATAACTATTGAAAAGAGCAATACATTTGTATATTTTACTATATTATATTATGTATATTCTACTATTAGGGGTATTCACGGCTGGTGTACTTGATAGTGTACTTTTATCGAAGTGACGGATTCACTTTTACCATAAATTTTACCTGTATTCTCAATTTTAATAATTCTGGCACATTGTACCCTGTTCCACAGTTTATCAATTTCGTTTGCTCTCGAATTGAGTTTGATGTTTATCCCTAAGAAATCAATTAAAAATTAATATTCTTAAATTTCACAATAATTTATTCAGAATCGTTAGAACTATCACAATCTTCGCTCACTAAGAAATTTATACTATCCTCAATTCCTTCACTGATATTATCGTTTTCAAATACTATATATTTTTTTATATCTTTTATATTTTTTTATTTGTTTAACATGTGCATTGCTCGGTAAAGTAACAAACCCCAAGAAATCCTGAAAAATCTGGTGAACCCGCGATTGCCAAAACCATTCGGTATTGACCGCCTTAGTGAATAGGAAGAAGAGAGAAGAGTAAAATAGAGAAAAATTAAATGACATTGGATCAACAATATTTCAATTGAGCTTTTAGTTACTATATATATATATAATATCAATATATTAATAAAAGTACATACATTCATCACATTTTACCATTTTATTTACATTATGAACTTTTGAAATTTTTTTTTAGATATAAAATTGTCATTTTAGGCATTTACAAAAAAACATTTTTTTCAAAAAGTTGGTAAAAAATGGTGAATTTTTTTTTTTCTTAAAGAAAACTTATTAAACTTTAAAAAAAAAAAAAATTTTTAGTAACTTTTACGCACTTTTTTTTTACAATCCATAATTTGTTGGGTTTTTTTTTGTTTTTTACTTGAAAAACTTTTTTTTTCATGGTACTCACAAATTTTTACATCGCAGTTTAATGACAACTATTTTATTTTTCATTTTTTAATACAACAATAACATTTATAAAAAAGTAAAGTTTGTATCATTCTTGCCAAAAATACCTTTTTGGCAATTTTTTTCGCCAAGCTATCAAAAATAAATTTTTTTCTTCCAGCATTTGTTATCAAATTTCCCTAATTTGACAATACTCCACGGACGTCAAAAAAATTTTGATCAAATAAAGAAGTTCATATTCTTTTTAGTCAATGTATTACCTTTCCAAAAATACCATATTTTATATAATTGATGACATCAAACTTTCTGAATTTTGTCTATGGGACAAATCACTGTGAGGCGGTTTCAAAATAAATTTTGTCAAATGTTTTTTTTTTTTTGAAAACAGTGCGTTTTTTTACAGCCTGTTTCCACAGCAATACAATAAATAACAAACACAAAAAGACAGTTTCAGAACCATTTCGAATCAGTTTGAAAATAAACTTTTTTACTGTATCCATAGTAAAAAATAAATAACAAACAAAATATTAAAGTGGGAAACCCCTCGAAAACGCGCAGTTACTTAAAAAAACTGTCAAATTTCATATGTTTTGACTGCTCATCTGCACAACTGAAAGGTTTCCGAGGAGTTTCCCACTTTAAATGAATCTCCCTAATTTATATTAGCCCAACAAGTATTCACAATAAAAGTTTCAAGCTCTCATTAAAAAATCTCAATACAAGATATATATATGTAATACTTCTATATTGCCAGTATCCTATATCTGCAATGTGTTTTGAGCTCACTGTAAGAGTGAAATAGCAAGCATTGAATTTTGTATTAGTTCGACAGAGAAATTCGACCTATTAATAGAAGAGACGCGCAAATGTATTTTCCGGTTGTGTATTTGGGGATTTCTCAACAAAGCACCGGGCACACTGTTTTCGAATAAACAAAATAATCCAACAGCTGATTTCAAATTTAAATTCGTTCGATGTCATGGTGTATCCAAGACAACTTGTTATTTTTCTTTTGTTATTTTGCAGCAATTTCTTAACGAATTTGAATTTTCATCAAATACATTTGACAAACAAATTTTCCATTGCTCAATTTCGCTGGAAGTTTATGTGAACATGGAAGAAATCTGTGAAAAACTACAATCGAACGAGAGGAGACCAAAAATGTCGGCGCTAGAGGATCTTCAACGAGATCTCAAAGATACGAAGCACAGTTCGGGCGAAATACTAGCCATTTTTGATGACTGCTACTTGCACCTGCTAAAATGTTATTCCGATCGCTACGAGAGCGTACGAGACCAAACGGCGCAGACAGTCACCGAATTCATTGAACGACTGCCGCCCAACGATTTCCATTTGCAGAATATAATTGCTGCATTGTCGGAACGGATGGGCCAGCAGGAGACATTGGAAGAAAGCGAAGAGGTTCGTCTGCTGTTCGTGTTACAACTGCATGCCCTGGTGCGGCAATACACGGCCACTGGCAACGAACGTTCCTTGCAGGAGTGCTGTCCTGATATTGTACGCGTTTTAGCAAAGGCCTTACGTGATCCCTATCCAGCAGTGCAGCGTGAAGCATGTGCCTGTGTGGTTTCATTGGCGCGGCCCGCGGAGACAATTACTTTCCAGCAGTGGGCTGAGCCATTGGCCAAATCGCTTTATGGCATGTTAAATCACAAACACTCTCAGGCACGCATAGCGGCCGTGGCCGCCCTTGGTCAAATTGCGCTACACATCAATGCTAGCGACGAAGCTTTGTCGCGCCTTATCATGGAGGTGTCACCTCTGCTAATGGATTCGATGGCGCTGGTGCGTCGTGAATGTGGCCAATTGGGTGTGCTCATGCTATTGGAGCTGAGGGATCGCTACTCGTATTTTGACCGCATTATTCCGCTGGTATTGTGCTGGTAAGTTGGCAGCTAAACCATTTTTAGGGATCTGCATGTAAATTTTGCATTTCAGCCTTAAGGACGATTCACCGGAAGTTCAAGACTTCATTCGTCCACTTTGGGTGCAGTGCGGCAAGCAGTATTATGAAGAAAACGAAGCAGAGCTGAATAGACAGGAAATGGCTGATCCGCAGCCAGAAAACTATCCCTGTGGAGTACACCGTCCAACGACTGGTTGTCGTGGTTTGGTGCAGCGCTCGCTGCGTCTGTTGAAGCTGATAACGCGAGAGGCTGCCGACTGGAAGGAGAACGTGCGCCTGCATTCACTTAAACTGCTCTATCAGTTTGTGCTACATGCCGAAGCTGCAATGACGGCCAAATTCTTTGAAATTTATCCCGATGTGGCGCGTTCCTGTAGCGACTCTGAGTCTCTGGTGGCGAATGAGGCTTTGAAGGTGGCCGATCTCATGGGTCGTCTGCTATGCTACGATGACTGGCGCGAGCATTGCTTCGATGGCTTGGCCAAGAATGCCAAGGAGGGTTATCTGAAGTGTTTCTACTTTATGTTTACAGCCAGCAACGCTGTTCAATTTGATGATATTCTACGAGTCTCCAAATTGCTTATAGCTCCAGAGTTTTCTCAGACTTTAAAGGTGTGTGCAAGCAAGCGGACAGGACTACAAATATTGAAAATGTTCGTCTTTTCAGCCAGCATTCCAACTTCATGTGATTAAACTGGTGGAAACTCTGCTAGAGAAGTCTGAACAACTCAAACAAAATCAAAACTCAATTGAATCATCAATGGACGAGCTGCAGCTATACGATTGTAACGCTTATGAGGAGCTCGATAGGAACATGTACATCGCCACTATTAAAATATTGTCCTTGTCGTTAGACGCTGACCAAACCAATGCGGAGCAACTGCAAGAAAAGGGCAACGCAATTCTGGAGAAAATATCACAAAGGCAACAGATTACGTTGGGAGAGCTTCATGAAAATAGCTTCCCTTTCGCACTCGAATATGTTGATAACTTGGATGCTCCACTGGACGGCCTGAGTGAGCCCATACTGCTTCTACACGGCTTATTGAGCATCGGCAAGTTCCGTTCGGCTTACCTCGAGGCGCTACAGACGAAGATAAATACTGTCTGTCGCAACTGTGCCGATGATGCACAAGTGAAGGTCTTTAGCGCCGTGTCCATTGCAATGCTGCATTGGCACGAGACAATGGCGAAAGAGGTGAGCGAAAGCACTCAGCAGCTACAAGCTTTTGTGGTCTCGGTTGTGGAGCCACATTTGTTGTGGCGTGCGGGCGCCAACGCTGAAGCCATGCGTTCACTGGCAACAGCTACGCTCTGTTCCGTGGCACAGGGTGCTCTCGAGGAAGCCAAACAGATACTGCCCAGTGTTGCTACCAAGTATATGACGAGTTTGCTGGAGGATCGTTCTATTTCCACACGGCACTATGCCATCAAGTGTTTGTTTAACTTTGGCGAAATCGCTATTGAGGAAATACGGCCAATCGCTTACGGTAAGATTGAACTTGAACAGTTAAGCGCTTATATGCGATTAATTCGTTTTTATAGCCACATTGCAACGCCTGGATGATCCCTCGGCCGGTATACGCGAATTGGCTGTCACCGCCATTCCCAAACTGTGTCCGAAATTCGAGAAGGAGAAATGCGGCGGTACGTTCGACCACGAATACGAAGTATGGGAGGAGTTCATAAAAAAGGCTTTGGATATGTTTTTCTTACATTACGGGGGCCCAGAAGTTCGCCTCAATGCGGCCATTAAAGGTACTTGACATCGGAAAGCTGGTTCACTCTTCATTTAAAAAATCTTTTCAGACTCGATTCTGGTTCTTGCCGACAAGTATCCGGAAATCTGCAAAGACAGCTTCAAGCGTACGTTGTCCGTATCGTATGGTGGAGGCAGTTTACTAGAATTGCAAAGCCAACTACCTTTCTCGATCGATTAGATTGACGATTGGCGACATATTATTTGTATTTCTTTAATGCATATAATTTTAATAAATTTAATTTAAAACAAGTAAATGGGCTCGATTTACCACATGGCACGTTGCACCCCGGACAGTTTGTTGTAATCGGCCAAGTGCCTCCATACGATACGACTCAGGCGGTACTTGTGAACAACACCGCGCGGGCGTGACGTAAGAGCACAACGTTCGCGCACTCGAACCAGTGACGAATCACGCGGAAAAGCCGCAATCTCAGCATCGGCAATCTCTCGCAACTCCAATGGCAGGATATCATTCTTACGCAACGAGTTCACCCGCAATCGGTCCTTGGCGTGCTCCGAAACACACTGGCGCCGCTTGACATCGCGAATCATTCTCCAGTCGGCATATTTGGTACGCACCTGCTGCAACTGCATAGGAAGACACCATGTTATTTGTTGAATGGAATTCTGTCTTTAAGCCACTTACGCCACATCCTGCTATTTGCACAGATTGGCAAACGAAACTACCAACTCTGGCCAAGGAGTTCATGTTGCTAAATTGTACTAAAAGCGTCAGTCGAAAGTCGAACTGGTTTATGTGTTGGGGGAAAGAAACAGAACAGCTGTTTTGATCAAGGCCTGTTGGCGCAGTTGCCAGATTAATATTTATTTATTTTTCCTACGATCCATGGTTGCCAGATTTGTGAGAAATCTCACTATGAGATTTTTGTGAGGATTTTTGGCTTTAAGCCCGGTATGAAGATGTTTTCTATTCACAATTAAAATTTATTCTCAAGAAAATGTCCAAAAAAGCACGGGCTTTATTAATAGTTCTTTATATTTTTTTTTAGAGACCGACCGAAATTTAGTTTTGGTCTCGGTTTTTCGGCAGTGTGACCAGAAGCATAACGAAAATATATTCCACTTTTGTTTGAAAATGGAATATTTATATTAAACTTTAACATTTTTATATTCCACTTGGAAAATTAAATATTCCATTGTTATTCCACTTTTTTTTCAAACGTACTTTTTGGATGACATTTGAGAAAAGCAATGTTTTAAGCAGGAACTTTATGTATGGGTGAAATTTGAAAAAAAACTCGGGTTTTTTAAAGTTGAAACCATATATGTAATACTTCTATATTGCCAGTATAGTGAAAGTACATTCACTGATATTAAGAGACAAAATATATGAAAAAGTACATTCGCAGTTCGGATTTCTCTGTCAAACTAATGCAAAATTCAATGCTTGCTATTTCGCTCTTACAATGAGCTCAAAATACATTGCAGAGATAGGATACTGGCAATATAGAAGTATTACATATATGGTTTTAAGTAAAAAACGCGGGTCTTGAAATTTTAAGAACACGTCTCATAACTTAAACATTTTATTTAAATTTTCTTTTTTATTTGCGCTTTTTATCATCAATTTGGTCGACAGGTCCCGACCAATAAAACTGCCTCCATTGTTTTTCAAATAACAGAATTGTTACATAAGTTCTTACGACCGTAACCGTCCCGTCAGCTTCCATTATAACCAGCCCATTATTGTAAAAAAAACATTTTCGTTTTTAAAACATTTTTAAACGAACTAACCTTGTTATTTATTTTTGAACAACAATGAAATTACAGTTCATAGGCGGGCAACTGCCACAACTGACAACTCAATTCTCGTGTGCGTGCATTAGTGTTGGTGTATATAATTTTCGCCCGTGTGCGTGCTGCTTCTTCTTCATCTTTTCTGTCGAGAAGGAAACCTCGATTTTGCTCGTGGTGGTCAGGTTTCCACGGAAAATTTTCTGCAATTCCGAGTTTGGGTGCAACCGAAAGTGCATTGCGTAAAAAGTGTGTAGTGTTCGAATTGAAACCGGTGCAAGATGCCTTCCAGAGATCCACTGCCGCCCAAGGAGAGTGCGCTCTTCAGGAAGCTGTTGGTATGTGTGCCGCCCGCTTTTTGCCGCCTCTGATAATAGCATGCGGTGGTCTTGGTCTTGGGTCTTCTGGGATCTGGGACGATAGTGCATTGTACGAACTGTTCATAAGAATGGAAATGCGCCATAAGTAGGAGTTTATTTAGTGCAGTGGAAAATCTACTTCGCCTACTGCTGGGGGCAGAGTTTGCACTTTGGTATAGGGGGTGGGTAGATATTTCCAGTTTTACAGATAATGTAGAGCCGGCCGGTGATGGACTACCGCGAACGTCGATCGCATAAACCCCTGCCGCATGTTAAGATAATGTAGTTTTGATTATTATTTGCATTCATTTTATTTGAAATCCAATTGAATTTGCTACCAAATTCTTCAACATAACCTCAAAGTTTGGGGAGCTTCCAAAATACATTGAAAAAAAAAAAAAATTTACTAAGCCTGTGAGGTAATTTTCTTATTGGGTATCGGGGGCAATAGTCTAGTCTCTAGTCGAGTTAATAGTTTTAAATTTGTTTCAGAAATGCTACGAAATGAAGCAATACAAGAATGGCCTGAAGTTGTCCAAGCAGATACTCTCGAATCCGAAGTACACGGAGCACGGCGAGACTTTGGCTATGAAGGGCCTCACCCTAAATGGCCTAGGTCGCCGCGATGAGGCGTACAAGTATGTCCGCCTTGGGCTGCGCAACGACTTGCAATCGCATGTCTGCTGGCACGTTTACGGTCTGCTACAGCGCAGCGACAAGAAGTACGACGAGGCGATCAAATGCTACCGCAACGCTCTCAAGTGGGAGAAGGACAACCTTCAGATCCTGAAAGATCTCTCGTTGCTTCAGATCCAAATGCGAGACCTCGAGGGCTACAAGGAGACCCGTCATCACCTGTTCAAACTGCGTCCCTCCCAACACGCCTCTTGGATCGGCTTCGCTATGAGCTACCATCTGCTGGGTGACCTCGAGATGGCCAATAGTATCCTGGAGACATTCAGTCAGTCGCAAGCGTCAATTGTAAGTTTTAAGCATAGCACATAGCCCACAACACACAACGACAGCGATTGTATTGCATTTTCTCACTTAGGAAACCCACGACTACCGTCACTCGGAGCTGCTCCTGTATCAGAATCAAATTCTAATTGAGGCGGGCAACCTACAGCGTGCTCTCGATCACCTGCGCAAGTACGAGTCGCAAATCGTCGACAAATTGGCCGTGCAGGAGACCATGGGCGATCTGTACATTAAATTGGGGCAGCCTTCCATAGCTGTGCCGATTTTCGAGGAGCTCGTGCGTCGCAATCCGGAGAACACGCTCTACTACTCGCAGTACTTCGCTGCGCGCGAAATCGCAACGGCAGACGATAAGCTCGCTGCGTATAAGCAGCTGCAGGAAGTGTACCCGCGTGCCATGTGCCCCAAACGTCTGCCATTGGATGTGGCCGACGGTGCCAGTTTCCGTACGGTTTTGGATGAGTACTTGCGACGGGGGCTGCGCAAGGGTGTGCCGCCGCTGTTTGTCAATGTGCGCTCGCTGCATCAAGTACCGGAGAAGGCGGCTATCATTGAGAATCTAACGCTCGAGTATTATGAGAACCTCACACGCTCCGGCCACTTTTCACGCGAGGACGCCGACAAGAATCGGCCCGCGGAGCCGGCGTCTGCATTGGTCTGGACCACTTTGTTCTTGGCGCAGCACTACGATTATATGCGCGATACGGACAAGGCGCTGGACTTCGTGAATGCCGCCATCGAGCATACGCCCACACTGATTGAACTCTTCATGACGAAGGGGCGAATCTACAAGCATGCCGGCGATCCCGTGGAAGCGTACATGTGGCTGGACGAGGCGCAGAGCATGGACACCGCTGACCGCTACATCAACTCGAAGTGTGCAAAATACATGCTGCGCGCCAACTTGGTCAAGGAGGCGGAAGATATCTGTGCTAAATTTACGCGCGAGGGTGTTTCGGCTATGGAAAACCTAAACGAGATGCAATGCATGTGGTTCCAAACGGAATGCGGCCTGGCCTATCAGCGCATGGAGCAGTGGGGCGATGCCCTCAAGAAGTGCCACGAAGTGGATCGGCACTTTTCCGAAATCATCGAGGACCAATTCGACTTCCACACCTATTGCATGCGAAAGATGACGCTGCGTGCTTATGTGGGCCTGTTGCGGCTGGAGGACGTGCTCAGATTCCATCCTTTCTACTTCAAGGCAGCGAAGTGTGCTATCGAGGTGAGCGTGTTGAGCTTTTCATTTGCATTCCAACTTTTACTCATCAAATACTTCTGAACGATCATTTCAGGTGTACATTCGCTTGTACGACAAGCCGCTCAAATCGGAGGAAACCATTGAAGAAATCGACACTGGTATGAAATGGAAGATCATTGCTTATTCGAATAATCAATAATCCCACCCCTCCTTTAGAAAACTTGCCGCCTTCGGAGCTCAAAAAACTGCGCAGCAAACAACGCAAGGCCAAGAAGAAAGCCGAGCTGGAAAGCGCACAAGCGGCCCAGGCGCAAGTGAAACGCGAACAGCATCAGAAGTCGAAGCAGCAAGCGAATCAAGATGCCGACCCCGAAGCTCCCCAACTGGATGAACTCATACCCGAGAAACTGGAACGGCCCGACGATCCACTCGACAAGGCCATCGATTTCCTGAAACCGCTGCAGCAATTAGCCAAAGAACGCATCGAAACGCATTTGCTGGCCTTCGAGATCTACTACCGCAAGAACAAGGTGCTCCTCATGATTCAGTCGATAAAACGTGCGCTCGCCATCGATGCCACCCATCATGTGGTGCACAGTTGCATTCTCAAGTTGGCGCAGGTGTTGCCGCAGTTGCGCAAGGACATGAACGCCAGTGTGAAAACAGTCGTCGATAGGGCCACGAAAGAACTGATAGGAACGAAGAGCGCACAGCAGCTGAGCGAGGAGCTCATTGCGAAGAACAGCACTTCCATAATGCATTTATACGAGGGCGCTAGGTGCATGTACGCGCTGGAGCCGAGCAAAAAGGATGCGGCAATTAAGTTGATTACCTCATTTGACATGAACAAAATTAAGGTGGAGGTAATTATCTGTGATATGTGATAATTCACATGAAGTAATCGAAATAATTGGCAAATATGTATTAACCTAACCGTGTAACCACTCTCACATTCGCAGGAAGCTTCCAAGATATACGAATCGCTGCGCGACGGCATCTTCGGTAGTTGTGACGCGGAGACGACGAGCTATAAGGAGGCATGCCAAAAGCGCTTCAAGCACTCGCGCCTATTTAAGGACATTGTGGAAACGGAAGCCGCTGCCAACGAGAATCATGCGGACAACGAGTCCGAGTCGAACATCGATGCTGGCTCGGAGCAGACAGCGGATTTGTAATACACGCGATACATCGGCAACAATAACAATAACAACAACAGGAACACCAATACCACAACCACCATCATCATCATCGATGCAATAACAACAACAACAACAACAGCACCAACAACAACATCAAGCTTAACTGCTACCAGAATAGAAGAAGGGAAAACCAGCCACGTTCATGCAAAACAAAAAACAAATATCAGCACTTCTGCAGGCGCCAGGATTCTTTGAGCATAATTACAAAAACAAACATTTCTGCATACTACTATTACCTAAAATACATTATGTAATATTATGTGCGAGTTTCAACTTTCACTAACACACTCCAACCCAAAAGAAAACCACCATCCATCTCCCACCCCCCGCTCCCTCCCATTGTCAACAAAATTTTTTAATATATTTTCTATTGATGAAAACATAAAAGCGATGCAATGTAGAAGGAAAGGAAACACATATTAGTGCTTAGTGTGCTATGTCAAATTATGTTGTAGTAATTCGCATACATCTGCTGCCGCATTGTACTGTGCAGCGTCTGTAAGATGTATGCGCAATTCAAATAATACTAAAATTAAATAATAATAATAATTTATGTTAATTCATATTTAGTATATAATTCAAGCGAACCGGCAAACGAACAGTAGTGACCACTGACTACGCCGAGTTGCTAAAAGGTGCAGAAGTGTCTGTCGGAGGAGATCAAGATGTACGAGTAGGAGCAGCGAACTGTGAATTTCAACCAGAACAAATGATGTTGAGTTTGGAAATTACAACAAACTGAAATATAAACAAATATTCAATTACTATAAAACAACAATACAAACAAATATTTACACTGCTAACGAATATAAAGTAAATTACCTAAATACAAACACGTTTAGTTCAGTTGGGTTTTTTGTTTGGTTTCGTTTCGTTTTTTTTCCCCCTTTCTAATTTTTATATTTTTACTAATTTGCAGCGATCGAGGTGAATAAATAAAAACGATGAGAATATACAGTGTTTTAATACGTGCAAAATAGAAATCATTGCAACTGGTTGCGAACAACGGTCCGCAATTTTACTGGCCAAACATTTTATAAAATTTTTAAATTTCCTTTGGAAAATTTTGTAAATGATTTTTGGTGCCTGCTATTATTTTCTATACACAGAGTTTTCAACGATTCTGGCGCCAAGTCTCTGTTGGAGCAATGGGCAGCATTATACTCCTTTGGCGTTGCTATGAAGAATGGCGATGCACAGCTGTAAAAAAATCGTAACACCTCCCTAAGTTTTCAAATCTTTAGGTTCGGATATTTAGTAAGTATGGTTCTTTGGTTATTTACGTCACGTTTATGCATTTCAATTTTCATAGCTATTTAGTAGAGCCCGACCGATTAATCGGCTTCGGCCAAAATGCACATTCGGCTTCGGTTTTTTTTTTAAAAAGCCGAAGCTTTTCAAAAATGTTTTTTATTTTTGCGACACCGAAAACCAATACTTTTGTTTGTTTAGTGTAAAAAAATGATCTCTACTTATCAAATATACAATAAATACAAAAATACAATTTTAAAATTAATTAATTCACGTTTCACTCTTTTTTTTTGAAGTCGATTTTAGAATTAACGTTTGAAACCTACTCGAGAACTAACTTCCCTTTTTATTGAGAAAGCTATCGTCGATCGGTATCGACTCGGTTTCAAACGTTCGACATTAGAAGAAAACCTTTGATACCGAGTCCTTCTCGAGTCGATATCAAACCTAAATGTTTGCTGGGTGATTAAAATTAAACTTAGTATCCAAAATTTTTAAAGCTCTGTAACTCGAATTCTATTTAAGCATATATGTAATACTTCTATATTGCTAGTATAGTGAAAGTACATTCGCAGCTCGGATTTCTCTGTCAAACTAATACAAAATTCAATGCTTGTTGTTTCACTGTTACAGTGAGCTCAAAACACATTGTAGAGATAGGTTACTGGCAATATAGAAGTATTACATATATGCATTTAAGGGATTTCGGTGAAATTTTGGATTTGCTGCTGGGTGTTGAATGGGCAGAGGGTTGACTATGGAAATTTAAAATCCGCCCACGTGCACGCCCTAAAAAATTTTAAAGCTCTGTAACTCGGGTCCTATTCAAGGGATTTCGCTGACATTTTGTATTTCATGTTGAGTAGTGAATGGGCAGAGGGATGACTTGCAAAATCTATTTTTATTTCAGTTGCTTAAATAATACATATAACATTTATACGTTTACATGTGGGTATAGCTACTTATTTGGGCTTGAAAATGCTTATCGGGCAGGATCTACTATTTAGTTCTAAATTTTCAAATTTGCTTGAATATTTCTAAAAGAATTTTACTTAATTACATAATAGCACGCATCTTCTGATTGACATATATTATATTATATAATGATAATATCAGTATATTATATGAAAGGATTTCATTAATTTACGCTAAAAAAAATAAAATACTATGTTTACTATCATCTTGATTTATTGGGTTTTTGTGAAATCAGGTGGGCGGAATAAGCCACCTACCACGCACATCTTTGATAATTCAGCTAGTATACGTGACCAACATTTTAAGTTCATACACACAAAAAAAAGTCGGTAAATCTAACCGAAAAAGACGGTCAAAACGTTGGTACGTTTAACCGATGAGAGATGGTAATTTTATTGCACCATTTTTTTCACGGTAATGTTGTAAATTTTTCAGTAAATTTTTGAAGAATTCACATTTAACCAACAATTGTGGTAAGAGAATTCGCAATAACAACAACTTTTTCGATATTTTGAATTATTTTATGTCTAATTTTGAAGATTTATTTTAACAATTTTTTTTCGGTTAATCCAAACTACCAACAACGTTTAATAAATTTAGGTTTTTCATACATATTAAAAAGTTGTACGTTAACAACTTTTTATACCCTACACCTCATGAGGTATGGGTATATTCACTTTGGTCTGATGTTTGTAACACCAAGAAGGAAAAGTGTCCGTATGGAAAAGTATATATATTCTTGATCAGCGTCACCTCCTGAGTTGATTTAGCCCTATCCGTCTGTCCGTCTGTCTGTCTGTCTGTCTGTCCGTCTATCCGTCAGTCCGTCCTATTTTCTTGTAAACACGATTGCAGGAGCTAGAAAAATGGATTTATCCTTTTTAGGCCTTAGAAGGAGTTGGTATTGAAAATGGGCGGAATCGTTCGACTGCCACGCCTACCTCCCATATAAGTGAAAATTGTGTTTTTACAGAAATTTTAAGATTTCATCAAAACAGTATGAAATTTCGTATAGTGGGGTTTTCGGGGTCGCTGATTTCGAATTTGATGTTGGAATTTTAAAATTTAAGATGGCGGAACCAATATGGCGGCCGAAATTTTAAGATTTCATCATGATGCAATAAGAAGGTGATGTCAGTAGGGAGAGCTGTCAAAATCTGTCGCTTATAGAAATGAGCACGGTTGTTTTTTTTTGGTCATCTACTGACACCACCTGGTTCTTGCATCATGAGATTTCATCAAAAAAGTATGAAATTTTGTATAGGGGGTCGCTGATTTCGAATTTGATGTCGCATTTTCAAAATTCAAGATGGCGGATACAATATGGCCCAGTAGGTGTAGGGTATATATATAAGTCGGCTTGCCCGACTGAAACTTAATTTTACCGGTGATTCTTTTTTCTGTTGTATGGTAGGTTGGCGTTAGAATTAACCGACCAAGCCTTTTTTTGGTTTTTTCTTAATTTGCACACAATCTAATCACACAAAAATTTGACAAAAAAATGTTTGCCATCATTTTTTAATGAGAAAATGTGTCTGTTTATCATATGTTTTGAAAATAGGTGGTGCATTGCATTGAGCTCTTTAATTCTAACTTCAATATTGATCTCTTTTTGTCATGTATTTTTTTAAGTGAAGAACCTGTTATTTGAGACAATGATGAAATTTGGTATTACTTTTGTAAAATAAGTTTTTTTAAATATAACCCCTAAATCGACTAAAATGCAGAAAATAAAATAGCTTTAAATCAATTTTAGCAATTTTTGATTTAAAATAAAATGCTTTCCGCCACTTAAAATTTATTTTCTGTCGGTTTAACGTTTTTTTAATTGTTTTTTTATACCCTACACCCAAAGTTGGGCATAGTTAATCGAGAATTAAACTTCGTTAATCCGAAAAAAGTTAATCAAAAATTGAACTTCGTTAAATTAAAAAGTTAATTTCATTAAAAAGTTAACTTTGTTAAAAGTTAAAGTTAAAAATTAAATTTTATATAGAAAAATAAAAAAATAAAATGTTGTTCCCAAAAAAACACATAAAAAATAATAACAATATATAAAAGTCTGCACTTACAGAGATTACCGAGCGTTTTCAGCTCGGTAATTTGTATTTAATTTGTATTAAATTTAAAATATCAAAAATGGAAAATACTCGGAAAACGAGTATATGAGTGTAAATGCTAAAAATTTGTATCGAAAGCCAAATTTCATGTATGTAACGTTTTATTTATATTCATAAAATTAAAAAATAATAATGAAAATATTGAAGTTCGGTTAATAACAAAAATTTAATTATTTTGGACTGTGAAATATTCAGTTAGATTTCTCCTCCTCAATTTGACGCAGTATATTAAAAAACCGGTTAACCGAACGTCCGATTAGTAACCGTTTGTACGAATACTATTCGGTTAATGATATTCGATTAGTCGCTCAGCTTCGACTATTCGATTAACCGTTCACTGTCGACCGTTCATATTTGGTTAACCGAATAAGAGTTCAAATCGAAATCAAAAGTATAAGTTTCAATTGCCAAAACGAAGATTACAAACGAAATTAAATTTCTAAGCGTCGCACATTGCATATAATTTCGCTTTTGAGCGTGTCATTGAAGATTTTTAAATTCATAATATTCGACTAACCGAATATCAACGGTTAACCGACTTGTCGACAGGGAACGGTTATTCGAATAGTCGTGGCTGAGCGACTAGACGAATACTTCTAATCGAATAGTAACAGTCGAATAGTTAGGTATCCGGTTAGGTATCCGGTTTACGAATGCTAGTTAATCGAAGAAATTGAACTTAACTAAAAGAAAAAGTTAATGGTTTTCGATATTAACTGAAACGTTAAAAGTTAACGAAAAATTTAACTTCGTTAATTAACTATTAACCAATTAAGTAGTTACTGCCCAGCTTTGCCTACACCTCATGAGTTATGGGTATATTCACTTTGGTCTGAAGTTTGTAACACTAAGAAGAAGACGTGTCCGGTATGGAAAACTATATATATTCTTGATCAGCGTCACCTCCTGAGTTGATTTAGCCATATCCGTCTGCCAAAAATCAATCTCACTGTACTGTAGTCTTTAGTAATAAAAAATACAATCTTAAACAAAAACCCGCGGTCCACTCTAATTTACATATACTTAATGTTACCTATGTAGAACATTTTATTGCTATCTATTTTCTATGAATGTGTAGCGTAAAATGTTGTGGACAATAACACATAAAATATATTTTTTATATACAATTTTACGCTTTTGCACCTTTGGACCGCTGTTCATTTTTGAGTTTCGCATAGCCAAAAAAGATGTCAAAGAATATATGAAAACCCTTAATGCATGCACTTGAAACGGCCGCCTAGCTCTTTGACAGACGAAGCGCGCATCCAGTGGAGTAAAGTGAAATGGTTAAAATGTGAAGAAGCTCTTCAGCTCGGTTTGCTTGGGGGAAAAAAAGAAAAAAGTTCACAAGTTGGCCGCATTCGAGCAACACAAATTGCAATTAAAAAGCAAAGTAGACGCATCTTGCATTGCCACCAGCAGTAACAGTGGGAAAAACCCACTGCAAGGACCCCCAGCGAAGCCACACGATAAGTTCGGTTGTGTTAAAATTAAGCGCATTTAGCAATAATGAAGTCATTTACAGATTTTATTTTTCATTCATGTATCGAAGTTTTTTATTGTCCTTGATGTGATGTAGGGAAAGATAATCATTTACAGTTGCGGTCAAAATAATATTAGCTGCAGAAATAGAAAATTTTGATTTGTTTTCGAATATTGAATAGTGTGGCATATCCTTTGTCTCTTGGGCCCCTTTTGAATGAGTACCAAGAAAATCTCGAAAAAAATCAGTGAATGGCAATAATGCTCACATTTCTTGTTTTGAGCCACACTATAAAAAATGAATGTGCCTTATGCATACACACCGAAAAGGGAAGTAAGCACTAGGCTCATCCAGAGATGCCAGATATTTTTCATACACCGGCGTCATTTCAACGTTTTGAAGTCGCCAAAAGTCGACAAATTTTGTTTTGCGGTTTTTAATAACAAAAAATGATTTTTGGGTACATTCATTTCATGGATTCAATATTGTATGCTGAATTCAGTACCAAAAAAATGATTCGTTGTTTAATCAAATTTTATTTCTGAAAAAAAAAATAAAATGATATTGATTCAACCATATATGTAATACTTCTATATTGCCAGTATAGTGAAAGTATATTCACTGATATCAAGAGAAAATATATGAAAAAGTATATTCGCAGTTCGGAATCCGAACTTCGGATTTCTCTGTCAAACTAATACAAAATTCAATGCTTGCTATTTCGCTCTTACAGTGATCTCAAAACACATTGCAGAGATAGGATACTGGCAATATAGAAGTATTACATATATGGATTCAACAAAAAAACCATTCCTTAATATTACAATTATTTTAAAAACTGTCAAAAAACCGTTTGCTTACATTTGACACAACAACTTCTCTCGAGATATGACAACTTTCCACGATTTTTATCATAAATATAGAATTCGAATACTCTTCCTTTGGTATACACTGCAAAGTGAAATGTGTTATTCATACACACCTAAAGTGTGTAAAACTTGTAGACACATTTTACACACAACTTTGCGTGTATAAACACTGTAAACACATGTTAATAGAACATGCCAAAATCTTGAATGTGTGTTTTTTTTATCAAAATAAATATACACTTAAAAATGTGTGTTGTGTGTAAAATTACACACCAAAAGTTAGGTTCCCTTTGCAGTGTACACTGCACACAACACACATTTTTAAGTGTATATTTATTTTGATAAATAAAAAAAACACTCATTCAAGATTTTGGCATGTTCTATTAACACGCATGCGTGTTTTTTTTAAGTGTTTTCTACAAGTTTTACATACTGTAGGTGTGTATGAATAACACATTCCACTTTGCAGTGTAATCGTCATATTGTTACGACTTTTGTCGTCGACAAATCAATCTCTTTCCAGTTTTTTTTAGTTTCAAGAATTCAATGGAAAAAGTCGTTACTTTACAAAAGAAAATCTCTCCATTTAACGCAAGCATATTTAGTCCAAATTCCCTTTCACAAAACCACTTCTTTCGAAAGAAGTTATTTTGTCAAATGCGAAATTCAAAGATTTCACAAAACAACTTGTTTTGGCATAAGCGGCCAATGTATATTCCTTTACACTCGAAACCATTTTTACAAAACAACTTTTTTTCTAAAAATACATTTGACAAAACGTATTCTTTATTTTAGTTTGCTTTTATGAGGAAGAATTTCAAAGCAAATATTCCCAACAAAAATTATAAAAATGTTAGTGAAAAAGGAAATCGCCTCAAAGACGCCAAATAGAAAATCTGGGAAAATCTTTCTTGAAGCAACGAGCTTTCGTTCAAAGGCAATGGGACTTCAAAAAGGCAATGAATATTCACTGCCTTTGGTGAATATTCACTGTGGCTCATTGCCTTTGTACTGTGCGTGAATGTGCGTTCAGATTCAAAATTGTGAATGGAAATGTTTCTGAGCTTCAAGAAAGACAATGAATTTTTACTGTGGCTCATGAAACAGTGCCTTTCAGTAAGAATCTCTGGCTTCTACTAAGTTCAATTTTTTGTAAATCCCCCTTGCAGATGCCAGAATCCCCTAATTCATGATAAATAAAAGTTTCACTGTAGCTTTGACTATTTAAGCAAATTTTTCCATGAGGATGTGGTCCAATCCACATTTAACAAGTGAGTAAGTTTCAGTCGGGCAAGCCGACTTATACATACTTACACCTACTGGGCCATATTGGATCCGCCATCTTGAGTTTTGAAATTGCGACATCAAATTCGAAATCAGCGACCCCCCTATACAAAATTGCATACTGTTTTGATAAAATTTAAAAATTAAGGTAAAAACACGATTTTCACTAATATGGGAGGTAGGCGTGGCAGTCGACCGATTCCGCCCATTTGCAATACCAACTTCTTCTAGGGCCTTAAAGGATAAATCCAAAATTTGGGATCCCTAGCTTTCTTCTAGCTCCTGCAATCGTGTTTACAAGAAAAGAGGACGGACAGACGGAGAGACGGATAGAGCTAAATCAACTCAAGAGGTGACGCTGATCAAAAATATATATAGTTTTCCATACCGCACACGTCTCCTTCTTGGTGTTACAAACATCGGACCAAAGTGAATATACCCATATCTCATGAGGTGTATACACAAAAAAAAAGTCGGTAGATTTAACCGAAAAAGGCGATTAAAAACGCTCCAACCCTTCTTCGTCGGTTAATCTAACCGACGAGAAGTGGTTGATTTACATTAATAATTTGTTGGTTTACAATTAAAAATTGTTTCGATACATATTTTTTTAGTAAGAAAACGTTTTTCGTTGAAATTGTTTTCTTTTTCATTTAAAAAAAAAAAAAAACATATTAAACACAAAAAAAAATTTCAAAAATGCAAGATTGCATGTTAAAAAAAAGCTCTTATTTTGCAAAATTAGTATTACAAATGCAGTAAACTCTGCAAAAAACTCTGTTTGGCTCTGCTCAAGCTGCCTCTATAAGGCACTACATTCATAACACGATTGGGAATTCTTCTTTCTTTGAATCCCAACGATTCAACTGAAGATGCGCGAATGGTAAATTGCACAAGTTGGTGAAAATTCAAATTTAACCAACAATTGCTGTAAAAGAACATACAATTTCTGTACAACAACAATTTTTTTCGGTTATTTCCACTATTTTTTTTACCAATTTTTGTCGGTTAAATCTACCGACGAGCTCGGTTAAAAAATTTACAATTTTCATACATTTTGAAATGCTGTACGTCAACCACTTTTATCGGTTAATTTTACCGACCTTTTTTTAATGATATAGCAAATGATATTGCAAATTTAAAAATTCTTTTATCTCCGTGGTCCAATCCACATGGAGGTAAACTCCATGTGGATTGGACCACTTTGCTTCCGAACGCCTCCATTCTGATTTCAGTTACCATTTTCTTTGAGTGTATATATTACTATGAACGCATTTCCTTCTGACTCGCTCCTTATTTTACAAGTATGCTTTTAGCAATGCGCCATTTATAGTTGACGACAACATGTATGAACACTGTCGGGATGTTCAAGTGTAGACTCTCGCGGGTAGGCAACTATTGGGGAGGGGGCACTTTTTGCCCTTTTGTTGCATCCGCTTGTGGCGCTTACACTTCGCCGTCCATGTATTCCATATTTATGCGTGAGAAAATGAATTCCACATGCCCTGAATTTGAGCTGAGTTGACGAGCATTTTAGCGTAAGTAAACAAACTGCATTTTCATTTCATATAAAGTAAAATATGTTACTTCAGTTTACCTTCATCGTGTGTGTATGCGTTGTTTACGCTTAGCAAACACATGCATACTAGCTCGAGTATGAGCATATGTAAGTGTTGTAAAAACCCACCAGGATGACAATTGAAAAAAAGCGTAAATGTATTTTTACCATATGGCATCATCACGGCGCACATTCGAGTAAATATTTCTTGTAATAAAAATGTCAAGTGAGTTTTTTTGTGTTCATCTCACAATTCACTTTTATTGAATTCCTATTGAAACTGCTTTACTGTCAGTTTAAACCGCATTCATTGTGGGCCGAAGTGGACATGAGACTTGGAATACTTTTCAAATGTTTGACACTTTTGAAAATATTAAAATATTTCTATAAGGATTTTATTGAACGCATTTAATGGCCTTCGTGAAAGTTCAAAAGATCTCGATAGAATATTTCCTCAATCGAATTCCACTTGGATTTGCGGCTATGTACATTCAAATGGTATTGCGAAAGTTATCCACTTAACCATAGCCTGGTGCCCACAGCAAAAAACAGTTGCATTTTCATACCGACAACAACAACAACAACATTTTTTTGTGTCTGCGGAAATGGCATCGAGCGCTTCATTGAGTGCTAAGATTGCCGACACTAATACCACCACAATTTTTATTAGTGGTAAAGCAGCAGCAGCAACAAAGACACTTCCGTTTCCTACTCTCAAACAAAGCAAAGTGTGGGCGTAGAAAATAGGAAAAAATAAGGATTTTCAAAGCACAATAGTTTGATATTTTCCAAATAGGAGAAATCCCTTGAAAGTTACCGAAGCATCGTTTGTGGCATGTAAAAGTGAACTAATGGATAAAAATATTTGCAGCAATGCGAGCGGAAAAAAATGCGCTTTTGTTTCCTCGTCTAGACATAATTTCTTCAATGCATTTTTTTGTTACCGACCCTGTCGTCCTCGAGTCGGATTACAGTTTTAATAGATATTTTTATCCTTCTATTTCATTAGGGGTTCTTACACTTTGGCATAAGGCTTTTATCCGTTTTCTCTTAGCTTCAGTCAGGCAACATGAACTCACAGTCAAGCGAAACAAGTGCATTAGCTTATATGTGTACCGAATCGTTCTGTACACCGGTCAACAAAAAATCACCTTCGGTTGCACACAAGAAAATCTCACTAGATCATTTCGTTGGAATTTATATCCAATTGTGAAAGTTACTCATACGCAGTGTGGTGCATATTATTCACAATTTGATTTTTAAATGTACTTTCAGAATACATGGGTCGGTATAGTCCGTATAGTTTTCTACTTTCCCCAATAACAACAGCAGCTGATGTTATTCTCAACGTAGTTAGATTTGGCATTATGCAATAATCGAGCAAATAAAAAATCCCATAAAAGGAAAATGACGAAAATATTCACCCAAAAATAGCAAAATAATAGGCTTAAATTGACAATGGTGAAATGCTGCCAAACACAAACGGCAATGGCAAACAGCAACTGTGAATGTTGGCAATAAACGACCCGCACACAAAGGAAGTGAAAAATTCTTTAATATGTGCGTTTGTGTGTTTTGTGTTGTGGGTTTTTTTTATTTTGTTCCTTTTTTCAACATTTATGGTTTGTTTTATTAAACTAATGTGTTATTACATATTATGCAATCACCGAACCATGGTGATAACACTCTTTAAGGACGTATAAAAAAGGACCTAACTAAGTTCCTAGAACAAAATTGTCAATAAACTACACTGTGCGTGAAATGATTGAAATTATGCAATTTTTTTTATGTTTTCATAATTATGTGTGTGCCAAGTTATTAAATTGTTTTGTGGTAACTGTCCAATTCTTGGAACACCTAATATGCCTATCCAAACCTCTATAGTTAAACGACAATATCCACAAACGTTTTACTGCAATGCAAACGTATCAAAAACAATCCGCTGAATATATTTGTACTATTTCTCATACGAAATAATCAAATGGCAGTACAGAGAATTAAGTGAGAAACCGATAAACTAACTCCTTCGTTGACTTGATTAAATTTGTTTACTGTATAGTGTACACTCAGAAAAAAAACCAACTTAGAAATATGTACGGTATTTTTTAAGTAAAGCAGCAAGATTTGATTTGATGGTCATTTTTAATTTGAAGTGTTTTTTTCTCAGTGTATGCCTCCTTAACATTAACAAATCCCTGACCCTAATGGGACTCAGAAAATGGCACCGGGGCGGAATGGAAAATAATCCGAACGAAAGGTAAAGAGATCCTGAATTTGCACACTAATGCGATGAAATCTTGAACCTTCGGTCGCAATATTGGATCAGGCATCTTATATTTGGAAATTTTAACATAAAACATGGTAGATGGCACAATTGAAACTGCAACCATACCATCACACTTAGACCACTAGAGACTCATTGCGATGACATTACATGATACTAACCGATGATATATAAATAAATTTAATGAACACATTCATAACAAAGTAACCTCAGCCATTTTCATTCACTTTTTTGTTTTTTTAAATCAAAATACTAAACTTTTTCAAACAAAATGTCTCGAAACATTCCAAATATATGGTTTATTGGTCTTCGAAAATCAGCTCTTCAGAAAAATATTAAGGTCGTCATATATAGGTCATAAACAACAATTTATGATAAATGAGAATTTCAGTAATCAAGTCGATAATCTGCACTTTTCTGAATCTTTGATATTATTGTGTCAAACCACCAGTTAATATTTCCATAATAATGAGGAAAAACACCATTATCAGGGCTTATTTGGCTTTCAGAAAATGTGATGAGAATTCAGAAAACTGGAGTTAATCGATTTTACAACCGAATGGCTCATCTTTATCTTTTAGTTAAATAAAATTCTTTGTGAGTTTGTTTGTAGGTTAGTAGGTTGTATGTTTATTCCCTTATAACTCAAGAAATAATTGACCGATTTTAATGAAACACATAGCAAAACGTAGGTAATTTCATTTATGTGTTCCCAGAAAAAGAACACATAAAAACAAAAATAACCACCTCAAATCAAGCAGAAACCTTTCATGATTAGGGTGCGGATTCATATGCAAATGCATATTTCTTTAGCGTAGTGCTATAACGAAAATAACTAGATATCTTTACGAATCAGAAGAATTGCTTTAAAATTTTTTACATTTGGCTTCAAAAATAAAAAAAAACTAGAGAGTGGACTATCTTCGGCTATACCGAAGTTGAAATACCCCCACACAGTAGGAAGAAGTACCTCGATCATAAAAAAATGTGGTCTCAAGACCCTATTTTGAGCCAATTATAGGTGGTTTTGGAGCCCTGACCATGTCCATAATCCATTTCTAAAAATTTCCAATTAAATCCAACAAAAAAAAAAATTGGTCTCAAGACCCCATTTAGACCCTTATATATGTGGCTTCGGAACCTCGGACCATGTCCAAAATCCATTTCTAAAAATTTCCAATTAAATCCACCAAAAAAAAAAAATTGGTCTCAAGACCCCATTTAGACCTTATATATGTGGCTTCGGAACCTCGGACCATGTCAAAAATACGTTTCTAAACATTTCCAATGAAATACAACAATAAAAAAGACTTGAAAAATTTTTACCTTTTTTTCGGTGTATGGGAGCCACGCCCAGTTTTTGTCCGATTTGGCTGATTCTCGAACTTGATCTCAGTATTCACGAGAAAAACATGTAAAAAAAGTTTCAAGTCGATATCTCTAAAACTGCGACCGCTATCGTGCGGACGGACAGACGGACAGACGGACAGACGGACAGACGGACAGACGGACAGACGGACGGACAGACAGACGGACATCGCTAAATCGACTCAGGAGGTGATACTGATCAAGAATATATATACTTTTCTATACCGGACACGCCTCCTTATGGGCGTTACAAACGTTGTGACAAAGTTAGTATACCCTGCCACAGTGAGTGTGGGGGTATAAAAATAAAACTAGAGAGTGGGGATATATTCGGCTATGCCGAAGCTGAAATACCCCCACACAGTAGGAGGAAGTACCTCGAACATAAAATTATGTGGTCTCAAGACCCCATATTGATCCACCTATAAATAGTTTTGGAGCCCGGGCCATGTCCAAAATCCGTTTCTAAAAATTTCCAATCAAATCGACCAAAAAAAAATTGGTCTCAAGACCCCATTTTGACCCTTATATATGTGGTTTCGGAAACTCGGATCATGTCAAACATGTACCGCTATCGTGCGGACAGACGGACGGTTTTGTTTTTTACTCTTTTTTATGTTTTTTCTCCCCCCTTTTTTCCCCTTTTTCAGCTTTTTTACTCTTTTTCCCGAATGCGAACCTAAGTACAAAATTTCAGCCCTGTAGCTTAAAAAATACGAAAGTTAGAACTTTAAATTGGCTCCATCCCGCTCCCCTTTGCCCCCACACTCTCTTATATATATATATATATATACAAAAAAACCAACAAAGCGATTAAAATTTTTTTGGAAAATTTTTGATTTTTGTTTAATTTATATATATAAATGAGACGTGTATGTTTGGCACCAGTAGACGCGGAACCCTGCAAGAAACAACTGACTCCCATTTTACTGGATCTATGGGGTGTACAGCTATTTTATAGTTACAATGGGTGAATCAAGCTCTTTTATAGCTGTAGATTGGTTCAGAACTATACACAGGTAATGCAGAGGTAGTGTATTTCAAACAAAACTCAGTGAATTGTGCTTGGCTTTGTTTCGTTTATCTTCGAGAGAAGATTGCCGAAGAAAAACCGAGTAATCTGTGAGTAAACCAGTTTTTCTAATCAGTTGTGATTTGTGAAGCAAATTAAAAGGGTGCTTCGTATAAAAAAAATTTTAAAATTAAATCAAGTAAAAAAAATGTTGAAATAAGTTGAATAATATTCTTTTGGAGAAATGACATTCGTTTTGTGTAAAGTGATATATGTTCTTATAATTGAAAATGTTAGAAAATATTGCAATTTTGTAAATAAAATTTAATAAAAATGTGAAAAATAAGCATAAATGTGAAAAAATGTGGCTGTGAGTGAAAGATTTTTATATTTATTTTAACAATTTTACATTTTTCATATTTTCATTTTTACAGATTTTTGTTTATCCTTTTTTTAATTTTAAACATTTTTTCATTTTTTTTTACAGATTTCAAATCTTTTATTTTGTGATTTTTTCTTAAAATTTTTTTTTTGCAATTTTATATTTTTACAATTTTTTTTTTTCAGATAATTTTTTTGAAATCAATAGTCGTATTTTGGTTACAAAAAAAATATATATTTATACAAAACAATTTTTAATAATAAAGTGCTACTGAAAAAAGCTAAAATTAATTTTTTTTTCGAAAACTGGTTACAAGTATTGTATAGGGGCCAATTTTGCACCGGTAGCTTCCTCCAATGACAACGGCATGTTAAATTTGCCACTTCACCATATGTGAAAGAGATTTGGGTGGAACCAGTATCCCCTACTGCAGAATTAGTTCGGAACTAATTTGAAAATGGACCGGTTACTTGCAGGGCAACTAATGCACAGATTCTAAGTAAGGCCGAAAGAATTGCTCATTGATTAGCAACTGCCTTCGAAGTGGAACAGGAAGGCTCAACAACCACTCCTGCGCAGAACGTTCAACATTATGCTGTAGTAATCCAGTTGAGGCAAGTAGCAAAATGAGTAAATTTTCCATTGCAAGACGTCAGACTTTTCCGCTGCCGTACATCATTGAAAGAGGAATTGAAATGATTCAGGTGACCGTTTTTGGCATATTTGATTGGAAATGTAATGAAAATTACTAATATGCTGAAAAAGGCAACGAAAATCAGAGAGATGACAGGAATCGAAATGAGGGCATTTTTCGTACTTGCCTCACCTGCTTCACTCCACCGTGAGATTGTCTATTTTATTTTAAAGTTGGCGACTTTAGTTTGACGTATTTAACTATATATATTCTTGATCAGCGTCACCTCCTGAGTTGATTTAGCAATATCCGTCTGTCCGTCCTATTTTCTTGTAAACACAATTGCAGGAGCTAGATGAAAGCTAGCGATCTCAAATTTTGGATTTATCCTTATAAGTTAAATAGTTCCAAAGTTGGTATCTAGGGGTTTTTGGGGTCGATATTTTCGAATTTTATGTCGAAATTGCTAAATTCAAGTTGGCGGATCCAATATGACCCAGTAGGTGTAGGCTATATATAAGTCGGCTTTGCCCGACTGAAACTTACTCACTTGTTTTTGATTATGAACATTGTGTCAAAATAATGCATCACAGATGAATAATGTCAACGTTTGGAATGAATACCACTAATACAAATTATTCAAACGAGTTAAACGCTCAGTGGTTTCCACACACTGGACAAATTTATAATATAGGATTGTACAATATACACAAGGACTGGCCACGGTAGGAAATTAAACGTAACTTGTGAAAGTAAACTTATTCATACATGTATTTTTTTGCGAAGTTTTAATTGTTTAACTTCTTTTCGGTATTAAAAAGCCGTTAATTTTTTTGTACCACAGAATTGCATTAAATATTAAATCCGAATCAAATTACACAAAACCCATCATCATCGGTCAGCCACGACATATGTATGTACAATGTACATTTTTGTATGTCAACCATATACAACCCCGCAATGACATCACCTGCCTATCCGTGGCTCATCTGAAATTGCAAGTTGCCACGCAGTGACTGTAATTATAAATTAATTGCTTAATTAACAATAAAATTTAATTCAATTTGGATTGAATTGGCCTGCGAAGTGCGCGTCAACGACAATTAATTCCGGAAATGTGCGTGTAATGCTGCTCTATTGGTGCGGGGAAATCGCATCGTTTGGTCCATGCCAAGTGACACTCCATTGGCCATTTGCATTGCAGATGAACTTTAAGTCTACGGGCGCGCACATGTTCATGCACACGAACTCAGTCGAGAGTAACGATGATGAAAATCGACAGTTCACAAACACACGTGTGAACTTATTCACAGCTGATTATGGCGGAAACGAGCTGCATCTACGAATATAATTTGTGTGAATCAATTCGGAAATTCGTTCCTTCCTTGCGAGGTAGTTTGTGGGAGATCTATTTCGGCGATTTGTAAATTCTTTTTCAAAATATTCTTATTTCCAATCAGCAAAAGTATCCACTTATAGAACATTGAAATTTTTATTAAGAAAATTCGAGCCTTGCTATGAATGAACCTTTTCGTTTTTGGTGAAAATTTTATTGAAAAAAGCTTATGAAAAAAAGCAAATATAAACCGGGTTCGGAGATCGTTTCTTTTTTAGTTGTGTTGTGTCGTTATGTACTTTCTAAATATTCAATTTTCATTACAGCACAAAATTTTGTTCCATCATTGTTCAAAATTATTTTCAACACCTTTTCTATCTTTATTCAAAAGTGATTTTTCATCGTGATCAAAGTTTATTTTCAAAAAACAAAATTTTCTTCAAAATTAAATATTTTTTATTCAGATGATGATATTCTAAATATAGTCCAGGCATTCTGTGGTTCCACGAATTTCTAGTAAACGGTGCATCTCTGGTATCATTTTGAAGAGAATTACAACGCAAGCTTTTTAAGCTAGCTTGTATTATATAACGGATCAAAGTTATACAAATCTGATTTTTGTGTAATATCTTGTAAACGGTTAAAGTTGTAGCTCGACAAACATGCAATTTTTACTCTTTCTCTTTTATTTCACTTTAAAGCCAAAATAATAGTTTTGACAATTTGCATTGAAAAGAATCTTGAAAAGTAATAAACATTTCAAGCTATAACTTCCAAACCAATGTTCCCACAAGAAAATGTTCTAAGTAAAAATTGTAGAGAATTTCACTATCTACAAGATAACTAGCGATCACCCGTGGCTTTGCTCACGTAAAAAAAATACAGAATCGAAATGGAAAAATTCCCTACCTGCGCACATAGCTCGAAATTCCCCGCAAAATGGGTAATTCCCCACAATCATAAATGAATAAATGAATTGCATTGCACGCAATAATAAACAAGTGAGTTATTTTCAGTCGGGCAAAGCCGACTTATATATACCCTACACCTACTGGGCCATATTCAATTTAGCAATTTCGACATCAAATTCGAAATCAGCGACCCCAAAAATCCCTAGATACCAAGTTTGGAACTATTTAAGCGGAATATAAGTGACAACACGATTTTCGCTTATATGGGAGGTGGGCGTGGCAGTCGACTGATTCTGCCCATTTTCAATACCAACTCCTTCTAGGGCCTAAAAAGGATAAATCCGTATTTGAAATCGCTAGCTTTCTTCTAGCTCCTGCAATCGTGATTACAAGAAAAGAGGACGGACAGACGGACGGACAGACAGACGGATAGGGCTAAATCAACTCAAGAGGAGACGCTGATCAAGAATATATATACGTTTCCACACCGGACACGGTATGTTGTTTGTATAATCCTTTTGGTGTTACAAGACCTCATGAGATATGGGTATATACCCTTTGGCCTGATGTTTGTAACACCAAGAAGGAGACGTGTCCGGTATGGAACTATATATATTCTTGATCAGCGTCACTTCCTGAGTCGATTTAGCCCTATCCGCCTGTCCATCTGTCCGTCCGTCCTCTTTTCTTGTAAACACGATTGCAGTAGCTAGAAGAAAGCTAGGGATCCCAAATTTAAGCGAAAATCGTGTTTTTACCGAAATCTTAAGATTTCATCAAAACAGTATGAAAAATTGTATAGTGGGGCTTTCGGGGTCACTAATTTCGAATTTGATTTCGGAATTTAAAAATTCAAGATGGCGGAACCAATATGGCTGCCGAAATTTATAGATTTCGTGAAAACAGTATGAAATTTTGTATAGGGGGCATTTTCAAAATTCAAGATCTTGTAGCGTATCTATAAGTGGGCTTGTCCGACTGAAACTTACTCACTGATTTTTGGTTTGAGTTACCTACTTTTTTTTTGTGTGTAGACCCAATAGACTTACAACCCTTCAATTATACATACCATCAATAAACAACCGCATCACCGTACTCACACATGTTTTTTTTTGTAAATGCATGCATGTCACGGTGTGCCTGTAATTTCAATTTGAATTAATGCAATTGTCAGGTGCAGTCGCTGCTTTCCTGTTGGTGATGGAATATTTCAATAATTCAATTTGATTGTCACTCAAAGGGCGTTCGAGTAACTGTTGCATTTGCTTAATTATTCCTTGCTATAAATAACAAAATAACCGCTCCTTAAATTGAGCGTTGACACGAGGTGTGAGTAATTTCTAATTTCTCTTAGAGCTACAACCTCTTCTTGTTGTACGTGAATAAGTTTAAATGTCATTTTCAAAAAAAAAACTGCAACGGAAACTTTGAGAGCTTCCATCTGGTTCACTCACCCAGATCACACGTGTTCTTCCGTTCACATTTCGATGGGCGGAGTTGCGTCAAGGGTAGACAAGAAGTCGAGGCAAAAAAGACTTAAGCAGACAAAACTTTAAAAAAATTTAATTTTTTTGGAAAATTTACAATAATTTCTTGTTTACCCTAAATTCTCTGTGGAAAATAGTTACAGCTGGACGGTCTTTAATTTATTTGGCTGTATTGTAAATTTATGCCTGACAAGTTCTTTGGAGATTTCTATTTGCCATTAAGTAAATAAAGTCCTCCCTGCCCAAGAATTTATTATCGCAGTCATTCGACCGTGCAAAAACACACAGCCAGCGCAAGGTACTAATCGGCGTATACGCAACAAATGTAGTTTTCATGTTCGGCGCTCATTTGTTTGGTGGCGACTGCCGCCTTTTAATTCGCCTCTACTCAACCCAACCTTGCTCAGCTCAGCTCAGCTCAACTCAACTCGGCTCTTCTCAACTCACAGTAAATGATGAGGAATAATAGCAACAATGAATCATTCCGTCTGAACCGGTAGATAAAAGATGCTGCAGGAGTATCTTCTTCACACTTGCCTGTGCATTATTTATAATATGTGTGTCGGTGTGGGGATGCTCGTGTGTTTGTGCTAAGCGTGTGTTTGCTTAAGCAATACTCTTCAAGCGTTCAAGCGAAACAAAAAGACAACACAGGAGTTACGGTAAACTTATTTATCTGGGCAACCACTTGTAATGGCAACAATGCTCCTGATTGCGGTATAGCTTGAAAGTGGTATGTCCATGAATAAATTATTTGGTAAATTTTGTTTCGGTTTTCGTGCACTTTCCAGCCTCTTAGCATGAAAGTGCCCAGCATTAGCCTAATATTGAAAACAATCAAGGCCAGGAGGCATTTCCCAAAAAAGGTGGTGTTGGTGTTATCGCCTTTTTGGTGCAATGACTGAGAACAATGCGCTAGATTGAAACACAACTCATTTGTAGAATCGATACATTTTATTAAATTTCTCCCGCATAGTTATGCGGAAGTAAATTTAAGGAGAAATACCGTTTTTTTTAAAAATAATTTTCCTTTATAAGTAAATCTTCGCATTTCAACTGAAATAAAAGCATAATGCCGACTTAAACAACAGCGACGCTACTGGCCAATACACCAAATCGACAGTCAGAAAAAGTGACCACAACCGCAAAATGCCAACAACAACTAAAAAAGTGTCAATGTGTCTCATAGTCGGAGATGTTAAGTATGAACAATGAACGGATATACTGAGGGGGGTGGGGAGTTATGGAGCAAACAATCTGAATCTGGGAATTACAAAGCAATTAGCAGCATCTGCTGGCCATGTTCGTCCAACGATTCGCTTTTTTTTGTGTAATGTCTGTCGGTATGTGCGCGTGGTTGGCTCATTTAACCCCCCAAAATGACTGTCACGGCCCACTAATTGCTCAGAGTGGATGATTTTAAGAATTTGAGTTTTTGCTCTTGTGCTCAAACCCACAAGCAAGGCAAGTCGAGACTAATGGTGTGAATTGCATTTGTACCAGAGAGCCCAAGAACAATGTGCCGGAATTGTTGAACACAAAAACCTAATGGCTTAATTGGCACACATAGTTGCACACACACACACACACACACACACGTGCGAGTAGGCCCTCGGAGAAATGGCCTAGCTAACGAAAAGTGATTTTTTTTTATTAGGTGGATGGAAAATGAAATTTAAAGGAAATTCTCTTCGATATAGATGAAATCACAAAAGTGGACATATTTTGCAATTTTTGATTTTCCTTCGTTTGGTCACAATTTTTTTTAATTTGTTGGTTTTTCGTTGAGTGGCTTTTACATCCGGTTTATTGTGCGCTTTTCCTTCTTAGCTGCAGTTTACTTTTAAGTTTATTTTGAAACTGGAAGAAATCACACTGAGTCGCTGACAAACTGTGAAATTTTAATTTGTGGTTTTCTTTAAATTCAAAAAATAAACAGCTGGATGTTACGATTTCGGATTACGCCACTTAACCACTTTGAGTTTTAGTTTTACCAATGGCAAGAAATTGTCAAACATCATGATTGAAGAGTTGAGAGATTAGTCACTAAAGTCCGACAGGGTATTTTAAAGTCCGACAGGGTAGAGTTTTGAAAACGTGTTCACTGTTCATGTGAAAATGTCAATGAATCGAGTCTTCTTCAGAGTGTACTTGCAGGACCTTATACGTATTATACTGCACACATGTTTTTTTTTTATCCGCCGAAAATTTCGGTTTGATAGAAAAATGTAACAAATAAATAACAAAGATTACACTGAACGACAAAACTGAACTTTTTGTGTGTTAAATATACTTGATAGACAAATTCTTATATATTTTGCCACGCTGGATACGAAAATAATAATAATGAAATTGTTACAGCATCAAAAATGCAATTTTTGTGGCTTTTGCAGAAAAATGGTGCCTGCTGGAAAAATTAAATTATTATTTTCGGATTTAGCGTATCAAAATACATAAGGAACAACCAAGTGGATAAAAGCGGCATGTAACACAAATTTAAGCATTGATCATAGTTTCGAAGAATCAGAAACTACAAAGATCTAATACTCTCGCAATGATTTATAAATTTCTACTCCTCTACTACGGTAGCTGATTTTTCTACTTCCCTCAAGATATTTTCTACTACTATGGTAAGAAATCTACTCCTCAAAATATTATGTGAGTTTCATACAATGCAAAAGTACTATTCTTTCTAAAAATCTACTTCCCCGACAGAAATTAGAAGTAGAATTTCTAGTACTCTACGCATAAGCCCATATCAACTCCCCTCTCTTGAAATCAACTACCCTGACAGTAATTTCTACTACTCTTGATTTCCACGCATTTGATAGTTTGCTTCTAAATTCATCTAATTCATGATCTGAACTTAAAATGAGCGGCCCATATTCATAGCCAAATTAAGCTCCAACTTAACTTTAGTAATCTACTAAGTTGACAGATAATACACTGAAGTGGCAGCTACTAAGCTGGTTCTAAATTTGACTATGAATATGCGCCATCGATTTAAGCCTAAGAAAAAACATGGTTGACCCAATCATATTTTAAGGGGACCATATTATGATTGGCGAAATGATTGCACCAACCATCCACATGATTGGAAACTGAAAATGTACACGGTTGCAGCCAAAATGTACATGATGGTAACTAATTTTAATGTAAACCAATTTTTAGTTAACTTTTAATTAAATTTCAATATCTACTTTTTAATTATTTTAATTATATTTCAATGTAATATTAGTTGATTGTTATATTATACTAGTAAATTTGCCCGTGCCATGCACGGGAAAAAAACACACTAATTTTAAAAAATTAAATGTTTACTAAATATATTTTAGATGCAAAAATATTTTCTATGTTTTCAAAATTTAAATGTAATTTTTTTTTATAGAAATTTGTGAAATATGTAATTTTTTATTAAATTTTGTAAAGAATAGAAATAAATTTTGTTTGATGATGTAATTGTGTAAAGTTGAACTGTTCCATTAAAAAAGAATTAAAAAAAAAGATTAAAAAAAAAAAAAAGAATATCAAGCAATGGATTCAAAAAAAAAATACGACCGGTGACGGGCTTGAACCCAAGACCGCCGCAGACAAAGCGGAAGCTCTACCCAACTGACCACCGCCAGCTATAAAATAAATTGAGCTAATGGCGATGTAGTTCATCAAGCTGTATGGTGAATGTGTATATACACACAAAAATATAGCTTTGATTTACCATTGCCACCTTTAAGGAAATAATATTACCAAAAGGCTAGCGTTGCCACCTAACAATGTTTTCACCTGTTACGGCTAAACATTATTTCCGATTGTCGATCATTTTTATTGCAAAGTGTTTTATTCATTGGATTTTTTCAATTTTTATTTTCGTATTATGTATTTTGACGTACTAAAACCGAATCTGAATCTTTTATTGTAGCAAAAATCAGCTTTCCAAGAAATAAATTTTTTTAAGTTTTGATTTCCCCTTTTACAATTTCTTTAGTGACTTCTGAGAAAGGTGTTCATTTTGTAGTATTTTTTTTCGGGAATTTTAATTTATAAATGATTCACATTTTTATTTGTTTTTATGAAATTTCTCACCTTAAGCAAATATATTTTCGCATTTGCAAGAAACATTTTTGAGTAAGTTTCGCTGCGGTTGCGGTACTTCGCGTTGATGTGTGCGGACCTTAATGTTGTACTGGGAATATATGCAGTGTATAGGAAAGTGTATTATGAAAGTGTAATATGAAAATCTAATACACCACCGTAATAGGTGAAAATAGTGATAGGTGGCAAGAATAGTCTTGTGGCAGTGTTATTTTCTTAAAGGTGGCAGCTTTAGGTCGAAGCTATTTTTTTATATGTGAAATGATTTTTTTGTGTGTGTATATACATGAAAGCGTTTTGCATGCGGCTTGATGAAGTTAATCGATATTAGGTAAAGGCATTGTATGAGCATTAGTGGCTCTGGTGAGAAGGCGCTTAGTTCGCTACTTCATCTTACTTACAATCGCAGCGTTGTGGGTTCGATACCTCACCAGGGCGGCTAACATTTATAAGAAAAAATATATGTGTGGATATATTTGTAAGTGGCTCTGGTTGGTTCCTTCTCACGACCGCAGCGTCCTGTGGACAAACCACCAGAATAGCTAACATTAAAAAAAAAAAAGGTTAACAACTTCAAAAAATTTTTTAAGTGGAGTTGTAAATTTTGAATCGGTTAGCGTTAGGGACAGACAGACAGACAGAAAGACAGACAGACAGACAGACCTGGACAAATATATATATTAATTATAATTATTATTAAAGAAATAAAAGTTCATATACTTTTTTCTTTACTTACTTACGTTTGGCCGTGCCGAGGTTTGAACCCGGGCACTTGGGTTGCTGACGAAGCGCGTTAGCACGTTTAGCTACTACTGCCTTGCATTTATTATGTTCTAAATGCATACATATACTAATCATATGACATTTTCGTGAGTATTCATTCAGGCCAGCCATCATATGATTATCATTATCATTATTGAATATCCAATCACACTTTGTCACCCCAACCATAAATGATCGCTACAATCATAATATTATTATAGCAAAAAATGTATGATCTCTGCGATCATGCTCCAACCATATTTCCTCTCTGCGTGTAGTTTTTTTAATCAGAACATTTTAAGCGCGCTGTGGAGGCATGTAACGAACCACTCTCTTTACCTCAGTAAAGTGTTTGCCAGAAGCCGGTACTGCATACCTAGCTATACTTCGGTCAAGCTCAGGGAAAATGGGATGGGTCTATTAACTTCTTGGACAAACTTGAGACAGGTTACAAAAAAAAAAATGTATGCAGTTGTTGATGTTAATACTAGACCGGGTTTATTTATGTTATTATCGTATTGCAGAGATAATTTATAAAAAAAAAAATTTGATACACATCACTGTTTATAAGAAATCCTGTATTGTACTCATTTCAAGGGAATTCGGATGATGTTATTCCCTAACAGTCTATACCCACCCAACCATGCTAACATGTTATACATATTTTATTATGTTAGCCCGCAGTAAATACTGTCACCTAACCCGTTGCTTCACCTTTCATGTTAAATAATTTTCCAAAATTAGTTAGCCATTAATTATATATATATTTTAATTTCAACAAAATAATGCAAACACTAAAGAATTGTAACGAAAAAACATTATTTTAACAATTCCATAAATTTATAAGAAGTTAAATTGACAAAAAAAAACAAAAGAAAATCAAGATAAGCAATATTCAACAACATTGGAAGCATTCAACATGTTCCCAAATCAATATTTGCACAATTCATAAATTACCAATTCAGGTATCAAAATTGGTCGATATATATAAATTTTATAATATTTCAAGTAGCGACAATAATTTTAACAAAAATTTTAGAAAAAGAAACAATAGTTCAACTTACTCAGATTTCTCCATTGATGACAGGCGCCTGTTGCTAGGAGATGTCGAAATGTTAAGAAAAATTTTTGTCAAAAAAAAATTATTTCGCTACGTCAAAAATTTTGTGTGTTACAAATTTTTCCCGCAAAATATGTATGTATGTTAAATTTGAAATTGTTTTAACATATTGAATACTTCATGAATGAAATTATTGAATGAGTGAATGAAGAAAGATTTTTTTAAAATTTGAAAATGTATGAGTATGAATGAATAAAGAAATTAACTATAAGAAAAAAAACTACCACAAAAAAAAAATTGTTGACAATGCGTTTTTTTAAGTTTTTGATCAAACAAACCCCGATTGGGGAAAATAATTGCACCGCTAAAGCTGACTCGCTTTAAACGGTGACGTAGATCGTGCGTATCACGACTATTGATGACGTATTGTACGATGACGTAAATTGTGCGTGTAATACAAATTTGCGCTTCACATTGTATTCTGCAGAAACCGTTGTTCAAAGCCCTTTTGGCGCAGCGTATTTGTCTATGCACAATGCGGGTTTGCCGAGAAATAGCCTCAATGCAGATTGTTTTCCAACCAATTCCAATACTTCTTTTCGTGAAGAATATGATTGCCGGAGCACCTTGCACGAATCTACATATTAGGACACACTTTTAGAAACATTGAAACAGCCTTACAGTTTCGCAATCCTTACCAATTTATTTATATCAATTTGCAGTTCTGGGATTGCGGTGTGGCGATTAATCTGACCCAACAACACACAATTTTTATTCAAATTCTTCAAATTTGTTGCAAGAAAAATAAATCAACTGCTCCGCACAAAAACTATTTTAATTGTGAAAATTTTGTCTCAGTCAAAACTTATTTTCTGAACTAAAAATGTCTCGGGTAATTCAGTTAAAAAAAATAAATTATTTTTTTGTCAAATTTATTTTGTAATGTATTTTGGATGGAGAATTCCATCACATCACGACAGATACTTTTCGAAGTCTACTTAATATTTTCTCTCTTAAACAAGTATACTCTTCTTCGGCAAAATGTTTGGAATCCAAATCGATAACTGGTAACGTTTCTACTGATTCGATTATGCCTTCACTGTCAAATGCGCGCGATAATGCATCTGCAACAACGTTATCTTTTCCTTTCCTGTGTTCTATCGAAAAGTTAAAACCTTGCAGTTTGAGTGCCCATCTGGCCAGTCTACCGTTTAGATCTTTTTGATTCATGAGCCATTTAAGGCTAGCATGATCCGTTATTACCTTGAACTCGTGACCCTCAATGTAAGACCGAAATTTTTTAATTGCTAACACTACCGCTAAACATTCTTGCTCAGTTACTGTATAATTCCTTTGCGCCTTGTTCAGCTTTTGTGACATAAACGCTATTGGTCTTTCATTTCCTTCCTCGTCAGTTTGTGCTAGTAAACCACCAACACCATGCTGACTTGCGTCGCATTGCACGATAAATGCTTTCGAATAATCTGGATGAGCTAGGAAAGGAGCCGAAGACAATTTGTCTTTCAAAATATTGAACGCAGTTTGTGCGTTGGCGTTCCATACAAAGGATTTCTTTTTCGTGAGAAGTTCGGTTAAGTGAAATGTCAATGAAGCATACTCATCGATAAAGCGTCTATACCAACCAGTCATACCTAAAAACTGTCTAAGTTGTCGTACTGTTTTTGGTTCTGGATAATCAGATATCGCACGTACTTTGTCCGGATCTACTTGTAGTGTTCCCTTTCCGACAACAAAACCTAGATACTTAACTCGACTCAGTCCAAATTCACTTTTCTTGATATTGATGGTCAAACCTGCTTTTCTTAACTGAGACGCTACTTCGTGCAAATGTACTATATGCTGCTCCAGCGACTGCGAAACAACTAGTAAGTCATCCAAATACACAAAAACAAACGATTTCATATTGTATGAAATAACTTGGTCCATCAAACGACACATTGTTTGCGGTGCATTGCACAGTCCGAATGGCATTCGTTTGAACTGATACAATGGCCGATTCGGAACGGTAAATGCAGTCTTAGCCCGCGAGATTTCGTCTAAATTAATTTGCCAAAAGGCGTCTTTTAAGTCGATCTTGGATATACAGTAAACTGGAGGTAACCTCGAAATCAATCCATCAATATTAGGAATTGGATACGCATCCTTAACGGTGACTTCATTGAGTTTCCGTGAGTCTATACATACGCGAACTTTTCCTGGCTTAACAATTAATACCATTGGTGACGACCATGGCGAACTTTTGGCTTCTTCTATTACCCCTAAACTCAACATCCTGTCAATTTCATCGCACAACAGTTTTTCTCGTGCAGGAGATATAGGATAAAATCTTTGTTTTATGGGTTTAGCAGAACCAGTGTCAATAGAATGTTCAATCAACGTCGTGCTACCAAGTCCTTCAATTTCTGATGAGGGAAAAGCTGCAATAGCAGTATCTAGCTTTAGTCTTTCGGATAAGGTAAGAACGAGAATGTTAGGATCTACGTCAACAGTACTTAGTTCATTGATTGAACAATTGGTTTCAATTTTTATTCCAAAAATTTCCCAGAAATCCATTCCGCATATCACATCTTGTTTGATAGAAGGAACTACTATAAAATCGACTGATTTAACTTGATTTCCGAAACACACAGGCACCATAATCGAACCCAAGACCTGTTGTTTCTGTCCATCCGCAGTTTTTACATTACCGATGCATTTACGAAAGAGAGGATTGCTTAATATCTCTTGAGCGAAGTTGAAACCTATGCAGCTTTTATTTGCACCACTGTCCAATAAACATAAATAAGGCTTATCAAAAATTTCTATATTAATATACGGACGGATGTCTAAGCGTTTGTGAACTAGCGAAGAAACGATAATTTTATTAAATGATTTAATTTTTCTCCAAAAGTTACGCATACGCAATGCAGACCGACTAGGAGATTTTACGACAGGACCCGATGAAAATATTCTAGCACGAATTTTATTGTACTCTGCTAATCGTACATGGTAAGGTCGTTGTAAAGGATGAACTTTGATTGAAGAATTAGGTGTGAATGATGAATTAATGAAACTTTTTACTTCCGAGGACTCTGATGCGGATGTCCGTTTTTCAATCTGCGGGCATCCGGATTGAAGTTTTCCGATTTATTTGAACATTTCAAACAATGTGGTTTATATGTATCTATGGCTCCACAGCCATAGCAAAATACGCGTCTGGGTTTCAAACAGACCTGATACCCGTGTCCTAGTTCATCGCAGTTCCAACATTTCCACGAACTCCGTTCTATCACGTTTATTTCAGCATCAGTATCTACATTAACTAATTGTTCCAATGGTTCTTCAACATACATTTCTGATATTTGTTTTCGAAATGAGTTCTGGCGTGTACTACTTTGTAAATCCTTCACAAACTTCTCATTTTTCCTAACCTCTTTCCGCAACTCTGCAATACTATTAATTTGTAAATGGAGAAGTTCATGCCTCAATTCTGGTTTTAGGTTTCTAATAACAGTTTCAACCAGCTCGTCATTGTTCATAGGAATTCTTAGTTTGTCACACAGTACCATAATGGAATCTAAAAATTCATCAAAAGGTTCAGCAGATTTTTGCTTTCTTTTCCTAATGTCATCTTTGACATCAAAATCGGTAATGCATTCTTTAAACTGCTTTCGCAGTGCCTCACAAAGAACAGCCCAATTGAAGTCATTCACGTTGCGATGAAAACGCCAAAACCACTGTTTAGCTTTGCCTTCAAAAAGCGAATGAACGTGCTGACACAATATGTTAAAATCTCCATTCAAATGAGAAACTGTTAATGTGTTAATTCTATAAATGAATTCGTCAACTGATAGATCGTTCAATCCACCACTGAATGTGACATGCCAATTGTGAATAACATTCGAAGTCTTTTCGCTGGACATGAAATCCCTATTCGGTGTACGAGTATTCGAAGTCACATTAGGTAATGAAAAGGAATGATGAACCTCATGTTGTCGATTTACGTTAGAATAATCTGGAGAACGCACATTACGAGAAGCCGCTTCTGAAGCATGATTTCCAGAAGTGCTCCGCTGATTTGGGTTACAATTTAAATTCCGAAATAAGCTTTGAATTTCACCTGACAGAGCTGAAGTTATTTCGCTACGAAACTCATTGAGTGATTCTGTGATTAGCTGTTGCACTCTAGTTTCTTCAACGCGAGAACTAGAAGAATGTGCTCTTAACGGTGAACTTGTCGTTTGTCTTTGAGATTGGGTGTAGAGTCTGGTATGGTGCAATTTCTTCGGAATTGCTCCTCGTTTTCTCGAAGAAGAAGTCGGATTATTAGTTTGTGCATTATCGTCAGATAGCTCAAAAGTATTATTAATTGGTTCAGCTTCTACTGAGCCTGGTATATTTTCATTGCTACGAACAAGTGGCATTTTGATACGGTAAGATAAGAAAAGTTAAATTTAACACTACTCGGTGAAGACACAAAAACGGGTTAAATGGTTAAATGCAAATAAAAGAAATACTCAACACAGTGATGCAAATTTTAAAATAAATAGGAAAAAAAAACTAACTAAAGAAGTAATTATCGAAATATCAAAATCTAACAACCAAAAGCAAAAAAAAAACAAAAAAAAACATATTCCAGACGCGAGTAAATTTTCGATTTAAACCAAAAATTCAAATCTCGAACGCATGAAACAATGAGAAAATTTCGACTGATTAATATCCGTTGGTATCAAAATCCAAATGTAAGATAATGAAAATCCAAAAATCACATTAACCAGCTTACTCACAAAAACCAAAAATAGGTCTCCAATATGCAGTCATCTTGTTTGAAGGTATCCATTTTTAATGAAATGTGGTCAGATTACACCATAAGTATATAATCCCATATCCTACATCACAAAAAAAACAATCTTAAAAAAAAATCAAAAACCACTAAATAAAATGTAATTAAATCTGCAATATAATTATAGGGCTTCGCATGCCATGCAATTGGTGTTAATATCTCATACAAGATAAATGCGAATCGTTTTGCGATACTGTAATTATCACGACTACAGCAGCAGAATAGAATAGCTTAGACTTGCCCCACGTTGGGCGCCATTTCTGTAACGAACCACTCTCTTTACCTCAGTAAAGTGTTTGCCAGAAGCCGGTACTGCATACCTAGCTATACTTCGGTCAAGCTCAGGGAAAATGGGATGGGTCTATTAACTTCTTGGACAAACTTGAGACAGGTTACAAAAAAAAAAATGTATGCAGTTGTTGATGTTAATACTAGACCGGGTTTATTTATGTTATTATCGTATTGCAGAGATAATTTATAAAAAAAAAAATTTGATACACATCACTGTTTATAAGAAATCCTGTATTGTACTCATTTCAAGGGAATTCGGATGATGTTATTCCCTAACAGTCTATACCCACCCAACCATGCTAACATGTTATACATATTTTATTATGTTAGCCCGCAGTAAATACTGTCACCTAACCCGTTGCTTCACCTTTCATGTTAAATAATTTTCCAAAATTAGTTAGCCATTAATTATATATATATTTTAATTTCAACAAAATAATGCAAACACTAAAGAATTGTAACGAAAAAACATTATTTTAACAATTCCATAAATTTATAAGAAGTTAAATTGACAAAAAAAAACAAAAGAAAATCAAGATAAGCAATATTCAACAACATTGGAAGCATTCAACATGTTCCCAAATCAATATTTGCACAATTCATAAATTACCAATTCAGGTATCAAAATTGGTCGATATATATAAATTTTATAATATTTCAAGTAGCGACAATAATTTTAACAAAAATTTTAAAAAAAGAAACAATAGTTCAACTTACTCAGATTTCTCCATTGATGACAGGCGCCTGTTGCTAGGAGATGTCGAAATGTTAAGAAAAATTTTTGTCAAAAAAAAATTATTTCGCTACGTCAAAAATTTTGTGTGTTACAAATTTTTCCCGCAAAATATGTATGTATGTTAAATTTGAAATTGTTTTAACATATTGAATACTTCATGAATGAAATTATTGAATGAGTGAATGAAGAAAGATTTTTTTAAAATTTGAAAATGTATGAGTATGAATGAATAAAGAAATTAACTATAAGAAAAAAAACTACCACAAAAAAAAAATTGTTGACAATGCGTTTTTTTAAGTTTTTGATCAAACAAACCCCGATTGGGGAAAATAATTGCACCGCTAAAGCTGACTCGCTTTAAACGGTGACGTAGATCGTGCGTATCACGACTATTGATGACGTATTGTACGATGACGTAAATTGTGCGTGTAATACAAATTTGCGCTTCACATTGTATTCTGCAGAAACCGTTGTTCAAAGCCCTTTTGGCGCAGCGTATTTGTCTATGCACAATGCGGGTTTGCCGAGAAATAGCCTCAATGCAGATTGTTTTCCAACCAATTCCAATACTTCTTTTCGTGAAGAATATGATTGCCGGAGCACCTTGCACGAATCTACATATTAGGACACACTTTTAGAAACATTGAAACAGCCTTACAGTTTCGCAATCCTTACCAATTTATTTATATCAATTTGCAGTTCTGGGATTGCGGTGTGGCGATTAATCTGACCCAACAACACACAATTTTTATTCAAATTCTTCAAATTTGTTGCAAGAAAAATAAATCAACTGCTCCGCACAAAAACTATTTTAATTGTGAAAATTTTGTCTCAGTCAAAACTTATTTTCTGAACTAAAAATGTCTCGGGTAATTCAGTTAAAAAAAATAAATTATTTTTTTGTCAAATTTATTTTGTAATGTATTTTGGATGGAGAATTCCATCACAGGCACCAGCTATGGAATATCAAAACGGTATTTTAACCCTTTCTTTTTGCCATCATTACGCTACTTTTAAGACACACCACAATTTAATCTGACGATTTAAAAAAAAAAATTTTGACCCGCATTTTAATTTTTTTTTATTTATTTAAATTAAAAAAATTTTTTTGTTTATCTGACCACTTTGCAAGATACACGCGCCTTCCACTTAACATTTTCAGTAAGGATTATTTACTTTTTAGACTACAAATATTTATTTGCTCGTTCATTATCGTAAAAGAAACAAAATTCGAAATATTATACGAGTATTTTGCTTTTATAAAATTTTGATTTAAGATACGAGATTGATGCGCTGCCCTTTTTTTGCTTAAAATTTAACAACTTTTTTTTTTGCAAATTCCCACTGAATGCGGAGTTAATGCCCTCCGCACCAAAAACGTATATTGGCCCCAATTTGAGTTACGAGGTAGAGTCAGAAACCAGTCGATATTTTGTTTTTACCGAAAAATTTCAATGTTGTTATAGTAACGGTACAAAGTTCCAAATGTACTTACAAACATTTTTGTTTCTATAATCAATCTAATATTTTAATCTTTGTGGAGTGCCAAGTAAGCCCAGTACCTATTTGATTTCATTCATTCACCTCAAATTTATTTGATTTCATTCAATCACCTCAAATTTAGATTATCAGCATTTTACCCTTAATGGGGAGTAATGTTATTTCACATCGTCGCACTATTATTCGACTGAAGATTTGACGGTGAGCAGATGCAACTTCAACCATCACCAAGTTAAAAATGTCACTCATACGCCCAGTTGGATTTTTTCAGAGTTTAATTTTTTTTTTGTAAAATTTGTTTATGAAACATGTTTAATGAACTTTTGCCTATAACTTTGTTAAAGTTTTTCGTTGGGTCGTTAACTTTGTATGTCGCTCTTACGGCCCTTATTTGGGAAATTATATTTAAAATCAGTGTTGCCTTTAAAAAAATTTACTTTGAGGATTCGAAAATTTAGTTTTTATAAAAATAAAACTCTTTTTCCTTTACATTCGACACTCTTAATATGTGGGATTCTCTGTTGGGTAACTTTGGTCCTTAGATAAAAAATACCATCTCATTACACAGAAATCATACAAAATGTCAACATAAATATTTTATAACTTTTCAATGATTTGCAATGTAAAATCTTTATGACAACCAGAACATCCTTTGCAGATAAAACACAATACAACCGAAACAATTTCGCAATCGGCAAACCGAAGATTTTCTGCGCAGTTGTGCAATTTTTGTTGTTTAACTTTTGCACATATTCGAAAAGTTTGAGAAATAAATGCAAAATCATGCGCATTTATATTGACTGCTTAAAAACCACAAAAATTGAATTCTCAAACCGGCAGTAATGACCAGTGTGTGGCCTGGGACGGGGTGGTTCGGTGGAAATGGACCGGATATAACTGGTCGTAAAGTGTATGAAAAGAACTACTTGCATGGGAGAATGGCCGCAATATTCATGAAGTGGTATGAACAAAAAATAAAAAATAAAAAAGTAAAATCAACAAGACGAAATATAATAAAGAATTTTTTTCACAAAATAAATCCTTGTTGCTTTGACACTTTGACATATTTCCTTTGCCACACGTAGACCCTCGCTCTCACTGCCGCTTGTGAATGCATTGACGGTAATAACAGTCATCATCATAAAAGTCTCTTTACTATGCCACCGTGTCAATATTATTGATCCCGTTCACTTTAAGTTGCTTCTTCGTACCGTTATAACCTTGCCGTTTCTTGTTCCATTTCGCAAAGAGGATCTTTTATTGAAGTATGTGACAATTGCTAAAATATATTTTATCAAAGTGCCTGCGAAATGCAAAAAGTCTACGTGACATTTTACCATCGACGCTTTTCGGTATTTTATTTTACTCCTTTTTGTGTTTGTGCGCCGGGTAAATTATTATCCTTTTTATAGGTTGGTAATAATGCCACGGCTTTTTGGATTTGAAAATATCGGGGAAAGTGCCCACGAAGAAGAGGAAAGTTTTAGTTTCGAAGTGAAATTTCGTATGAGGGCACATTAACCCACATTTGGAAATCCGGAGGCTAGAGCGAAATGAAGGATTCAAGTAAGGCACTCCATAAATGATGAATACTCGATTATGTTCATTGACGAAGTGCGGTATTAAGTGAATTACATCAAATTGCAAAGAGAGATGCATACATCGAACTTTTAATATTGAGTCCAGTAAGGAACGGGGAATTGTGTGAAGATATTGTCCCTAAGCCATAAAGCAATTTAAGCACGCGTCTGAATAAATTCAATACATCAGATTGTTGCTTGCACAACCGATTTACACACTAATCACAATCGTCACCACAATCCAGAAGCCGTGAATATTATTCGCATTGGCAATGGCTGTACAGACGAATTGTCTGAATAAAATAACTTCAAGAGTGACTTTTACATGGATAACTACTAGGGTGCAGTGTTTTTTCTTGTAAGCCCTTGCGAACAATGGGATTGGCGTGCAAAGCCTCGTCACACTGAAGATCGAAATGGATCCATTCACTTTTGGAGTTTCCTACTCACTTCCCTTACTATTTCCCGTCCTGAGCCGCTTATATGGTGAAGTTTTCAACAACTCAAATCACCAGTAAATTAGCCTCTCCTCGAAGACACCATGAAGTCCCAGTATTTCTGTAGACTTTTTTCTTTGCTCACGATTTGAAAGAGTGTCTTCACATAATATAATTCTGTTTACCCATGCATAATTAGAATATGTTTACCCAATTAAACTGCTTTCAGAAGCATTTCTGTATTTCGGGCACTTAACATTTCAGCACTTTCGCCTTCAGCACTTGCGAAATGGAAAACCCAAAGAAAAAGGATGCTAATCCAATGGCTGTGCGTTCAAAAACGTGTGAGTTGGAACACATTTTCAAGTGGCTTTGTGAAAAGTTCAACCTGCGGAAATGAAATTTTATAAATGGCACTCGAAAAACGTTAAAACTACTACGCGCGCATAATAATGTTGGAGTCCAAGTGCCACTCATTTGGGGCTGTTGAGCTCTAAGCCTCACCTATATTATAGCGGATCCATTCTGGGTTCCGTGCCTACGCCGCGATTCAGCATTCGATTCGAGTGGCTGACAGAGCGGAGTAGAAGGAGGTAGAAGTGCGAAATGCATTACAGCAGCTAATGCAATTTTAATGAATGCTGCCGCTGCTGAGCATATTATGCTAATCCCAGCGTATTTGCTCCGCTGATGTAACGTAATGTTGCGTTGATGTTTATCCTGATGTTGATTTCTAATTTGCATGTCGTTTCGTTGCGTTTTGTTTGGGTTTTTCTTCGCCTTTTTGCATGCCCACTTGTTTGTTTGTGTGCAAATAATTGCAAGTAGCTGGGCATAAAAAGTGCATTTTTAATTGCGTGTAAACCGTGCCATCGCGTCAAATGCAATTTGTATCATTTTCGTTGTGGATTTAATTGCTCCAACCTGATGGAATTTTTAAGTGCTTCTTGTGTACGTCGCATAAATAAATTATGCCAACATTCAGTGGCAAAAAGTAGTTTTCTTCCACCTCACAAAATGGTATTCATTTCATTTTCAATTAGTCATGGATAATATTTTAATAGGATTAAGTCTCATTGTCCAAGTCACTTGGTGATTTGTGAAACAAAAATGCATAAAAATGAAATTTAATAAAAACAGAAACACCTCAAACATTTTTTTGATTTTTTTAGACTATAACTGAGAAATGAGGTGCAATAGGGACGTTTCCTAAAAATAGCTCATTGATGTATTAAATGTAATGTTGGTTCAGATCTGTCTGTTGGAAAACAGCGTGCGTGACATCGTTCTAAAAAAACTGCATTTTCTTTAAAATCTACATGGTATCAGTGAATAGTACTCCATACACAAAAGCGATTTCAAAGACAAAACAGGTTTTTCGAGGATGTAATGCAGTTGTTATAGCAACTATATATACACAATATGAATATGTTTTTTTTATCTCTCTTGAAAAATTTGCTAGAAGTCCGATATTTGGCATAAACATGAGTTTTGTTAAGATTTGTTCTCCACTTATTTTTTTTGGCTTAGTTTCAGTTTAGTGATTTTTTATCGATAATTTATAGAATTATTATCGATAATTTTCCAATATTTATCGATAATTTTATCGATAATTTTAGTTTCCTGATTTTAGTTTCTGGTTCTTATCCGATGTTGCCCATTTTCAATACCGTTCAATCATTCGCCAAAATAAGAGGAATCACAAAATTTGGGGTCGATAGCTCAAAAGCTACTACAGTTATCCTGCGAAATGACATACAGACATACAGACGGACAGACGGACATGGACTAATCGACTCAGGAGGTGATGCTGATCAAGAATGTATATACTTTTCCATACCGGACACGCCTCCTTATGGGTGTGACAAAAACAATATACCCTTGGACACTAGTGTGCAGTGTATAAAAAGTTGTTAACGTACGACTTCTCAAAATGTATGAAAAACCGGAATTTATTAGCAGTTGTTGTAGGTTGGATTAATCGAAAAAAAATTATATAAACAAAATCTTGAAAATTCGTCATAAAATAATTTAAATAATCGAAAATTTGTTGTTATTGCAAATTCTCTTACCACAATTGTTGGTTAAATGTGAATTTTTCACAAATTTAGTAAAAAAAAAATGTAAACTCAAATTTTGTTGTTTGTCATGACTGAAAATTTTTGTTTTGCGACTGAAATGTTTATGATTTCATGAATTGAAAATACAAAAAGGTTATTGAAAAGGCCTATTTTTAGAATTACTTAAACAAATTTTTATTTTAAATTAAATTTCAATTTAAATTTTTTTTTTTACTCTAAATTATTTTTTTAAATAACGTTATTGATATTTTATTGTTATATTTATTTACGAAATAAGGAAATGGTATACATTTTTTTTTGCAAAAATAAGGAAAAAATAAATGGAAAAAAAATTTGGTCCGACTGATATTCAAACCCAGGCTCCAGCAACTAATACCATCTTCAAAAAGTAAAACTCTTTCAGTTGTATTTCATAACTGTGCGGTGATGAATTTTTCGTAACGATACCCGTTTCAAATCATAATCATGCAGTTCGGATTTTTTCACTCAGTGCACTGTTGCTTAAAGTGGTGCTAAAACCCGTGTCATTGTTTTATTTATTTTTATTCGTGCGTTGACAATTGATGCATTGGGAGAGAAAATCGTGTTTGAAGCTTTTTATTTTTAATAATTCAAACAGTAGAAGTATACTTGAGCTGTACGGTTTTTGTGAAGTTAATTCAACATGCATATGCCACCAAAAAAATCAGCACAATTATGAAAAAATTAACGACTACGTAAAATGATAACAATTATGCACAATGAAATGTCAAGTAAAAATACATAATTTCTTTTGATTGCTTACTTGTTTGCGTCATTATTAAATGTAAAAATTGGAAAAAAGATGCGTTTCCAAATGGCGAATTTAAATTAAGAATGAAATCAACCTGCCAATAAAACATGATTCAGTGCTGGTCATAAAATGTTTTTACGATTGTCCGACATCTTTTTTTGCCTCTGCACTTCTGTGCATCGTTTTATTTCCCACCACAGTGGTGTTTTCACATCCTTTGTGAAAGTTGAGAGTGTGTATATGTAAGGGCATGCTCGGCCCCCTCCACTACCCACGCTGCATTCCCATTGACGCATTGTTATTGGCTTGCAATTCTATGAAAACGATTTTATTAAAATATGTTAACAATGGCAAACAAAAAATGTTAAATTACGAAAAAAAATACCCAACATAAACACAAGTTGAGCATGACTCTCGCGGATATTTTTGTTTTATTTATGTACTTACATATATATTTATTCGCTGTACGAATAAACAGAATATTGATGCAATTTTTTAATTGCTTGTTTTATTTTACAAAATTCAAAATTTAAACTTGATTAAATTACGTAATGTAAACAAGTAAGTACTGAACTTTATAAAGTCAAGTGCAATTTAATATATTATATTAACGAGAAAATTGCACAAGTTCCACAGGCATGTGTAGACTGCCAGCTATGAAGTATTAAAATGACTTACTTAAGATTTTACTTTAAATTTACTCAAAATTGAATATTTTCCACAAACTACTTTCGCCGAGTACACATTCCCACCCCCATGAGGTTTTCCCTCAACTCAAATCCAGAGATTTCTATCCCACATCGTCTTCCGGTTGCAACAACTCAATTCTCAAACAGCAGGAATGCAGTTAGCAGAAGTTTGCATTGGCTTATTTTGAAAAATGGATGCCTTCCGCTACCGGTAGCCTGACAAGATGGCAACCGGGACTGCGTTAGAATGCGTTCTAATTATGTGAACATGGGAGTCTCGCTGCTATCGCATTGTATTCACATGAAAGGCGAATCGGTTGTTGTGGAAGAACAAGAACAAGAAGAAGAAGAAGCAAAGCTGAAGAGGATGTCTAAGACAAAAGGCCTGGCAAACTACACAATTATGTGCGGAGAGAATGCAATAAACCCGGTTGCTGTAATGAAAACCACCATTCGACGTCGACATAGTGCTGAGTGTGTGCTGCGCCTGTGGAAAAACTTGAACGATATGATGCATCAGTTAGTAGTTGTAAATGGGGCGTAAAGGTGTGTGTGTGTGTGTGTGTGTGTGTTATGTGAGGGAATGCGGCTCACCACCACCAACTCATAAACATTTTCAATGAAGTACATTTGCGAATTTGTGTGCCTTAAAAGAGCAATAAACCAGTTCAAGTTAAGCCGCCAGCAAAATAACAACAGCAACCTTACCCGCCAAAGCGGAAGTTATCCAACTTCCCCTGCTCGCATTGAAACGTTATTACATAGTTTCGTGTTTGAATGTGCACACATATTCTCAAACATTTCCCGTGTTACTTGTGCCTACTTACGGTGGACAGACAATAAATTGTGGCGGCCATTCGGGGAGTTGCGATTTCTTGAAGATTATGTCACGGGGGCTTGATAAACGACACTTGACATCAATTATTGTCAACGTTAACAAATTATTTAGTACGCATAATTATCGTTTATCTCCAATGTAAATGGGTGTGTATGTGTGTGTTTGAGTGTACTTTTCACCACATACGATTTATGGCTGCTGCATAAATTAAAACAATTCTCTGCAGTTGAATTACTTAATTAATATTTTCTGCTATTTAGCGGGTATTTAAACTGGTTTAACACCGTCATTTGTCATTTAAAATTTACGCCGGGAATTGAGAAAAAGGTTTAAAAATTCCAAATAATAAAAATTACAAAAATGGATTGTTTTTTCCCAATTAATAAAAACAATGTCTTTACACCAAACCATGTGTAACGGTTTTTACTCTTACATTACACCGCCCTACACAAATTTAGATCCAAGGAAGAGTCCTATTCTAAAAATAATATCCGTGTGATGTCGTTCTAAATCAATGCGTTCGAATTTTCGTTAAATAAAAAAAATTTTGTATAGAATATCACTCATACGCCGCGTATACCACCATACCGGCAAATTACATTATTTGTCTAACAAACAATGTTTGAAATGACAAAAATATAAACAATATCGATTTTGGGAAATTGTATGATATCTCTTCTAAGCATTCAAATTCGATTGGCCAAACGTGTCCCTGGATAGCTTTATTCGCTGGTCATATATCCAGAGAATCTCTGGGTAAAAAGGATATATAGCGTTGAATAATATTCAACCTGTAGAAAAACTGAAAATACCAACTGTGAATAATGCGTGCCTTAATTGAGGAAGACATTTGCTATATAAGAAGCAACATCTCCAAATCTTTATTTTCAATACTTATGTGACTTTCCGTACTTAACACTTACTAAGTTCCTTTATTAGTTTTGTTTTTAAATTTAAATTTTTTTGAGTTCTAAAATGTGTATAATTCATCCTTAACATTTTTTTTTGGATAAACGAATAAACGTAATTAAAGTCAGTGGGATATATATTTGTTTGAAACCGTTGCTGTGGTATAAGAGCTTCTAGGAACAATAAAAATCATAAATAAATTTAATTTATTTGGCAATAAATTTTTTAGTTATTTCGATAACAAATTTGGAAATATTGCGTATTGGTCCGATACACTCAAAGAATTAATATGTTTGGAGAACGTTTGCTTCAAATATACTACTTTTGAATACAAACTTAAACATAACAACAAACAAACAACATTTGCTCCAAATTAAGTCGTTTTGCCGCAAAGATTAAATAAATTTGTAACAATTTAAGTAAGTTTGCAATAAAAGTATTGCATTTTAGTTGCTGCAAATTAAAAACTAATTTCTAATAAGCGTTTACATTGTTAAAATCGAATTCGATATAAGCTTTGTTTTTATCGACCAGAACGAAAGTAGCTCAGTGGCACAGGGTGCACGTGCGGAACTTATAAACCGAAACGATTCCTGTCTGAAATGCAAATTTTTTTTGTTGATCAAACGTTGGTCGCAAACGAAACAACAAACGAGAGTATGTTTGTCTAATTTTTCGTTTCTTACGAACGAAAAATTCTTTGAGTGTACATAGATTATGAACCATAAATTGGTATTGAATTACAGAAAAATTATTGACCCTTGGTATGTTCTATTACAATGAATGACATCGATTTTAATATGTAGAATAGGACTCAGTTAAAAAAACGAAAAACTTAGAGAGTGGAATTATTGCGTTTTGCTATCGACCTCCTCATGTTCACTCCATTCTGATTGTTTTCTACAAAGTATTCCATTCTGCTGCAATGTAATGTCTTTGATAGTTTTGCGCTATTAGCCACTTCATGCGACACTTTCCAATCTAATCCAAATATTTAATTGAATTCGAAAAACCCCGGTCACGGATTTCATTAATGTTCTCACGATTCTCAGATTTCCGCCAGAACAGAAATCAAATTGTATCCAACTCACTCAGTGCAAAGTTTACACCATTCATAAATAATTGCTGGGAGGATTATTGTTGAAAGATCAACTGTATAATATCAGTACACATTTTGCCAATAAATATAATTGTGTCTCATTAAACATGACAAATCCACTTTCGACTAATGGCGGCGCAATGAAAATAAAAATGGAAACAAAAAAGTGCCAACGCGCAGTTGTAATAAATCATTTTAAGTGCTCAAAAGCCACTTGTCACTTATGTGTCCATTCCACTATGTTTGGCGATACTTTTTGATTTTTTCTATGCACGAGTAAAGCCAAATAGGAAATCGAAAACAAGACCACAAAAGTTTTTCATCTTTCCGCCTTTTCTTTTCTCTGCAACGTGACAAGTGGGGAAATTTGGCTCACGAGTAGAGCATCGATGCTGGCGATGCTTCTTGTTGTGTTTGGCAGAACTGTGCAATATGGCGCACAAATCCGTTACTAACTGGTAAATAAATATTTCGCCATACTTCTGGGCGGTGTCGATGCTGCGTGAGATTAATAATTTTGTCACGATTTCTGCAAGTTTTCAGACAACCCATTCGAATGCTCAACTTTTGTTGGGGACATTTTGCGACAGTAATTGGTTTCAGAGAATTCAAAAAGATGTACGTAATGCGCGGGTATATGTAAAATCTTGTAATGCAGAAGAGCATATCTGCGACTTGACAATTTTATTGAAATTCTCCAAATGAAGTAAAAAAATTGTCCAAAAAAATATTTCAAATCAAACTAATCATTTACCTTCTGCAGGTCCCACAGACCGGAATCGTTACAAACCACCTGACGGCTAGCAGAAGTCACGAGCACTCCTTCTATGTCAATGGGACATTTGGTCATATACAGACACACACACACACACAAACACACACATACTAGAGATTGGTAGGGGCTTTGCTGTTCCTGGAATGAAATACGAGTTGGTGACACGTTTACCTCACACAAAGTTCCTTCGAAAAGCCACCACAGCAGGTGGTGGCCCTCTGGTTTGGCACTGGTGTGGCCAGTAGTTTTGCATTGCCTTACAAGGAGATCGTGTAGCGTCATGTGGTCTTTTCACTTCATGTGGCAGCGCGAAAATATTGCCGAAAAATTTAAAGTGAACAAACATTTGATATTTACATGAAAAGCGTCTGTTTAAAGTTTAGTGGGAATGGCGTCCAATGTGGCAAGGGTTGTTGTGTGAAATATTTTTTAATTTGTTTCGGTTTTTCTTAATGTTTGTTTATTTTTTCTTTGCGTTGTGAAGAGTGAAGTTTTATTTTTATTTCAACGCATTCGTTGCACTCACCCGCAGACAGAGAAAAACAGACACAGACACAAACACACTCACATACATACATACACCGAGAGACTGAGAGTTGATTTATGACACTTGAATATTTCTTTTATCCTTGTGGAGTTATTTGCTGCTTTGTTATTTTGCTTTGTTTCGCTTTTTAAGTGGACATGACAGTTATGTTTGTTATCTGCTTGTATCTGCTGGCAGTGTACTCTTGGTTTGTTTCGTTACGACGAAAAGGGCATTGACATTGTAACTTCTTCCACACTGGCCCTCACTGCCACTTGTCCGCTCGGCGTAGTACATTTGCAGGATACACATTCGTATCCGGTTCGTTTCAGGAACTTCAACTGACAACCGAAATGTCGTTGCCATTTGGGTGTGCTTTTCCCGTCGCTGGCTCGTCAGCGACTTTCTTGGTTTTTGCCTAATGACCATTAAACGATTTTTTGTTGACACAATTTATTAAATTATTTTATTCCTAGTGACAGCTCAGGGACTAGGGCTACGGTTTTGAGTGAAATTTAATTTGAGTCCGTTTTTTGACCAGTGCGAAAAATGATTTATGAGATTTTTATGATTTGGGAGAGGGCAGCAAGTTAAGCACTTCTCAGAACTGCTGATAAATTCAAAGAAGTTGGAAAAAACTTGCGAACGAATTTGCCGAAATTGTTGGGCAATTACTCCAATGAGAGCTTTCAAATGAGGAAACATTTTTTGAGAGTTTGACATTTATGAAAGGTCGCGTTAATAGGTTTTAAGATATCCGTTGACCATCTTCGTGGTTTTACGTAATTTAAAAGAAATGAGCCATTATGAATTTAAGCGCAACTTTAATTTATGCAGCAAATTTTACAACAACAAATTGATATGGCGACTTGCAGCGTTTTTTTAAAGCGACTCTACGCTCTTTCATCTGTGAATAGAAGATAAACAACAGTCTTGGCTAAACGACATCACATTGTATGAAATTCCATTGTTTGTCTCTCTGGATTGTTTATCTCTCTGGAGCCCCCGCTGGACCAGAGAGCTGTAATTTCGCATGACGTCCAGATAAAATATGCTCTCCTACAGCCACCTGTGGACCTAGGAAGCTGCGTACTCTATTAACCTGTTTGAGGGAGGGGAACCTGTCGACATTTATGCTTTCGCCTATACAGACATGAGTGCCGCCAAAGTGAGTATTTTCATTTTGGTGGGTGCGGGGGTGTATATGTAAATTTGCCAAACACACTCTAGAAAATCTGAGAAGATCTTTCACATATAGGCGTTGGTAAAGCCCCGACTGCGAATACTGGCTTCTGCGTAGGTCGCGCTCATGTGTGGGGGGGGGGGAGATGTTGGAGAAATGGAAAGTGAGCGCCATATATGCGTCCATATAGACAGGTTCTTTAGTTCTTTTTAGGCAGGGAAAAGAGTGCGAACAGTTTAGTGGACTGGCGTTTTCTTTTTAATTTCAAATTTTAATTTTCGAGTAGTGTTTTTAACAAAAAGGATTGTTTTTTTAATTTTTGAATTTGATTTTAAAATTGTGTTTTTGTGGTTGCTGAGGACCTTGTCGGATGGTGGAGCTGAGGCAGGAGATATTTTCGAAGGGAGTATTTTTCCGCGCTGGTGTTATTTCCCCCAGCGGGTGGCAATAGTGTTTTTGGTGTTTTTTTATCTGTGGCAGTCGGCCATTTAGTTTATTCGAAGGGTATAAAAGGAAGGGAAAAATGTTAATAGAGTTTGTCAAGTTGTGGCAAGTCGGTTGTGGCAAGTCGGCCACTGGTGTTTCGAGATGTTAACAGTGGAGTTGGTCTCCGTCGGTTTTGTGGTCCTGGTTTCCCCTTTGCCTTCCAATTTTTGTTGTGGCGTCCAGCACCTGAGCCAAGTTGTTGCTGGACATCGATTTTTTTCGAAGTCCAGCTGGTGAATTGATTCTGTAAAGAAATCAAGTGCACATAAAATCATAATTTTTGTCATTAGTGTTTTTTTTTTCCTCTAAAATGCTCTCGTTTGACAAATTTCCGTTTTGTGTGTCAGTGGGTTTTCGTTTCCATTTCACGTCGGTTGTTTGCGGTTTCCATATACGTGTATATTACAGGGTAGGATTTGAAAAGTTTAGTTATCGGGTTTTCGCGTATTCGTGTGTTTCGTTCGGTCGGGGATACCATTCCGCGAGGGTCGGCTTTAATCCCACGCGTCGCGATTGAGCTAGCGGGCAATTAGGGATTTTAATTATCGCGTGGGGATTTTTGATTTTAGTTTAAATAAAGTTTTAGATAAAAATAGCGCGATATGGTCAACTGAATCCTTCTTCAAACACATTTGTCTCACTCTGTGAAATTGTTTCTTCCTTGCAGGCTGCAATTTGTGTCCAGTAATCAAACCAGGTGCAGGGCTTTAAGTTGTTGTTGTTTACATAACTAGCCTATACCCACGTGTTTTCCCGCAATAATTGAATGTATTGTCACGCCTTCATTCCTGGTAATTGCCTACAGTTTTCATCATTCAAGTAAAACTGCTTTATAGAATCAATTGTATCATTGGCAAGCTGTCGTCCATTTTTTGGGTCGGATACCGAAAAAATGCCTTTTTCATTGCGACATGAATAAGCAATATTACCGGGACATATTTTCAGCTTTAAACTTATCTTCGTATTTTGTAATGATTTCATTGTAAGCGTTTACTTTATTTTCGTCGGCAGTAGCTATCTTCATATTTGCTATTTCCTCAAACAATTGCCTTAAATTGCTGAGAGAAGATTCCAATTTGCTCGTAATATAATACTTAGAATTAAGTCTGCAATTAAATATAATATTCGTAAAACTTGGTAATGTTAATATATATGTAATAATAAAATTTTGAAAATATCAACCTGCGTACTTTTCATTATCAATTTCGCTTTATCCTAAAGCAATAAGGACACTATTTAATCTTTGTTTAGGTTCAATTTGTTCCATGAAATTTGAATCGTTTTCATCATCCGACGTAATTGCTTCGAAAGGCGATTGAACAATATTTTTTGATTCAAAGACACTGCTATCCTGCACTTAGTGCAGACGACTGCATTTTCAGGAATTGAATCAAATTTTTGTCTGTGTAACTGTGATAGTTTACGCAAGTCTTTTGAAGTACCACCTGTAGAACAGAGTGTATGTATGACTACATAAGTTCAAGGTATTCGAAATATTCTAAGCGATTCACAAACAAAAATAATATTGCAATGGAAGACAAAAACTTACAGTTGTTGCATCTACCAAATGGATTTCAGCAAAGCTTTTTTTTTTGTGGACCCATGTTTATTGGCAAAGAAATCTGGGTGTTTTTTTTTAAAATTAAATTTTCCAATAAAAAAAACAATTTTTAACATAAAAAAAAAATGGAAAACTGTAAAATTGTCTATTAGTGTGATTTTTTCAGAATTTTTACTCGAACCAGTATTAAAATACTTAAATTTTAGGAAAATGATACTTTTATCTTGTTTTTACTGTAGAACCAATACGGCATGAAAAAGCCCATATTTTGGGTTTCTTCATTAGTCTTGCTCCTCTATCGCCCACCAAATTTGAAGCAAATCGGAGAAATTACCCTTGGAATTACCCGTATATACTTTTCCATACCGAGGACGCTTCCCGTGGGAAAAAGCAATATACCTGTACATTTTTGTGTAGGGCATAGGGCTTTCGATCCCGAAGGCTTTTTGAAATCCCGGGATTTTCGGGACTGAAAATTGCAATCCCGGGATCCCGGGATTTTTCGGGATTTGTTACTTTTACAAGCAAAATATATTTCAAAAAAATTAAAAAATGTTTTTTTATATGTTTTATTAGAAAACATATAGTTTTAGCTTAAATAAATAAACATAAACATGAATTTCAATTTATTAAAGGTACAAATTAATGAATTTATTCATTTTCAGTATTTGAGTTTCCGTTTCTATAGGAAAGACACTATTCAATTCAAAATATGCTTAAGTAAGGTTTGTGAAATTAATTTTGTATCAGTTAATTATTTTTATTAAGTAATTAATTTTTGTGCGAACGCTAAGACTGAAAATACAAATTTTCTTCTTAAATAAAAAAAAATTTATTTTTTCTTAAAGGAAAAATTTTAAACACAAACAATTTTATTCGTAGTTTTTTTTAATAACTTGAAAATTTTTAAGTTTTGACTTTTTTAACTAATTTTTTTTCATTTTTGGATGGTTCAAATGTTGTCAAAAACTATTTTTCTACTTACACAATTTTTTTATATTTTATGAGCGATTAAAATTTTTATTATTTTTGCATTTAAATTTTTTTTTAAGACTAGTTTATTTAAAGTGCAGTCCCGAAAAGCCCGGGATTTTTGAAAAAATAACACGGGATTTTCGGGACTGAAAATGGACTGGGATCCCGGGATACGGGATTCCAACCCTAGTAGGGTATGAATATTTTCGCCTGACTCCTTCAACCCTTTCGACAACTCTTAAGTTTTCAACTCGCTTTCCATTTTCCTGGAACGATTTAATTTATTTCAAATATTGTACGCAAAATGCCCACTCACAAGTAATTGAATTCTGCACTTAAAAGGGCTCTAGGGCCATTTGCGTCACAAGTATTCCCAAAAACGGGATCGGTAATTTAATTGGCTCAAGTACGAAGTAAAAAACACTATTCATATCAGCAACTTTGAAAGTGAATTTAATTTAAATATGTGTGACAAATTGCCTCAGAGCTTTTGCATCTTCGAGTCTTCAAGTAGTCAAACGTCTTCGAAAGTTCTTCATGCTCTAGTTTTAATTTTAGAAATGGGCCTTTTTTACCTTACGATTGGTGAAAATAAGAAGAGATATAATTTTCATTTATTGCCATCCACGGTGGTACATTCAATGACGGAAGGAAAAATAAATCAGGGATATGATTAGGCGGATGCTATGGAATAATCAAGTCCCGGCGACTTTTTTGGTCAGATTATAAGTAGTCAATTGATTAAGTATTTTCGAGGGTCCCTCAAAAGTCGAATCTAACCACTGTCTGGGAGTACAAATATTCCTTTTCATGTAATGCCTTCGAATTCCTCCACTGTGCCGGTGCGTCAAATGATTTCAAAGAAAATGCACATGTTTTTGGACGTTTTGTGATAAGTGACCAGCAGGAATTTCATATTTGGTTTGATGCATACATAAGGATATGCCGGCATGTGGTTGCTGTATCCGGACAAGGCTATGAAATGCATACGTCTTCTCCAAACAACTGAAGCAGATCCGAAGATACTCGCAGCCGTTCCTGTGTGATTTATGTGCTTTGTTTGTACGTGCATTCAAAAGTTATTTAAATATTTCTTCTATTTAGATATGAATTTAATTATAAATCAAGTAAGTGAGTTTTGTATGTGTATGTTTCAGTGTTGCCTTAACATTCAAATTGACTTTGATAAAGATTTTTCAGTTAAGACTTTAAGCCATTTTTATATATATTTTGTGAAGTACAAACTGCATTGCTGGCGAAGGTCTTCTAGCTGAGCCCACAACAGATGCAAATGTGCAATGCTATTTCGAGGAAGAAAATTCAATGTAGGAACAAATTATGCATGCAAAAAGTATTGAATGGAGTAGAACAAAGTTTGGTAGTCACGACACGTTTGGGAATTTTCAATAACATTTGAAACTGCTTTCAAAAGGTACAAGGAAAAAAGAAGGCCTTTGCAGCGCTATGAACTTCCAGCCGATATTGTTATGAATCCCGTTTTGAATACAACATTCTGTGTGCAATTGAAAATGGCTCTATCGATAAGTGGGATCATGTTTGTGCCGAAAAGAACTATTTTTCACTCTTCTCACAAAGAGTCCGCATTCAGGTCGCATTTACCACTTAAAGCAATTGGAATTCCACAAGCAAGCTTCCGTTCACGCTCAGTCATACGCAAATGCAGCATCGATATGTGTACTATGTATATGAGTAGGAAAGTGTGCAAGTGTGAAATACACAGGTGCATATGTGTCGATGGGAATAATTCCGTTGAGAATATTTCATCGATGCTGCGCTGTTTTGCATTCGAATGTGTTTTATTCCTAGAGCATCATTTGCGATTGTAGAAATACAAATTCCAATGGCGGGGGAACTTTTTTCTACGAAGGTAGGTACATATTTCCATGTTTTTTTTGTTGACAAAGCCAATAAAATATGCAGGCATTTTATTGCAAGAGGAAATCTTATTGGCACAGGAAAAGGGACTCTGATTTGGTCATACAATCTCATCGAAATTGAAGTGAGGCTTTCGTTATATTTAATGTTACCAATAGGTGGACTCGATGGTCCCTCAAACCACGACCATCACGCTCACCTTTACGCCCACAACCATCAAAAATAATATGATACTTCCTTAACATTATCGTGTGACATTCGTATTGCGTCGCCATGCTGAGACATTGCGACGCTTTATTTAATATCCTGTAACCATTTCGTTGGTAAACAGCCCGCCCCCACCCGCCGTCGCTGTTCAGGGCGTTTCCTAATTAACATCGAAGTTATGAGTGAAAGCGCACAAAATAAATAAATACTTTTGATTTCATCGTATCCAAGGTCCGCCGTGCCACAAAGTGAAAGCGTGAACAGCACGCGAACAAGAACGTCTGCGGCGGCCACCCATCAAGATGAGTCCGTCGTCGTCCTTCGGATGTCGTGCCCGAGCCCCATCAGTGCCAATGCTACTTTATTCTAATTTGCTGGAATGAACTGAGCCGAGCGGAAAATCCATAAAAAATCGGCCATTTAGGCGAACGAAATGGAAAGTAAACCCAAAAATATTTAAAGCATTTTCGTAATGTTGCAAGGAGGAAATAAACTTGGCTAAAATTGTATTCGGATTTCATGGCGACATAATGGGCATTAAACCCCTTTCGCTGGGCCGTCTATAAAGGATAATGAGATCATTAGTTTAAATTTTAAGCATGAATTATATTGTGGGTCTGGCAATAAAAATAAAGTTTTATTTCCCTTTAATGTTACATTTTTTTCCTAAGGTTGCGTGCCATGCTGGCAAATTCAATTTCTTTATCTAATGGCCGCTAATTACAAAAAAAGGATTTTTAATTCGGTTTAAATAAGAAATATTTAATATTTCGGTCTGCTATAGACATCGGTCGAATAAAGGCATCTGATGACCGAGAAATCGCGATCGAAATTGGCGTTTCAATTTCCATTTTGCCCATTGAAAGGGGAGGATGGATAAAGACGGTAGCAACAAATATAAAGTTGCAAGGGGCATCTCTTGCCCACAATAACTTCCAAAAAGCCGAAGCTACAGAAGAAACAAACACAACAATTTTGTAGCCTTTTAATTTTTCTTGAAATACCCACTTACCCCTGCAACTGAAACACAACAGCACGGTCAGTTTTAAGAATGCTGCTTCCAAACCGCCTCTGCCTAAATTTATCACTTATCTCCAGAGTTAAGTGACATTGAACTCGGTTCTATTTAGAAGCCAGTTTCGAGCCTTGTAATTGGTTTACATTGAATGTTATTGAGTTATTTTTCTGCAAATGCGACATTTAAAAATCCATTGAAATCAAAATCGAAAAGAAAATTTAAATCATTTGCACTTGCATATATTGAGTTATATACTCTCACCCTCCCAAATGTAGATTGATGTATAAACATTGTGTGTACACTAGGGTGGCACTTATTTTAGGATAAATATTTTTCTGGTTCTAAAATAAGACAACATTTTCAACGACTTCACCAACCTACAAACCCCCGTAGAATGACTTAAAAAGAAACACTACACAACGCCCCTTTCCCCCCAATAGGCATATGTTCCACCCTAGTGTATACACACTAAAAGCGTCCTTGAATTGTAGGATTCTTAAGGATATCATCAATTGAATTTAGCTCGAATTGTATAAAATATTGTATAAGAGAGAAGCAAATATAGAAGAAGCAGCGGAGGAGGACCGAAATCGAATGAAAGATTTCCTCTTCAATTATGCACTAAAATAGAAGAATTCCATACGATATACAAAGACTGGCAGGCAAACACTCAGCATAACTGAGTTAGAGTGGATGCCTCGACACAAGCCAAGCATAGAGTAGGTACATTATGTAAATTGATGTGAAATCAATAAGAAAAATGGCTTTCCAAATGAAAGAAATACAAAATGATGATGCCAAGGAGCTATTTCCTTTACTTTGGAATTTGAATTATTTTCTTCTTTAAGCGATATGTTTACTATTTGATTGTATGTACGTAGACAGAGAGTCTTGCGGCGTCATAAGTCAATCCGAGTACAAAGTTCGGTTCAGGTACAAAATGTCAGATAGTGTATAGGTCACAGTCTACGTAACGTTGAATGATTGCCACATAATTTCCTTCTTCATGGAGAGAACTGTTCATAGGAATCATGAGTTATACTCATAATACTGATCCATAAATGAAAAAAACATAGTTTATTATTTATTAATTACTAGCCCGACCCAAACATACACGTCTCTTTTATATAGATTTACTAGCTCATACCCACAGTTTCGCTCGCAATAATTTTGTAATTTCATGTAAACGTGTAAATGTTATCTCTTACTTATATAAAATTCTTTGTGAGTTTGATTGTAGGTTTGTATGTATGTTTGTTCCCTTATAACTCAAGAAACACTTGACCGATTTTAATGAAACACATATTCACATATACTGTTACGCCTTAAAATTTTTAAAGCTCTGTAACTCGGGCCCTATTCAAGGGATTTCGCTGAAATTTTGGATTTGGTGCTGGGAGGTGAATGGGCAGAGGGATGACTGTTGAAATTTAAGATCCGCCCACTGCCACGCCTTAAATTTTTAAAGCTCTGTAACTCGGTTCCTATTCAAGGGATTTCGATGAAATTTTGGATTTGGTGCTGGGAGGTGAATGGGCAGAGGTATGACTGTTGAAATTTAAGATCCGCCCACTGCCACGCCTTCAATTTTTAAAGCTCTGTAACTCGGGCCCTATTCAAGGGATTTCGCTGAAATTTTGGATTTGGTGCTGGGAGGTGAATGGGCAGAGGGATGACTATTGTAATTTAAGATCCGCCCACTGCCACGCCCTAAACTTTTTAAAGCTCTGTTACTCGGGCCCTATTCAAGGGATTTCGCTGAAATTTTGGATTTGGTGCTGGGAGGTGAATGGGCAGAGGGATGACTATTGAAATTTAAGATCCGCCCACTGCCACGCCCTAAAATTTTTAAAGCTCTGTAACTCGGTTCCTATTCAAGGGATTTCGCTGAAATTTTGGATTTGGTGCTGGGAGGTGAATGGGCAGAGGGATGACTTGCAAAATCTATTTCTATTTCAGTTGCTTAAGTAATACATATAACATTTCTACGTTAACATGAAATAACAAAATTATTGCGAGCGAAGCTGTGGGTATAAGCTAGTATGTTATATTATTTAAGCAACTGGAATAAAAATAGATTTTGCAAGTCCCTCTGCCCATTCACTACTCAACACCAAATACAAAATTTCAGCGAAATCCCTTGAATAGGACCGAGTTACAGAGGTTTACAAATTTTTAGGGACGTGGGCGGATCTTAAATTTCCATAGTTAACCCTTTGCCCATTCACCACCCAGCACACTGGGAACGCTCCATACGTTTGAGTCCAAAAAATAGAAGGAGTTGTCGTAGAACTTAAATTTTTTGCAAGTCTAATTATTGTGTGCAAATCAAGAAAAAAACCAAAAAAGGGCGTGGTCAGTCAATTCTAACGCCTACCACCCATTCAAAAAAAAATTCAAATCACCATAAAATGTGTTCCAAATAACATATGAACTTAAAATTTTGGTCGCGTATACTAGCAAATATAACAAGCTGAATTATCAAAAGTGGGCGTGGTGGGTTGCTTTTTTCGCCCAGCTGATAATACAAATCAACTGTAAAAATGGTATTTGAAATGTTATATGCCCAAAATTTTTAATATAATATGCGTTGAATAGGTCTGCGTCGTATATGTAGAGATGAATGTTTTAAGATGAAAGCAAACATTTTATTTTATTTTTTAAACGTAAATTATGTTAAAGTTTTCAGTATAAATAATAAAATTATGAAGTGTGCTTTTTGGCAGCAAAAATTTTAAGTTGGTGCAAAACTTTGTATATTAAACTATTTTGTGTCTCAAGAGAGCACACATCCTAAAAGTATGCACCAAATATTTCTTGAAATAACAACCAATTTGAGATTTTTTTTCGAAGAAGGTGAGACATAATTATGAATTTAAAAGCGGGGCCCCTAGATTTGCAAGAAACTTAAAGTGGACATGCTCACCTTTGATTTGATATCAAAGATTAAGGTGAAATAAATGGCATTCACCTACATAAATGCCATTATGTAATTTTGTGAAATTCTTTTTGAAACATTCAAGCAAATGTGAAAATTTACAACTAAATAGCTATGAAAATTGAAATGCATAAATGCAAAATTATTAGCAAAGAACCATACTTACTTAATATCCGAACCTATAGATTTGAAAACTTAGACGGTTCTTTTTAAAAAATTTTATTACGTCCACTTTTTGCAGCAGAAAATCGTAAAATTTAAATTTTGGCTAAAAGTTATTGCTGCAGCGAGTACACGCAATATTTGAACCAAATCTTTTTTAAAACATTACTATTTAGATATTAGGCTATAGAACTGCATTTTTACATTTTCGAAAAAACAAAGTCGAAAAAGGTATTTTTGGAAGCTGCGCCCCAATGTGCCCAGCAACAAATACAAAATTCCACCGAAATCCCTTCAATAGGACTCGAGTTACAGAGCTTTAAAAATGTTAAGGCGTGGCAGTGGGCGGACTGCAAATTTTCAGAATTAACATGTTACCAATTCATTACCCAAGACCACATATAAAATTTCAGCAAAATCGGTTAAACACTGCATCAATTTTAGAATTTTAGAATAATATTTGCCACGCTCACCTCGAACGCCGAAAGTTAATGAAATGCCCAATAGCCTACGATGTCATCGAAATTACCTACATTTTGATATGTGTTTCATTAAAATCGGTCAAATATTTATTGAGCTATAAGGGAACAAACATACAAACTTACAAACCTACAAACTCACAAAGAATTTTATATAAGTAATAGATTTTTATCTAGGGAAAATAAAAAAGGATGAAAAGATGAAATTTTTTGTATTATAGTTGACTTTAAGTGGTTTAAAGTTAGGGTGCATGTTGAGCTATGGATTTATATATTCACAACTCAGTATTCTTTAGTTGTGGGAATATTCTGGATAGAAGATTAGCAAAATTTACTTTAACTTTTGTTCTGAATTTAAATACTAAGACTGCCGACAAAGAAGTTGAATAAGGGTGAGCGGATGGAGTGTATTTATCGGCATAGTAGTTCCTTTCTAGGTACACTGATATTTGAAACGAGCATCGCTTTGAGAAAATCAAATATAAAATTGAACGTGAAACAGTGTCAATATTAGAATGTTGTTCTTTTATGTACGATTGTACTTTTTTTTTGCTATAATCCAAAGCATATTAATCAAAGTAGGAGTGACGTTTCACATATTTTTGAGTACAGGGTCTGTCGTGTCAAAAAATGCAAACAAAACAGTTTAACCCTTATCCGGTCAAACAAACGCGCACAGTGCTATCCTGGACACCCCCGAAGTTCGATATCCAACGCTGGCGCTTTGCTTCACAACGAGGCGGTTGGAACATTTGCACACTGCCACCATTACCGCTCTGCACATCGCTTTATATTTAAATTTCTCTTCATTTTATTTCCCGAACTCAAAATTGTTACACAAATTTCTTATTTTTAATTTGAAAATTTACGTTTATTTTGGGTTAAGATTTTTTTAAGTTTCACATCATATGCATTGAGATTCTCTCAGAGATAAGTGTCAAAATCACTCCTACTTTGATTAATATGCTTTGGTATAATCCCAATTCTACGTAATGAATTGTATGAAATTGTATAAGAAAAATCAAAGACAAGTTCAAAAATCGGATTTGTAGGAAAAACCATAGATCGAAGGGGCCAAAATTATTTAATAATTCTTTTTGTAGAGAATTTTCTATGGAGTTAAACTCCATCATTTTATTTAAAAAAGAAGTTGTGAAACCCAAACGTAGCCGCCTCAAATCATTACCATTTCAGTCACAAAACATTACAATGAAACAACAACAACAAAAAACACAACAATTCAGTCTCAATTCGTCAATGTGCTGTTTCAAATCATCAATGGACAGTTTCAAAAAAATGTAATCGTTTTGTTGTCCAAATCAGAACACTCAGCTTTGATTGGAAATGGACAACGATTCGGTACACTCAAAGAATTTTTTCGTTCGTAAGAAACGAAAAATTAGACAAACACATTTCGTTTCTTGTTTCGTTTGCGACCAACGTTTAAGTAACGAAAAAAAAAATGTTCAGCTCAGCCAGGATTCGAACGCGGTATGTTAGGTTTATAAGTTACGCACATACACGCTGTGCCACTGAGCTACTTTCGTTCTGGTCGATAAAAACAAAGCTTATATCGAAATCGTTTAAACGTTTATTAGAAATTAGTTTTTAATTTGCAGCAATTTAAAAACGTTTCCAATAAAAGTAAAATGCAATACTTTTATTGGAAACGTTTTTGAATTGTTGCAAATTTATTTATTATTTGCGGCAAAACGACTTAATTTGGAATAAATGTTTTTTGTTTGTTTTTTCGTGTAAGTTTGTATTCAAAAGTAGTATATTTGTAGCAAACGTTCTCCAAACATAATAATTCTTTGAGTGTACGTTTTGACAACGTTTCATTTCGATTTTTTCCTCAGAGTACATATTTACTTGGTTACATTTCGTATATATTTTTGCAAAAGGTAATTTTGTTATAAAATATTTAATAACATTTGAATACATGATGCACAAAAATCTAGCGAAACCCGGTCACCAATTGTGGGTACATAATAATACTACACACGCTTTAACATTCATGGATGGGATACCTTCAAATAATTTGAAAAACTTTGGCCATAAAAACGAAAAGCATCCAACTATCGCATGCATAAGGCCACCAATTTACCCTTTGGAAGTTTTGATTTTAAATGCAAACAAAAGTAAATTTTGCAAGCCTCAGGGAAATCAAAGCCTGACTAATAGTAAAGGTAAGTCGAGACATTCAACGTACATAAATGTAAAAAGCATGATACAAAACTTGGATAGGAAACTTGAGCATATTACGCCAGGGAGGGTCCTGCATAAATGGAAGGAATGTGAAATAAAAAGTATAAAGAAACGGAAATTAGAGGAGAGGAAGAAAGGAATTCAAATCATTGCATATGTCCTTGGGGCTCATTTAGCAGAGAACCACGAACGCATAGCGCAAACGGAACAGCAACAATAATAAGTTAAAGAAAAGCAAAAACAAAATGTGAGCGCAACTGTTGAATTGAACTGGTGCAAATCGCAAATAATGAATGAATATCATCTCATCCTGCATTCGCTGGAAGTTTTCTGCGAACTCTCAAGGAAACGCAGAATTGTTTCTCAATTTGCGATTGGCCTCGAATTGACAAATACGAAATAAATTGAACACGTTCGCAGATCAAAGCGTTTTATTGCACTTCAGCACAACCGCCGAGCGAAGTTTTTCATTTTACTACTGCTGCCGCTGCTGGTGGTACTTCCTTTGTCACATTGGAGTGCGGAAAAGGAAACGGATGCGGGTACTCTTCATCAGCAGCACGACCACGGCTGAATTCGAGGAGCGCGCGCGCGCACCATCAACACTCCAAAGCTCCAAAGCGCCAGCGTCGCAGAAAAGTTACTGCAGAAACAAAAAATGACACCGAAAAGAAAATCGACAAAAAAATGCTCGCAAAATAAATTCATGCTGGGAAACTTTTATAATTCCCGCGCAAAAATGTAAAAAATGATGAAATTTCAATGAAAAAGTATAAAACTTTCGTAATCCGTTGGGTTGGGTGTGTAATTTCCCAATTTCCTCATGCAGCATTCCGAGTGAATTTGTTGCTCCACTTTAGCGTGTATTGGTCGCCGCATTTGTGTGGCAGCCAACATTTTTTCGGAAGTGTGTCAATGGGTTTTTTGTTGCGGTGGTTGTAAATTCTAGAAACTTCATTAAAATAAACCTAATCGAAAAATATTAAACACTTTAAAGCTAAAGTGGGCGAACCTCATCGTCATTATCACGAACCGACTTAGTATTTACCGTCTTGTGCGTTGTTTCGTCCTTTTTCCAAGATGTGCTTTGGAATTGACTGTGCCAGGGTCCGATTGTCCTCAGACTGTATGCCCTCTACGGAAAACACAAATATTACGGGAATTTTGAGAAGCTATTGTACTTCCATTGAAATATGCGAGTTTGTCCATGAATCATGGTTAAAGCAATACAACCACTTGTAATGTTCCGTAACAATTTAAATCGGTATACCAGGACCGGAGTTATGACATATTTTAGTAAAATATTCAAAATATAGTAGGTTTTTTTTGGTGGGCAGGTCCTAGCGTGAGGCCACCGCCTATAAATTACACACAATTCGAAAGCAGCGACCCTAAAATAAGGGGTATTTTTAAGTTAATGTATAACTTGTAAGAGAATTATCTTCGGTCTGACCGAAGCTAAAATACCCTGCACATGCGAGTACGATACATTCTGAGACCATGTGTTAGTAATGTTATCGAAAATCGGTATTCGGTATTTTATTGATAGTTTTTCGATATTTTATGGATATTTTATTCATCATTTTCGAGTCGATAATTTCCATTTCCACTTCATTCCCGACATAATTTACGTCCAAATCGGTTAAGTATTTCTCAAGATAAAGGAAAAAGGTACAAATTTGTTGTCTCTTTTGTATGGGAGATATGAGGATTTTTTGATATCGACAATTTTTTGATATTTAATGGATAATTTTAAAAATTTTATTTATTTTTGTCGATATTTTTTCGTTATTCTATCAACAATTTTACGAAAATTTTTCGATTTTTTATCGAAAATTTTTTGATAATTTATGGATATTTTATCGATAATTTTCTAATATTTATCGATAATTTGAATTTCCTGATCCAATTAAAAATTTTGTCGAAATGGTTCCGTTCAGTATTTCTCAATCCCTATATCCCTATCCCTATATCCCTATATATATTATAAAACTGAGTGTGTGTCTGTCTGTCTGTATGTCTGTTTGTCCCTCAATCACGGCTAAACGGCTGTACCGATTCTCTTGAAACTTTCAGGATAAATTCTATAGGTATCGACATGTAACATAGGCTATATGCGGTTGGGATTGGACAAAGGGGCGTGGCACCTCCCATACAACAGAAAATATGTCTACAAGGTAATTTAGTAACTATTGAATTGAATTTGAATAGAAAATTGAATAATAAATACGAAATTTAGCACGAAGTTGCATAATAACTTTTCCAAGCTTTATGCCAAATATGAGCATAATTGGACAAGGGGCGTGGCACCGCCCACACAACACGTAACTTAAATAACAGCTAATTAAGCAACAATTGGATATATTTTAATGAAATTTGGAATGGAGCTGTATAGTATGTTTTCCCAGCTATGTGTCGAATATGGGAATAATTGGACAAAGGGGCGTGGCACCGCCCATACAATTTTCTACCCCATATCACGGCTTTACTGATTTTATTGAAATTTTAAGGTAAAATTGTGTTAGTAATGGAATTTGCAATAGGACATAAGAGGTTGGATTTGGACAACGGGGCGTGGCACCTCCCATACAACAAAAAATATTATTAAAAAGTAACTTAGTAACTATCGAATACAGGGACGTAACCAGGGGGAGGGTTTGGGGTGTTCGAACCCCCCCCCGAAATCTATGAAGTAATAGAAAAATGTATGGAATAGTTATGAAATTCAAAAGAATTTAAGAGAAAGTTCCGTATCTCCTGGATATTTTATTGTATTAAAAACTTTCGTGTACCAAAAACTGGAAAAATTCCAGTTTTAGCATTCGTTATTAAGCTTCGAATATCACGGTTTACATTTACATCAAAGTGAAACAGCTTGTGAAAGTTTAAAGTTATTCGAAATTTCCTGTGAATCAAATGAAAGTGTGTTTAAAATGAAAGCAGGGACGTACCCATGAAGGGGGGGTTTTGAAGGCTTTAGGCTCCCCCCCCCCCGAAATATATGAACACAATACATCGATTTTAGAATAAATCCTTTTCTCATAAACTCCACTTCAGGATTTTTTTCAAATTTTTTTATTACACCTTTTTTTTTATGAAAAATCAAAAAATTTATTTTGAAAAAAAGCGTTTTCTAGTTTCTTTCTTCAGTAGAGGTAAAAAAAAAATTTGTGAAAACCCCCCCCGAAATTTTTTTCTGGTTACGTCCCTGATCGAATATGAAGTAGTCCATGCCACCAACTGCGCCCTTGCACATTTTTTGGGTGAATCATACCGGGTGGGATTACAACTGCCACCAATTGTGTCCTTGGACTTTTTTTGGCTGAATCATACCGGGTGGGATTACAGCTGCCACCAAGTGCGTCCTTGGACATTTTTTGGGTGGCTCATGCCGGGTTGAATTACAACTGCCACCAAGTGCGTCCTTGGACTTTTTTTGGCTGAATTATACCGGGTGGGATTACAGCTGCCACCAAGTGCGTCCTTGGACTTTTTTTGGGTGATTCCTACCGGGTGGGATTACAACTGGCACCAAGTTTCACGTGGGGAATAAACCATCAACTACAGCGCCATTGAAATTGTCGCAAATTCCTATATATATTTATTTTAAAATTTTATACAACCCGTGCAACGCCGGGTATGTAACAGCTAGTCCCTATATCTATATATATAAAAGAGACGTGTATGTTTGTCTCGAGTAGACGCGAAAACTACAGCACCGATTCTCACCAAAATTTATATATGTGTTCTAGGGGTCGTGAGTCGTAACATAGGATAGGATTTGCCACGCCCACTTTTACCGCCCACAAGTTAGAAAATACGTATTTCTCTCACATTTGTGAATCTTTAAAAGCAAATACCATATGATACACAGTCAACTTGGTTGCCACCTAGGACTTAATTTTTCCCCACCCAAGCAGTGTTACCATATCTGCTGATATTCCCAGTACAACATTAAGGTCCGCACACATCAACGCGAAGTACCGCAGCCGCTGCGAAACTTACTCAAAAATGTTTCTTGCAAATGCGAAAATATATTTGTTTGAGGTGAGCAATTTCATAAAAACAAATAAAAATGTGAATCTATCTATATCTATATATCTATCTATATATATAAAAGAGACGTGTATGTTTGTCTCGAGTAGACGCGAAAACTACAGCACCGATTCTCACCAAAATTTATATATGTGTTCTAGGGGTCGTGAGTCGTGACATAGGATTGGTTTTGACACGCCCACTTTTACCGCCCACAAGTTAGAAAATACGTATTTCTCTCACATTTGTGAATCTTTTAAAGCAAATACCATATGATCAACAGTCAACTTGGTTGCCACCTAGGACTTAATTTTTCCCCACCCAAGCAGTGTTACCATATCTGCGGTGTTTTTTACCTTTCGGTTTCTTTCAAAGTATGAAATCGATTTGCTAAAGTATTTCACGTCGATGTACCGATCACAAATTTCAACAACTTCGTGTATTTTCAACATTAATTGCAGCAGGGAGTAATAATTAAGGTTATTTCCATTTGATTGCATGTAACTTTTCAACAATGGAAAAAACCTAAAGCAATGCCAAAATAACACGGCTTCTCCTTGAATATACTTCATTTCCACTTAAATGCATTTGCCATTTACATTCCAAATAACTACGGAAAAATGTCTATTGTGAATGGAAAATAAATTATACCCAACTTAATGCTCCTACACACTGCCGCGAAATTTCCCAAAAATTGCTCAAAAATTGCAAGGCGATATTCGGCTCGGACAAATTTTTTCGTGCTGAAAAATTTCACAAAAACAAAAACAAATGCATATCATTCTAGCGCACTATCGTATTTTCAAAAAAGTACCACGACACCAACGAAATTTTGCATTCATGTGTGGCGACCTTAAATGCTCACGGCGAAAGTCGCCCACTTTCACAGTAATCCTACACACAGTACTTCATTACAACTTAAAATACCCAAAATTCCGCCGCCGCAGTACTTTCTCGAAAATTCTTCCAGCAAAGATATTGGAATAAAAAAATTTGTTTGCGGTGAAAAATTTCAAAGCTACAACTAAAAATGTGTATCATTTATAAATTTTCTTTAAAAAAACGCAGTATCGCATATTCAAGCAACATTTTTGTTCAAGTTCCGTACCGGTTGCGGAATTTCGCGTTTGCTTATGGGGACCTTAATGCAGGCAAACCGCCATTAATATTACGAGAAGACGTCCATTGCGAATGAAAATTAAATTAAACTTGACTTAAATGCACACACTGCAAAAGGCCTTTTCGTCAAATAAGCACTGCAAAATTGTTCCAACAAGTTATAGAAATCACTTTCTTCCCACAAGAAAAATTTACAAAAACACAACAGAACGTCTCTCAATGTGGCAACACTCCTCACAGACGGGGCGCTCAACCAGTGCAGCCAACTTAAGGCAAATTTCCCATCCTAAGGGAATTTTTGGTTTAAGTGTTTACACTGCCGGGCCATTTTGTGCGAGCATTCGGCTACGTACCGAAGCTCAAAGATCGTAATCCAGTCGTTTGCACCGGCCGAATTAACGGCATTTGTTTCAAATACTTATACCACATGTCATTTAATTTAATTTCAATAATCTTCCAAACATACTTTACTGCGCTACATACATACATACAATACGAATCATTCATTCATTCATCAAAACCTATTTCAATACCGATCGCTACATCAATTTTCCTCTCTATAAAATTGTATAAAATTAACTCCACAGTATAAACACCAATTAAACATATATATTTAAAAATTACTTTCATCCATTCATCCATTACATTGCAGACAATGCAACAACAAAAAATTATTTAGGCCCAGCGAAGCGGACCGGGCCCAGCTAGTATATTATAAAACTGAGTGTGTGTCTGTCTGTCTGTATGTCTGTCTGTCTGTCTGTCTGTCTGTCTGTTTGTCCCTCAATCACGGCTAAACGGCTGTACCGATTCTCTTGAAACTTTCAGGATAAATTCTATAGGTATCGACATGTAACATAGGCTATATGCGGTTGGGATTGGACAAAGGGGCGTGGCACCTCCCATACAACACAAAATATGTCTACAAGGTAATTTAGTAACTATTGAATTGAATTTGAATTGAATATTGAATAATAAATACAAAATTTATCACGAAGTTGCATAATAACTTTTCCAAGCTTTATGCCAAATATGAGCATAATTGGACAAGGGGCGTGACACCGCCCACACAACACGTAACTTAAATAACAGCTAATTAAGCAACTATTGGATATATTTTAATGAAATTTGAAATGGAGCTGTATAGTATGTTTTCCCAGCTATGTGTCGAATATGGGAATAATTGGACAAAGGGGCGTGGCACCTCCCACACAACACATAACTTAAATACCAGCTAATTAAGCAACGATTGAATATATTCTAATGAAATTTAGCATGGAGTTGTACAGTATGTTTTCCCAGCTATGTGTCGAATATGGCAAAGGGGCGTGGCACCTCCCATACAACACATAACTTAAATACTAGCTAATTAAGCAACTAATGGATATATTTTAGTGAAATTTGGAATGGAGTTGTACTGCTATGTGTCGAATATGGGAATAATTGGACAAGGGGCGTGGCACCGCCCATACAATTTTCTACCCCATATCCAGACTTTACTGATTTTATTGAAATTTTAAGGTAAAATTGTGTTAGTAATGGAATTTGCAATAGGACATAAGAGGTTGGATTTGGACAACGGGGCGTGGCACCTCCCATACAACAAAAAATATTATTAAAAAGTAACTTAGTAACAATCGAATGCCACCAACTGCGCCCTTGCACATTTTTTGGGTGAATCATACCGGGTGGGATTACAACTGCCACCAATTGCGTCCTTTGACTTTTTTTGGCTGAATCATACCGGGTGGGATTACAGCTGCCACCAAGTGCGTCCTTGGACATTTTTTGGGTGGCTCATGCCGGGTGGGATTACAACTGGAACCAAGTGCTTCCTTGGACATTTTTTGGGTGAATCATACCGGGAGGGATTACAACTGGAACCAAGAGCGTCCCTGGACATTTTTTGGGTGGATCATACCGGGTGGGATTACAACTGGAACCAAGAGTGTCCTTGGACATTTTTTGGGTGAATCATACCGGGTGGGATAACAACTGCCACCAATTGCGTCCTTGGACATTTTTTGGGTGGATCATGCCGGGTTGGATTACAACTGCCACCAAGTGCGTCCTTGGATTTTTTTTTGGCTGAATCATACCGGGAGGGATTACAGCTGCCACCAAGTGCGTCCTTGGACTTTTTTTGGGTGATTCTTACCGGGTGGGATTACAACTGGCACCAAGTTTCACGGGGGGAATAAACCATCAACTACAGCGCCATTGAAATTGTCGCAAATTCCTATATATATTTATTTTAAAATTTTATACAACCCGTGCAACGCCGGGTATGTAACAGCTAGTTAATAATAATAAATGATAAACGAAAATAATTCAAATTTGGCGGCCATTTTGTATGGGAGGTAGGCGTGGCTCTTATCCGATGTTGCCCATTTTCAACACCGACCAATCATTCGCCAAAATAAGAGGCATCCCAAAATTTGGTGTCGATAGCTCAAAAGCTACGACAGTTATCGTGCGAAATGACAGACAGACGGACAGACGGACATTTCGACTAATCGACTCAGGAGGTGATGCTGATCAATAATACCGGACACGCCTCCTTATGGGCGTTAGAAACGGTATGAAGTGTGCAGGGTATAAAAATTTGTTTGATGAAATTTTCTTTTGATTTTTTTTTGACTCACGTAAGGTTACTTATATTTTTCGTTGCTGCCTTAATGTTTTGCTCAGTAATTTAGAGTTAGTGTCCGACCGAAATAAAAAATATTTTTCCAAAACTTTTTTTTGGAAATGGTTTTCTATCTTAATGAGCACGTAGTAAGTGAATGATTATGAAAAACATTTATTTAAATTAATATTAAATTAAATATCAAATTCGATCTTCTGTCTGACGTTACCAGGGGGGGGGGGTTTGGGGTGTTCGAACCCCCCCGAAATATATGAAGTATTACAAAAATGTATGGAATTGTTATGAAATTTAACAGAATTTAATGGAAACTTCCTATATCCTTGATATTTTATTTTATTAAAAAATTTCGAGTACAAAAAACTGGAAATTTTTCAGTACTTGCATTTGTTATTAAGCTTCGGATATCACGGTTTACATTTACATCAAAGTGAAAGACCTTTTGAAAATTTAAATTTATAGGTTTTAAAATTTTCTGTGAATCAAATGAACGTGTTTTTAAAATCGAAGCAGGGTCGTACCCATGAAGGGGAGTGGCCCTCCAAACGGCTTTTTTTTAATGAAAAGTGAATAGATTTATTTTGAAAAAAAGCGATCTGTTGTAAATTTTAATTTGGTTTGAATTTTCTAGTTTTTTCTTCAGTATATGAAAAAAAGTTTTTTATGAAAACCCACCCCCCCGAAATTTTTTCCTGGTTACGTCCCTGTCTGTCTGTATACAACTGTCCTGCAGCTTTAAATAACACAATTGCGACCGTTTTAAAAATTGCACCAAAGACCCAATGGCCTGTAACAACTTCAATTGAGAAACGCTCAAGCACAGCTCTTCCTGAAATGAAACTCAAAACCAAACAAATAACAGCAGCAAAATCACTTGGAGGCGCCGCGATGCGTCGGCGTTAGAGGTGTGTTGGTATAGCAATTGTGTAAAGTAGATAAAATTACAGACACCGTCAGACAAAGGGCCAAGCGAACGAACTTACGAACGAATTCACTACACCAGGACCCCAAAAATAGATGCAGTGCACCATACATACCCAGAGGAAGTGCCGAAAAGTGCTCTCACTTCGGAGCTTTACCGTAGGTGTTGAACAAAGATCCAAGAGGCATACTCAAAGTGCATCATTGTGTGGCGTTACAAGTGGGGAGTGGTCTGTGTGTGGGCGCGTGCGTGTGCGTGTGGGGCGCATTTTCCATCAAGTATCGTAACTTAAAACACTTTACAGTCTGCGGCTGACTGGGAGTGCTGATGACGGCAGTTGTGGCGCTGATTGTAGTGTAGATGGTCGCACTTAATGCTCCCTGTCCCACTTTCAGAGTGCTCTGCTTAACAATAATTCTGTTTCGTAAATGACACCAGAGTGTCAGTGTCAGATGTTGGCTTTTGAGCCGAGTAGGTGAAGGAGAAAGAAAAGTCGGTGTAACAACAATTTATTGTGATTCTTGTCACGTTTCACCGGAAATTAATGTAAAATGAAAGTGCAGCACCGATGCACTTTTCCTCCGTAGCTACCTTGAACTTCAATTTATGTGATTTGTACGTTGGTAGTGATTGTGAGATTATCTACCAATTTTTAAAAGAAAATACTATCTTTAAGAACTGTTGCTATCGTGGCCACTGGCCAGTTTTCAACTAATTATAAGAAGCAAAAATCATCATTAGCAAATCTACATACAATCTTTAATGCAATTCCAAACTTGTTCTTCATTTCCTTTCCTTTTCCTCTTCTTCAACTTTTTCGACTACTTGGCAACAACAGGCACTTTTAAAGTATAAAGGCACCCTCCAGACTAAAACTAATAATAAGTGATCAACAAAAAATGAAGGAAAAACACATCTTATGTCATTAAGTACATGACATCATAACTTTTAGAGACACTTCAAGTGGGTACACACGAAGAAGAGGCAGAAGAACTACTGTTGAATATACACCACTGAGCTCACCTCAGTGTACCTTTACATTCCACGTTATTTTTCGAGTGTGAAATTAAGAGAAGAAGCATCAAACTTTTGGTACTTTATGTGTTGACTCTCCCAAATATTTTTCAACTTTCCTGTGTGAATAGTATTCACTGAATACCCAGCAAACCATACTTTTTCAGACTTTTTCCCAGCCAACTACATGAGTCCTTCGGAGCCTTTACCTTCATAAAGAGAACATAGAACTTTTTTTTTTTGATCAAATTCATTTTATATATTGGATCTTCTAAACACTTAGAACAACAATTTTTAACGGTACAAATTTCACATTACTTTTACGGTGGGGTGCAATAAAGCCGAGTGAAATAAGGCCTTACGGCTCGCGCGATTTTTTGTACCAAATTTTCATTTAAAAACGATTTTTTTTGTCTGAAAGTCCTATACTGTGTTTAAAATTTCATCCATATTTTTGCTCAAACTTATTCATGTTGTTGTTATTATGTGTTCTTTAAATTTATCATAAAAGTTAATTATATTATAATTGGAGTTTTTTTGAAATTACGGCGTTATTTCACTTTCAAAGAGAAATAAGCCTTATTTCTCTTTGAGCCTATTTACACTATCATTTCCATGACGAAAAATCTGACAAAGAGCTAATAAGAACTGCGGTAGTGAAAACGGGATAGAAAATTTTGCACCGAAAATCCTTACAAAAAACATAAAAGTCTGGCCACTCCATGCTTCGTTTATTTACATTTTCATATAAAAACTGTCAAATTTCGTCATGACAGTGTAAATTCTAAAAACGGCATGCCCATGCGTCATGGAATCTACCGTTAGTCTTTGGGTATTTGTATTCACAAAGTTTCATTTAATTTTATTACTTTTTTTAAGAAAATTTTGTTTGGTTAATTAAATTGGTGCCACAACTAATTTTACTTCATTTCACATTTTCATGTTTTACAACAAAAATATTACAAGAAAAATTTTCAATTAGGCCAAAAGTGCAAAAAAAAAAAGCGGCACAGAAAGAAAACCTCAACGTTTGTTCTCGGTTGTGTGAAGGAAAATCCGCAAAGATTACTCCTTGCTGTCATGAGGTTGCTGCGAGGTTCAAGATTTTCCCAATGCAAAGTTGCCCTTATACGTTGGCAGCAAAGGCAGTGCAAATACTCGTTCAGCCAAGCCGGCGGCGTTTAGCTTTGTTTTTGGTGTTTGGCTCAGTTCTCCTTACACTGGTAGGGGTCGAATTGCATTTTTCTTTTAATTCAATTCGTTTCGCGGATCATTAAACCAGAAGTCTCTCCAAATCCCACACAATTTCGCAATCACGCTTTCGCTTTCCGTTCCTCGAAATGCAATTGAATGCAGAATCTGATTGGCTTGGCTTTCGAATTGGTTGATTGTAATTTCAAGTTATTAGTATTTCTCAGCCATTCTTCTGCACTTTCGCATTAGTGTCTCTTTTCCCGCTGATGTCGCTCTTAGTTTTGGCGCACATGCATCATTAGACTGTACATGATCGCCTGAGCATAATTGGCGTAGGCAGCCGTATCACCATCCCCTTGCTTGTCGGACTTGAAGCGTAATCGGAACATATTTGTATTTGGTTGTCTTGGATGGTGAAAGGTGAACTTTAAATTTGAAGTTATTGAAAAGAACAAATAAAAACTGATTAATTTTTGAAAGAAAGAATTGGTTTTAGTATCTGGTTTCCTACAAGGTGGAAATATGAAGTTGAAATTATTGGTCCTTACATTCTCAGCAATCCTGAGTCCTTTTTTATGACATTCTACAATGCAATCACTATTCTCAAAACTTATCCAGCCTGTCAAAGAATACTCCAAACACTTTTATTATTTGCAACTTATGCAATTAAATTGTTAAACACTGATGGTGCCTATTTGCAATTGAATAGCTCGAAATGAAAAAGCAAAAAGGAAACAGTAAATTCTGAAACCAGAACAAATGACTATTTAAGAGCTATTTTGCGACGCTTAACACTGTCACCACTATTGGCGTCTGATGGCAAAACGATGATTTTTCAGTTGATGAATGGCTTTTGTTAGTTTTGAAACTTTTTGGTGCAATCAATGCACCACACATGCTGCACAGTTTGCCAACACGACGATGAAGAAGAAATATTAGAAGATGGTGCAGATTTTCGTACGCTTCCAGCCACTATGAAATTAGGAAGTGGCGATGTGCGGCACATTCAGATTCAGCTGGTTTGTCAATGCCATGGAATAAAGTTTAGGGAAAACTTCCGGCAACAGAAAATTTGAAGAAATTAAAAAAAAAATGGTAATACGTTTTCCTCCAAATAAAATGGTCATGGCTATTAACAGTGCGCCAAAGTGGATCTCCAAGTATATAATTTTTGTGGCTCGTAATACCAACAATTTGATACGTAATCTCAACAGCTTATGTTGGTCATTTCAACTCAACGTTGTTGTATCAAAAACACAAAAGTTGTTGTTTTTTCGAATAACCAGCTCCTGATTCAGCGGTTTTCCTTTTTGGCAATGGATTTTAGATATTTCCAAGGTTATCAAAAAGTAGCAATTGAGTGCCCTAAAACGTTGGTTTGCCAGCGTCGGACATTCGCAAAGCTAATGAAAAAAAGGCAGGTTCTTTGAAAACCCTGTCTAGTTGTTACATTACACTTCGTTCTCGCGCTCAATACATTTTTTGAATTGGCCAGGCTTTTTTCAAATCAAAATCCTGTCTACAGCCCTGATTGAAGAAAAAACGAAGAAAAAACTACAACGAAAAATCACTTCAAAAAGTACAGTCGCCATTATGTTATTTTTTCTAACTAAAAATAGCGCAAGGGTCGATTCCTGGTCGGCATTTGCTAATGAAAACGTTGTCCGTGCTCGTCACTGTCAACGCCAAAATAAAAATATAATATCAAAATAATGGTAATGTAACTAAGTACACAGAAAAAAAAATGGTCGGTAAAATAATCGAAAAAAGTGGTTGACGTACAGAATTTCCAAATGCATGAAAATTGTAAATTTTTTAACCCAGCTCGTCAATGTTTTAACCGACAAAAACTGGTAAAAAAAATAGTGGAAATAACCAAAAATAATTGTTGTTTTACAGATATTATATGTTATTTTACCGCAATTGGTGGTTAAATTTGAATTTTCACTTGTGCCCACTTGTGCAATTTACCATTCGCGAATCTTCAGTTGAATCGTTGGGATTCGAAGAAAGAAGAGTTCCCAATCGTGTTATGAATGTTGTGCCTTATAGAGGCAGCTTGAGCAGAGCCAAACAGAGTTTTTTTTGCTTGTAATACTGCATTTGTAATACTAATTTTGGAAAATAAAAGCTTGTGTCAGTTATGCGCTCGAGCTAATATTTATTTTTTTAAACATGCAATCTTGCATTTTCGAAATTTATTTTTGTTGGGGTTTGTTTTCAAATGAAAAAAAAAAAAATTCAACGAAAAAAGTATCGGTTAGATTAACCGACGAAGAAGGGTTGGAACGTTTTTAACCGTCTTTTCCGGTTAAATTTACCGACTTTTTTTTTGTGTGTAGGACCTGTAAAGAGTGGACAACGAGGGGTTCAGTTATTACCGGTCTTTTGCGACTTTTTGTTTTTATGCAGATAAGTCCCAGAAAATGGGTGCTACAGTTTTGTTACTTATATCCTAGAAAAATATTTCGCTTTTCAATACAATTTCAATGTATGGAAATAGACGGAATACAAGAAAATTCTCAATGCAATACTTCTTGCTCTTCTAAGCATTGGCCGTGTTTTTACAATTTATTTGGATGCCTTTTGGGTAATAGTTTCAAGAATTTTACAGTGTTGGTTTATAATTTAAAATTCCCTTCGCCATTTCCCTGCCACAGTCCAGTCGAACTAAAAGTCCTGTCCGAAGTCCAGAGGTTCTAACTTTTTCGTGAAATTGCATCTGAGTTTATAATAAAAGTTTTAGCTTCGAGTGAAATGCACACCAGAAGGAACATTCAAGTGAAAAAATGTTTAACTATTTGCCTTAGCAGTGTTGTAACTTTTCTGATATTCCGCAATTGGCGAAGTTGCATCATGATTCAAACTTCATAAGATTTGTTCGTTTTGATTTATTGTACGTCTTGGGCAACAAGGAAAGATAAAAAAGCTTCTACAATCCAATACAAAAATATGGCAAAATCACCCGCTGACACAAAAAAAATTTACAAAATTGGCATCTACTTGGCGCTGCTGCTGCATTTCCTCTGCGACCGCCTCATGTGTACCAATTGCCAATCCAACAAGATTTATAATGCTAAAATGCTTCACTGAGAATTGAACACACAACTTATGTATGCTGTCTTGAAGCTGAACAGCAGCTCACCCGAAGTTAATCCAACATTTCCAATTTCGCTGAGCGAGAAAAGAAGGGAGAAAGACAAGTGAAGAAATCTCCACTTTCGGGAATCTGCTTTAACAAAGTGGATGCATTCGTATAACATATGTACAAGGAATAAAAACATGTTGCGGAAAAAGACACGGTCAACATGACATTCTCCACGTGAACATGATTGTGATTGGAGTGGACGGACAGACGTACGAAAATAAAGTTCATACATGACAGACGTAGAGTAGCGGAATGGAAGAGAAAAGTTCACTTCCTACAATCGCTTATCCCCAATCTGAAAGCATCACCATCACCATCACCATCAACATCATCATCATTGGTCCTCGCACATAGAAACACAAAGTACGGCCATCCATTGCCGCCGCTCATCACCGCCTTATGCTTGCGCCACAAGAAGAAGCCTTGCTGGCGGTGCAACATCAAAAAATAAGGAATCATTCCTCTTCCGCTTGCGGAATTGACCCAATTTTTATATTAGTTGAAGGCAAACTTTTACCTCCAGCGCTGTTTGACAAAGTTGAACTTAACTTCAACACCAAAAAGCAATTTTCAAGTGCTGTGCGCTCCCAAGTTTTGACGGAGCCATGTGAAATATTGTGCCATGATGATGACTTTGGCTGCATTTGGAGCAATTCGTTTGCCATCAATAACCACCTGGAATGAGTGTTTTCCGCTGTTGGTGCTGCTTGAAGTATGTCGTCATGTAAATGAAATCCGGCAATAGCAGACGTGGATATCCAATTGTAGTTAGAGGAAAGTGTGCCCATAAGGAAATGCCCTTAAATCTTTCGCAAATATATATAATTGAAATGACTGGGACCGCTTAAAGCTTGTGCTGGTTGTTTGTGTTTTTGTTCTTCTTTGGCTTCCCGCTTTGCATTTTTGTTTGACTTCCTGCATGTCTTATGTGATTTATGATGGAAGAAGTATAGTCTGGTCCACAAAAGTTTGCACTTCCTTTTTTTACGCTTTTGGCACCCCTCCTGCCTGCCTTCCTTCCTTCCTTCTCACCCACATTTGTTCCTGCTCCTCCCCTTTGCAGGTGCAAAGGACATAATGCCACTTTATCCGTATGTTCGCGAGTCAATGTGTTTGGTTGGTTTGCTTGCTTGGCTCGCTTTCGTTTTACTTTTCCTCTTTCAAAACTTCCGAACGGTGTCTGGTTGTCTGTTACCGCACAATGTCATCCACGGTGACTAAGGTTGATATTCGTTGTGTGTTTTGCTCGTGTGCTCCCGGCTTATGTTTCACTTTGTTTTCACAAGTTTTATTCCTTTTTTCCGTTTGTTTTTTCACTTGGTCTGTGTGCTTTTCACGGGCATCATTTCGCCACACTGTTTAATGTTATCTGCTATTTTTATTAGTTTAATGGTCATAAAACTTTGTAAATGCTTTTGTGTTGACAAAACACAAAAAGAAAAAAGGTAGGAATACATAGCTACTGTGGACTTTTCTGATTTATTATGAGCGCTTATTTAAGGAAGTAATAAATTGCGGTGTGAATGCGATATTTTCCAATTAGTTAAATGGCAATGTTGTTATGAAGAGATATTTTGAAAAACAGATAACTAAAATTGCAGTTTTTATTCTGCTCATTGGAACAAACAGCATTTGTAATGCTCGAATTGAAAAACAAAATAGCAAACAAACAAACAAATAAAATGTACTACTCTCCCAGCAAACAATTTGACTCTTTTTTGACTCTTTTAAGACTCTCATTTCGCTCAGAAAAGACTCTAATTGGAGCCGTATATGGCGTGTTTCCCTTCCTGCAGGGGCACGATGAAATGTATGAGATATGACTCTAATTGGAGTCCGACATCTGACTCTAAAATGTGTCTTAAATATGATTCAAATATGAGGCTGAAATGTGGCTCTAAAAAGAGCCTAAATTATGACTCTAATATGTTCCCCAAATAGAACCAAATCTAATTTTTCTAATTGATATCTGCAATGGACAGCTGTCCTGTTGTCAGGTATGGCCATGGAATTCTATTTCAAATATCAAATCAAATTATTAACATTTCAAATATTAAAGAAAAACTTTGTACCTTTTTCTGGGCTCGAACATGGGACCTCCTGTTTCATAACTCAATGCTCAGTCCTCTCTCATTCATGCCGATAAAAACAAAGCATATTTTGAAATTCAGAAATTAAGTTGGTTAATAAAATCCTGCAAAGTCAAATACTCTTTAGAGTCCAAATTCTGAGCGCTCAAAAAATTAGATGTTCGGACTCCAAATTCTGAGCGCTCATAATATTGTTGGCTGGGTTTGTCTAATATTTCGTTTGTTACAAACGTCCTATATCTTTCCCAAAAAAATACGAAAAATAAATCAATGTTGGTCTAATGGGTCTAAGTCCAGCGAATCATAACCCTGTTCCACAGTACTTTTGTAAAATGATAACGTATTGTTGTTTCTTATGTATTTTGGTACGCTGAATCCGAATATCATCATGGAACTTTTTCAGCACGCTCCATTTCGCCGTAAACGCAGAAAATGCCATTTTGGTAGTTTTAGAACTAAAACCTTCGAATGGTCCACCGATTTTTTAAGTTTTAAAAGTAATTTATACAAAATTGTTAGCTCTACAACTTTGTAGAACATCGTTTCTTTGCGTCTCTTTTAGTTTTTAAGATACGAGACCCTAAACGCATAAAATTGGTCACGTTTTTATTTTGTTGTTTTTTTAAATTGCGGAATTTTTTTTCTAATCGGCATTTATTTGGTTAAATGAGAAAGTAAAGCGGTTTTTCGTGAATTTTTTCACGCTGAATACGAATATAATCATCGTATGGGCGGTGCCCCTTGTTAATTATTCCATATTCGACCAAATAAAAAAATCATTTTAATTCCAGGTTTTTTGGTTTTTGGTGTCGCAAAAATAAAAACCTTTTTCAAAAGCTTCGGCCATTTCTTGGAAAAACCGAAGCCGATAATGGCGGAAGCCGATGCCGAAACCGATTAATTGGTCGGGCTCTACTTCCAACCCTTCAACTGTAATTAAAAATGATTTTAAAATAATTAATTGGAAAATAAGAGCTTTGGAAAATGGATTAGAGTACAAAAAGCTCAGTTTAGCACACCTCAAGCTGATTCTATAAGTGAAAACATCCATAACGCCCAAAGCTGGGCATAGTTAATCGAGAATTTAACTTCGTTAATCCGGAAATAAAAAGTTTATTTCGTTGAAAAGTTAACTTCGTTAAAAGTTAAATTAAATAGTTAAATTCTCTGTAGAAAAATTTTTTTTTCCAAAAAACACATAACAAAACATTTTAACTATATACAATTGAATGCCTGCACTCACAGACCCCTTTTTCGATCGATTTCAGCCCTCTATATGCAAATTTGACTTAAATGAAAACTTTGTAAAAATTTTACAAAAAGAATTTGCAGACGCGCTTTTTTATACCCTACACCTCATGAGGTATGGGTATATTCACTTTGGTCTGATGTTTGTAACACCAAGAAGGAGAAGTGTCCGGTTTGGAAAAGTATATATATTCTTGATCAGCGTCACCTCCTGAGTTGTTTTCGGGGTCGCTGATTTCGAATTTGATGTCGCATTTTCAAAATTCAAGATGGCGGATAGAATATGGCCCAGTAGGTGTAGGGTATATATAAGTCGGCTTGCCCGACTGAAACTTACTCACTTGTTTTGATTGTCACTTCGCACCCAGAGTTCCAAGTTGATTGGAAAATATCGGCGGCGGCTAAACAGTTTCGCGCCGACCATAAACGGCTTCAATCGGCGTGAGAACAAATCGATGTCAATATCGGTTGAGCCGACATAATCGACTCAATATTTCGCCGCCGACCAAGCCGATACATTTGACGACGGGCTAGGCACGCCGTCTCGACTTGGAACTTTAAATTTTTGTCAACAACACGAAAGAGTTCTGTGTTTACAATTTTTCAACAGTGTGGCTAGGTAGATTATTAAAAATAGTATGAATTCTTAATTTTTACTTTTTTTTTACATTCAATAATAAAAAAATTTTTTTTCGTTTTAAAGTTAACTTAACTAAATGAAAAAGTTAATGGTTTTCGAAATTAACTGAAACGTTAAAAGTTAACCAAAAATTTAACTTCGTTAATTAACTATTAACGAATTAACTAGTTAATGCCCAGCTTTGATAACGCCAAAGACAATTCTTATTTCTTTGCATTCACAACGATTCAACCAAAGATGAGCGATTGGTAAATAACACAAGTGCTTCTTTTCACTATTTTCTCGGTTATGTTACAAATTTTGTGAAAAATTCAAATTAAAAAAATATGGGATCCTATACAAAGTATAATATTCAACTTACGACCACCTCTTAACTAGCATTCTATTATGAAATTTTTTAAATAGAGCTAACAATCAAACAGTATTTACGATTCTTAGTAATAATTAAAGTAATCGGATCTAAATATTCCACCCACAAGCCATATGCTATATTTTGGTTGGTTCCTCGCAGTGTTCCCGTAGAAGCCGACAAAAGAAGTAGTGCTTGCGGGAGGTGGGGGAAAGGGAGGAATGGGAGCAACAGGTGGGGAGATGTCATGCTTCATCAACTGTAAGTATATGCCCGAGCAACGCCGCGGTAATAAGCTAGTAATAAAGATTTGCGATTTTTTCTCATATACTAAAAGATGTACAACAAAAAAATGTTCCGGCCATTCAAACAATTTAATTATCTTTAATAAAAATATTCAAAATTTTAAAAATTACAGAATTTGTTAGTCAGTATAGTACTGAATTTAACTGAATTTCCAAAAAATATGAATTTAACTCTTACTGAACTCTACTTGATTGCCATTTAAAGTTAGACCAAATATAAATTTGAAATTTGAGAAACAGCTGCTGAGCTCAACTTAATTCTCCAATAAATTGAAAAGTTTTCAATGGCAATACAATTTTTATGACTCCTGAAAATGAAGCGAACATTTCCGTTTACCCTGAAATCTATGCAAATATTATATGTTATGGTTTGGCAAGTTCTGCTGTTTTGTTTGCATCGAAAACATTATTATAAGTAAACATCTATGTACAATGCCAACGAACGGAGGAACGAGCATTTCTAGAGGCGAAGCCGACGCCGCCGATGATTTATAATGCATTGTAATAAACTGCTTATGAAAGCCACAAATAGCGTAAAGTTAAAATATTGCAGCCTAGCATGCGAAGGCAACATCATCGAACCAACCAGCCAACTAATAGAACAGCCGCCCTACTGCGGAAAGCGTGGCGAAAATTGAAATTTCGCAATTTTCTTCAATTTATCGCTAAGCTCGGAAAAGCATTTGCAAACATTTTCCAAATAAAAGTAGCAAGGAGCAAATGTATTTCGTCACGGAAAACGCCAATTTTTGGGCAAATGCCATAACATGCTATGATAATTTAATAAGACTGCATCATAAAGACATTTGCAGCTCTTTCAAACGAGGAAGCGGACGCAAAGGAAGGAAGGAAGGAGAAGAATAAGAACAGGCAGCTCTATTTGAGGCAGCGCTACTGGTGGCGGCATGAGAGCCACTATTATTCTAACGAAAAAAGGGAGCAAAAACAACAGCAACGTTAACTACCAACAATTGCACTTAGCTCAACTTAGCCCAGTGGATGGCAACAACAACAACATTCTCCAATTTGCATATTTGTCACATAATCGCATTTTACTAAAATGCCAGAAACATGCGTTAACCGCATCGCCGTCGTCGTCGTACTTCATTATGGCGTATGTTGCACTCGGTGGTGGTGGTGGAGGTGGAGGTGGTTGGTTTGGGTTAAGTCAGCTGCCTTGCGTTTTTCTGCACTACTTTTTGGGCCGAGCATATTGTTTCCGTTGTGGGTCTTCTCCTTCCCGACGACCACCAACAAGCTCTGTTATCCTTAGTTTAGGCACTGCTGCTCGGCTGTATGCAAATTAGAATGCTACATGGCGGCATGGTGGCACGGTGCTGCAGCAAACACGAGCACAATCCTTCAAATCCGCAAAACTGCATAATTTACAGTTGCATTAATTAAAAAAGGAACTCGCGCACGACGGAGCGGGAGCGCTTCTGCTGCTGGCAGCAGAACTTCGCTTACTTCTGCTGTTACTTTGTCTTTCCTTTGGTTTTCTTGGTGTGGTGCAATGGTGCAATTTTCTTCATTGCAGTTGTTAGTTTTTTTTAATGCAAATTTCATTTTCCCCAACATGTGATTAAAAATGCAAAAATAAAAACGTCAGTTTTCAAATCCTTTCTGTTGAATCCCCTTTGTTGTCGGTTCGGATGGCGGGCGCTGGGGTGACGAGGGGCCGGATTGGAAGGGAGCTTGCTCATTTACATGTGAAATCACATATGCAAGTAGTTGATGAATGTGTGTCGCGTCGCACAAATACTGAGATTTTGTTTCACTTGCCTTATGTGCTCCAAGTGACTAACAAGGCAGTGATTCTTGGATACCATTTTTTCATGTGAATGCTGGGCGGAAATGATGGCGGGCGAACAATGTACTTCTGGTGTACCTATATATAATATTATTTTCGCACAAATGTTTTATGAATCAGTTGTGAACGGAAGTGTGCGATTGTGTGAAACAAAAAGTGCCTGCCAAATTTCGGTCAAGTAAGAATGCATTGATAAAAATAAGGACATACCAGCATTCTGAGAGTCGTTTGGACTATTGTAAACTAGTTGGTGAGTTTGCAACAACATATAATTCTGTATATAATACCTCGGTCTGTCTATCATGATGTCTTTTGTGTCTTCACATTTTCACATTAGATCACACACCGAAACATGTAACTACCGAAATCACCATAAAATTTAAATTTTCATTTAAAGATTTCGGCCGATAGTGAAACATGTACAATTTGTTATTGCTGCAACGTAATTTTGATATGGGCTAAAATTTAACGCGAAAAAAACGTACAATTGATAAATATGAAGCAGTGATGTGTAGTACCAATGCAAATTTCATCTGAAAGAACACAATTTTTATATGAGCAAACGTAGAATTGATATGCTACCATTGAAATGTCCCTGTTCTTGACATCACAAATGGAATTTTACAAAGAAAACAAGAGAAATTTAATATTGCAGATTAACAAAATTATTTGCTTGCCTCTTTTTCATTTCAATCACATGTTAGTTTTTACTTCTTGCACCCATGCTAAATGCAGAGTACTCTGAAATGAAAAATGCAGCTTAAAATTGCAACACTCAACACTATCGCGATGTTGGTTTCAGTCCAGCATTTAGCATCATCATAAATGAAACAATCTATCAAACAAATTATAACGAAAGTAACGAATTCTAAAAAACACAAATTTACTTACCCGAAGTTTATGCGATTTCCAGAAACTCATTTCACCGCGCAGTGCTGATAGCTGCTCTTAAACATTGTCGTCAAAAGAAAAAAAAATGACGTCCTCATCCAGAGCATTTTTAATGTGCATCCTTAATTACAACTTTTTAATTAAAAATTGTATTATTTAAATTTCACCTCATTCACCTGTCTATTGACGCAAGGGCAAATTAACGTTTTTTCATACATTGTAACATTGAGTAATGAAACATTTTTATTTTTACGTTTTCAATAATTTGTACACTGGGAATGTAAGACGCGACAATATCAATTTCATTTTTCAAATAAATTTAACTTAAAACTTTAAATTTAATATGAAAAACGATTATAATAAGGCGATTTAGTGAGAAACCTTTCGGAAACCTTGCAGTTGTGCAGATGTACAGTCAATGAATTTTGACGGTTCGAGGGTTTTCCCACGACCAATGAATCACCTTGATGGTAATTTTGCTATCAAATTTACAGTTGGAATTGATATGAAAAAATATAAATTTTACTTGGCGTGCAGCGGTTCTAAACGCATTGTAGGGTTGTGCATAAAATAAACACATGATAATGGCACTTATGACAATTTCCTTCACTTCAAATAAATACGATTTTTCGTATTGAGAAATTGAGAAATCAATTTTATCATTCCACATTTTACGAAACTCTAGAAAATCCAAAACAATTTTTACGAAAAATGGCATAGAATGATTGTGCTTTAAGGTAGCTTTCGTTGATTTAAAGGAAATATAATTTACATCTATTTCTATGGAATATTTATATGGTTTGAGGGCATACAATCTTCTACTCGAGCCTCCTTAAATTTTCGTAATGTGCACTTTTAATACTTAGCCCAAACCACACTGCAAAGGCAATGCCCAAATGCAAATTACCATCGCCCGACAAATTATGCAAATTTCGACCTATTGGCTTTTAACTTGTCGAACTTTTGCTTGGACAGGTGGCTTGGCACCTAGTGAGAAAGCAAAAGCACAAAAGCCAACATTTCTAAATTTCTAAAGTGTTAAATATGAGAGCACCTACTGGCGCGTTATGCTCAGTCGATATCGAGATTATTCCAAATTAATTTAATCGATTTTAAGTTCTTTTGGCTCTAAAGATTAAATTTCGCTTCAGTAAAATACGACAATGAACAGAGAATTAAAGCAAATGATACGTTTTGAATTCAAAATAAGTAAAAAGTTGTAGAAGCTGAAAGAGTTCCGAAATTCTTCCGTTCCCGTTCCCTTTCCTTTTCCTTTTATTTTTCTGCTTTATTTGTGCAGCTAATCCCCAAAACGTTTGGCTAAGTAAATTGTGTTGCCTGTCCAAATTCAAATTCAACTGCAAGCAAACAACACTACAGGCATACAGTTTTATGACGTGAGACACGGAAGCAGTCACTGAGTGAGTCGGAAATTTGGCAACATTGTTTGGTTTGTTTCGCTGTAATTGCATGTTAGTCAGGCAGTTCATTGCAATGTTTGCATAGTCATTGTTGTTCGTTTTAACAATTACACAAAAAAGTTGGGGTTCCAGCTATCAGAGGAATGGCTCAAGTCAAAACAAAACTAATACCCACAGCTTCGCTCGCAATAATTTTGTATTTTCAGCGAAATCCCCTTGAAATGCACCCGAGTTATAGTTAAAACTAGAGAGTGGACTATCTTCGGCTATACCGAAGCTGAAATACCCCCACACAGTAGGAAGAAGTACCTCGAACATATAAAAATGTGGTCTCAAGACCCTATTTTGAGCCAATTATAGGTGGTTTTGGAGCCCGGACCATGTCCAAAATCCATTTCTAAAAATTTCCAATTAAATCCACAAAAAAAAAAAAAAATTGGTCTCAAGACCCCATTTAGACCCTTATATATGTGGCTTCGGAACCTCGGACCATGTCAAAAATACGTTTCTAAACATTTCCAATAGAATACAACAATAAAAAATTTTTACCTTTTTTTTCGGTGTATTGGAGCCACGCCCAGTTTTTGTCCTCGAACATATAAAAATGTGGTCTCAAGACCCTATTTTGAGCCAATTATAGGTGATTTTGGAGCCCGGACCATGTCCAAAATCCATTTCTAAAAATTTCCAATTAAATCCACAAAAAAAAAAAATTGGTCTCAAGACCCCATTTAGACCCTTATATATGTGGCTTCGGAACCTCGGACCATGTCAAAAATACGTTTCTAAACATTTCCAATAGAATACAACAATAAAAAATTTTTACCTTTTTTTTCGGTGTATTGGAGCCACGCCCAGTTTTTGTCCTCGAACATATAAAAATGTGGTCTCAAGACCCTATTTTGAGCCAATTATAGGTGATTTTGGAGCCCGGACCATGTCCAAAATCCATTTCTAAAATGGCCTTCGATAAAGTCTGGCACGAAGGACTTATTTTCAAATTACAGCATATTCTCCCCGCTAATATGCACTGCCTACTTAAAAACTATCTCACGAATAGAAAATTTGTAGTAAAATATAAAAGCTTTGTCTCCCAAAAATACGATATACTGGCCGGAGTACCACAAGGTAGTGTCCTCGCGCCCCTGCTTTATATTATATATACTGCAGATATGCCCAAAAGCGACAGAACTCTTTTATCGACTTTTGCTGACGACACTGCTATCCTGTGCTCCCACTCAAACCCAGACATGGCAACTCTTTACGTGCAAAAACATTTGGACTCTCTAAGCAATTGGCTATCACGATGGAAAATCAAAGTCAACGAATCCAAAAGCTGCCACTTAACCTTCACCCTAAGAAGGGGCACGTGTCCTGCTCTGAAGATAAACGGCCAAGTTGTGCCCGAAAGCACCGAAACAAAGTACCTTGAAATGCATCTTGATCGCCGTCTCACATGGCACAAGCACATCCAATCTAAAATCACTCAGATTAAGTTAAAACAGCTGGAGCTAAATTGGCTAATCGCAAGGGCATCAAAGCTTAATCTCACATATAAAGTCCAAATATACAAAAGTATAATAAAACCCATATGGACATATGGAATTGAACTCTGGGGTACAGCCTCTCCCTCTAATGTGGAACAACTCCAGAGAGTCCAATCTAAAATCCTGCGACAAATTACCAGAGCCCCTTGGTTTATAAGAAATGCAAACATCCACAATGATTTGAATATCCCTGCAGTAAAAGACGAAATTCCGAAACTTACCTCGAAGTACAAGCAGAAGCTTATGTTTCATCCAAACATTCTAGCTAGAAATTTACTGAGACATCTGAATCCCTCACGTCTTAAACGAAGCTAATATATATCTCATATATTAGATATGCTAACTCCACATTGCCTAAATCAATGGATGTAGGGCAATTTTTACATCTCATAGCATAGTTTAAGCCGAATTTTTCTTTTTTTTTTAGAATTAAGTAGAATTATTGAATAATCATTGTTAGACCTAAGTTAATATTGGGTGATTCAAATGAATAAATGTACATTATAAAAAAAATTTCTAAAAATTTCCAATTAAATCCACAAAAAAAAAAAAAAATTGGTCTCAAGACCCCATTTAGACCCTTATATATGTGGCTTCGGAACCTCGGACCATGTCAAAAATACGTTTCTAAACATTTCCAATCGAATACAACAATAAAAAATGTTTACCTTTTTTTTCGGTGTATGGGAGCCACGCCCAGTTTTTGTCCGATTTGGCTGATTCTCGAACTTGATCTCAGTATTCACGAGAAAAACATGTACCCAAAGTTTCAAGTCGATATCTCCAAAACTGCGACCGCTATCGTGCGGACGGACAGGCGGACAGACGGACAGACGGACAGACAGACGGACATCGCTAAATCGACTCAGGAGGTGATACTGATCAAGAATATATATACTTTTCCATACCGGACACGCCTCCTTATGGGCGTTACAAACGTTGTGACAAAGTGAGTATACCCTGCCACAGTGAGTGTGGGGGTATAAATATTAGTGCGTGGTCACACGTGGCTGGACCCTACATTTTCGTAGTCAAGCCTTTGCACATTCACTACCCAGCACCAAATCCAAAATTTCAGCGAAATCCCTTGAATATGACGCCAGATATACAGCTTTTGAAAATTTGTGGGCGTGGCAGTGGGCGGGCCGCAGATTTTCAGAGGCTGCTCATTTATCAAACCAACGCGTAAAAAATCTGCGAAATCGGTTTAACACTGCATGAATTATAGCATTTTTGAATAACATTTGCCCCGCCCACATCGAACGCCCAAAGTTTATGTAATGGCATATAGCCTATGTCGAGACCAATGAAATTACCTACATTTTGACATACAAACCCACAAACTCACAAAGACTTTTATATAAGTAAAGATGATCAGGGATGTTAGATTGTGGGGAATTTCCCATTTGGCGGGGTATTTCGAGCTATGTGTCGTGAATGTCTGTATTTTTTTACGTGGGCAACGCCACGGGTTTATGCTAGTTTTACATACTTTTTTTTATGTATTACATACATACATGCACACATACTCACAAAGAGTTTAATATAAGTAAGGATATCTAAATTGTCCAAAACTAATTTGTAATTACATTGACTTATTGAATTCCGCAACAACTTTTCTTAGACAATTCACCTCAAGAATTAACAGTTTCTAGTGTTGCCCTGTCGCATTTCATTGCGAAGTTATGGTGTTTCGGCTGGAATCCTACCTTAAGCGGGAAATTTACAAGTTCTGTGAGTCTCCTCGCCGAGTTCTGTATATGAAAGAAAACATGTGCAAGCCAAAGGGTCAAAAGGGAATGCACACAATTGGCGGGCTTCAACTAAGTATATGCAAATCAGTGCTGTTTGCTTATGCGAATTTTTCCTACTTAACGCAGAGTAGTTGGCAACTCGGTTGACTATAAGGAGGTTGGGACATTGCCACGTTGAAGCTGTTAATTGCATTATTACGATGGCAACAAAGTGGAAAATAGCTTCATTGTACGCAGAAGTGTTGCAGCAATTGACACTGAATGCGAGTGGAAGCGTATTCCAAGGATGTTGAGTTCAATTAGGTAATTTGCGTACATTTCAAAATTAAAACTAAATTTTGGAATTGAAATCAAGAACATTTCTAGCAAACTGACTCAATTGTCGTTCAAAAAAAGGTTCGTTCCAACAAAAATTACAACGAAATCCGAAGGAATCTTTTAGTAGGTGTGCCAATGTATCGTGGCAGTCCATGGCCCTGAAATTGATTGACATTTTCATTTCGGTCCTCATGCGGAAAAATAAATTCATTCCGATTTTATATTTACTCTGCCATTTAAATGCTTTATAATTACAAAGCGGCCAACCTTTTTGGGCAGACAGGTTGACTTTTTTTGCCGCCAGAAAAAGTAATTATTGCAAATGACGCTGTGGAAATATGTACATATAAATTAACGCATGGCACATCCTTTGAATAAATATGAATAAATCGGAAAAAAAAGAGTGACGTACGTGATGTGTCGATATTCATGTACGCACAAGCAAGCAAACAAACGAACGCATTCAGCGCAGAGCGTGCCCTTGTAGGTGTCCTTGCTTTTGCAAGCATTCACTCGCAAAAGATCTTTTCACGGCGCAAATACGGAGGGAGGGACGCTGGGAAGGTGCCTTTTTGCACCTTTGACATTTTTTTCTCGTCACAAGCAAGCAAATGGAAATGGGTTAACGATGCCAACGACGCCGACTACTACTTTGTTGCATCCTTCTGAAAGGCTTCTTTGTGCCAGGCGGGGCTTGTTTAATTTTAATTACATTTTCTGCATTATTTCGCTAGTGTTGCAAATATGCCTTGTGTGCGCTTCGCACTGTTTACTCAAATTGAAACTGAAGTCGTCCTCGTCCTCGCCCTCGTCCTCGTCCTGGCCCTCATCCGTTCGTACGAGTTGGCTATGTTGTTACGGAAATTACATTAAAGCCTGCATGTGTACTATATTCTTGGTCGTGAGCTCTCTTTAAATGATATACTTCCCCACAACTCGCCTTCTAACATCGAGTGGCAGCTTCACTTTGTGTCAATATACGCATCACTTCGCGCCCGTACTAGTTGCTCCCCGCATAATAAGTTTTCGCGCACCATGCGTAAAATTTTGCGGTTTTTAGCACGAGACCATAATTGCTTTTGTGTGCGAAAGTGCTCGAAGGATAACTCATACATATACGTGTACGCGCACGCTACGCTCTCTGAAACATGAAACATAAATTTAATGAAATTATGTCAATGGCAACGCAAATTTTGACAACCTCCTCTTTAAAGTATTTAATGCGCTTTTTGCTGTTAGCCTTTTTCCAGCGAGTGCTTGGTAATTTCTGGTGCTAAAAATACACTTATGAAGCTTGTACACAATAATGAATTGGTAAACATCTTAAACGAAGTTCGCCGCGTTGTGGCTTTGATAGAATCAATTTATAGCCTTTACCTACCATTTTTGTTGGGAACTAAAAGTCAATAAATGCAGTAGGAAATCGGTAGTAAAACGTAAAAGTACCACAGTGGCTGTGTCCCCGCGCTTGTGGTATTTATTCTCTAGACTGCAGGTAAGCCCAGAAGTGAAAGAACTCTCATACCGAGTTATGCTGATGACACTGCCATCTTGTGCACTCACTCCAACACAGACATGACAACTCTTTGGTAGAAAATGTGTTTGTCGAACGAACTTTTTTAGGAATGACAAATATTAAGAAAGTACAAAGCCATATATATGCCAGTTTTGCCGTATAGCTTAAAATAGTGTAATTTAACATATAGTGAAATGGCTGTGGCTTTTCAACACCCTTTACATACAGAAACATTTGGACATTCTAAGTAAACGGCCATCCCGATGAAAAATCAAAGTCAACGAATTCGAAAGCTTCCACTTAACCTTTACCCTAAGGAGGCGCTCGAGCCATGCTCTGAAGATATGCAGCCAAGTTGTCCTCCAAAGTTTCGAAGGTAAACAGGTGGGATGCACCTCACAAAGGAGTCAAAGCTAAATCTCCAGACTTGTAAAGTCCATTACAAGGAATGACATTTTATTTCATTACCATTACCAGTACTGCAATGGTAATTGTAATCATAATGGTAATGAAGTAATGCAAATTTCATTGTAATGGTAATGAAATGACCATTACTTCATTACATATCTGCCCCAATTGCGTTTTTGCAATTTCGATGGTGAATCATGCCAAGTTTAATTGTAGCTACCACCAAGTGTGTCCATGGTCATTTTTGTGATGATTCATGTCAGGTGGGATTAGGACAGCTTCTGAGTGCGTCCTTGGACATTTTTTGGATGATTCAATTTAAAAATTTGAATACATCACTGCAATGGTCAGTGTGGCCCACTAAAAGAATAACCAACACATACAAACTTATAAACTTGTGTTTATGCTGCATTTTAAATTTTTTACAGTGAATTGTAACTGGGAGCCAGTAGCTGGGCACATTTTTTGGAAAGTCAATTTTCGAGACTTTTGCTGAATCGACTGCCGAAATCGTTTTTCGAAATTTTTAAGTTCCGTTTGAAATTCTTGTTAGCTTTTGAACTCAGCTTTCAAATGAAACCGAGAGCTCCACGAAATTATGTTTCAAATTAAAGTTATGGCCTGAAGACCTTAGGGTGCCAGTAGGTGGGCACTCTCCCCTACTTATTACAATTAATTAATGAATTAACATGTCAAAAACCGACAATGTCGCCTGTTTTATCGTCCATATCCCATACAGGTTTTCAAGTTTTTCGTCCACATACAAATCAGCCCGGGTCATCATCATGTGTGTTACCAAAAGTTTTGTCGAACGGTGTTATCGACAATCTCTAAGGCAAGGTTTCATCATGAAATAAAACGAATCGACAGTCTCATGAAATTACTTTGTTTTTGTATGCGGATTGGCCAAATCCCCAACGAATTACCATGCGGTACACACACACATACACACACCGCAACCGGAAAAGCCTGTATAAAAAATCAATGTAGATGAAATTACCCTTTAATGTAAATATATTCCACTCATGGTTGCGCAATAAAAGCCTTCCCCCCGAATCCCTTTGATTAAAACAGCCAGCGCTGACAAGGCCAGTACCAGATGCGACAGGAATGTAGTGTGGCAATACAACACCTGCTACCTGCCACACCACATTGTGGCCTGTCGAAATTAGTGGCAGCGCAGCGGCATTTAAGCACAAAATCATATCGACACAACGACAGCTAATAGCCTTGATGTACCAACCAGAAAATGGAAAAAAATCCTTCGATCCCAATCTATGGGCATGCCAATGCCTATATGCCGCCAACAACCACAATATTTTGTAATGAAATTTCCGGCAAGCAAAGTGAGGTTGCGTCGCATTTCAATATTGACACTGCCGTGTCAGTGTTAAAATCTCGTTTAAGCGCGCACGCGACGCACAAAAGTGTCAAAGAGTAAAGCAATTATGTTGTTTGGTAGTCAGCGGAGGGGAGCCAGGCGAAATGAAGTTTTGTGGCGACGACAAATATGTATACATACATGCATATGAAAATTTACAAGTAATAAATTCAAATGGAAATTCGAAAGAGTAGACATTTCTCATATGGGCACAACTTGCATTCCATATTAGCGTTACGTATACGCAGGGGTGGCTTTATTTCGGCACCTATGCATATCTCTTTCGCCTTGAAGCAGCAAAGAACCAAAGAACCAAATTACTCGACGTCATGTATGAATTACCCAAATCCATAAGACTCTAAAATAAATGTAAATGTTGAGCCTGAGAGTGGGGTGGGTTGGGTTGGTTCTGGAAAGAGCAGGCGAATTTCGCATAATTTGTGCCAAGTTTTGTGATTTCATTTTGTGTCCTTTTTATTTGTTTATTTTGCTTCCGTTGTTGTTTTTTCTTTTTAATTCCATATCAAGGCAGTTTCCGCCTGAGCTACAACCATACACATATAAGCACCCGGGCACACACACACACACACGCACACACTCATGCATACGCTTGAGAGGAGCCGAAAGAGTGTCATATCCGGCAGATGAGTTGAGCCAAACAAACATGAAAGAATTTACATTTTGTGTCATCCGAAGATGCTATTGTTGTAGTTGTATTTGTGGTGATGCGACAGTGTGTCACCGACGGAACTAAAAACTGAGTTGGGCTCTGGCTGGTTTAGGGCAAAACAAGCGCACAGAAAGAAACAAAAAAAGAAGTGAACAGAAATCCCAAAAAACTTGTCACATGATATCGTCGAAATGAATCGTTCGTTGGTTCGTTCGTTCGTTGGTATCTATGGCAGAAACAAGCATCCTAGCCAGGTCGTGTTGAACTGATGCGAGTGGATTTTGAGTTGACATGCAAGGATAACCTCCGCACGAAAAGAAAAGGATTTGTTTGTGCGAAATTACCCGAGTGAGATGTCACGTTGTATTCATATGTACCTAACCCTGAACGGAAGTGATAAAAATTTATTGATTTTATATCAGACGCTGATGCTACGCGCCGAGAATTTCGAATAAGGCTATGGCAGATTGCGAAATTTAAATAAAACCAACAAACAACCATCAGGGTGTGGAGAACAGACACGAAAACGAAGAACTTCCCTTCTATGGAGGCACACACATACACACGCCACATATGTTGCTGCTACTGCTGCTGCTGTTGTTGTTGTTGTTTTGTGGTATGGCTGGTTGGTCTCCTACAGAGCTAGTTTCATAATAAATTAATTGGCGCACGTGTCCATGACACCCAATTTCCCCGAACCACTCAATTCAGTGTGGCCCATAAAGCCTTCCGTTTGCCTCCCACAATGGCTCCACTTCGACCCTTGAGGGCTGCAGCCTACCCTAACATATCAGCAGTGATGCAGGTCGTTGTCTATTGCCAGTGTGATTTTTGTTGCTGCTCCTGCCCCTCACAACTCCTCACGTTTCTCAATCATTTCGTCTATAGTAGGTACATGAAATGTCAGCAGATGTTCAAATGTCAAAATTGCTTATGCCTCACATTATCACACATACTAATTTGGTATACAATTTTTGGCTGGTGTTTACTGCATAATTTATGGACACGCGATGTCTCTGCCATTTCAGTTTTAGTGTTTCGTTTTTTTTATTCTGACATACATTACTTTACTTGGCTTTATCATTAAGTTAATTGTAATTTGAAAATGTTCCCATTTAAGCTTCCTGTTGTTCATTACCGACAGCGACACTGTTTAACTGGAAATATCGCAACTGGGAAAATAACCAAGTTTGGAGAAATTTAGCTAAATAATCTGGTGTTGATCGATATGATTTGTATTTTATATACCCGAACCCATTAGTACCTACTTGCAAAGTTCTTAGTTTTAGCTTCCACGGTTACCTTGTGGGCATGGCACCAGTCGAAACCCATACATGCAGTGGGGCCTAGAATGCACATAGGAAAGCTCGTTAGGGGCTTGAGTTATAGCATTTCTTAATTTCGAGTTGTGTGGGACAACCCGCAATCCATTTATGACAAGTTGAAGGCACGACGCAAAGTGCGAAATTTCGTGGACAACCAGAAAGCGAATGGCGAAGCTGAAATACCATTTAACAGTATTTAGAAGAACCTCATTTTTACCCATTTATAGGAGATACTGAAACCTTGGACCTCATCCAAAATCCGTTTCTAAAGTCCGCATCCAGAACCCAAAAATAGCATTTTAAAAACGTGGAGTGTTTGAGCGTTCCAGTCCTGTCAATTTGTAGCCCATGTTACATCTGAGACAGACATCTCCCGATATAACCTACAAATTGCAGAAAAATCGATTTAGTGGCTTGAGAGAGATTCCGAAAGATACAGACAGACGGACATTGAATTTTATTAGATAGGTAAGTATTTGTAATAGTCAGTACACTCCTGCCCACCACCGTTCCTTATAAGTTTTAAATTTCAGCGAAATACGTTTAGCAGTGGCACTGAGTGTACCTACTCTTGTAGCTACCCAACCGTATGTTCGACATTTTAGTTTAGGGGCCAGTGAAAAGAACGAGTGTAAATTGAGGTTATACATCGTTAAAAAGAAAATTTATTATCTTTTTAATGAACCCTTTCACGTCGCGTTCTATTGTACATGGCTTAGACGCTTTTACCGAAAACCTGAAAGTAAAATTTTTCTCAGTAAAAAAATTGCATAATTTTTTAAATTAAGTGGATGGCGAATTGATTATAAATGCATTTACATTTGTTTTCATATTTTTGAGTCCCCAACTGATTTATAGCTTTTGAACCATTTCGACTGTTACACCCTGTATAATTACGTTTTTTATATACCAATTTAGCAATTCGTTTCCAGCATTTGTTGAAGCAGGAAAAAATGCCGAACAAACGTCCACTTGTTTTCAACTCTTTCAACACTTTAATGTTTGTAAAAAAAAATTTTTATTGGATTTATTGGTTCACCATTTTTAATCAGTACCAAATGATATTCGTAAAATATTTAATTGCAAATTTGCATAAATCGGTCAATTAAATTGAATAAATAAATAGTATGAAGAACCCTCAGAAAGTTCTATTCAATTACAACTGGAAATTCCGCAATTCGACATTAATTGATTGTGTTTAGGGTATTTAAATTGCAAATGTAAGTAATTCGATAATCTGGCATATAAGCTGACCTAATCCCAGAGACAACTACACCGGGATGAGTATCAGTGTTTGAAAAATGGAAAATAATTGCAGTCTTTTTTTGTATATTGTAAATACAACAACAACAACATTAATGGCCGCCAACAACAGTGAAGTGTATCAAATTGCAAAAGTCGATAATAGCTGCTGGTTGGCAACTCTGGCAGTAGTGTACATTTGTCAAACGCGCCCAGCAGAGGATCACGCGAACACTGGCCATGGAGGAGCAAACACGCCCACACCCAACGACTAGCTGCTCTCGCCACCCCTCAACTGCGACCGAGTGCATTCCAAAACAATTTCATTTTTGAATGCTGCAAGCGGAAATTCAACGAATGCAGTTTGCTCTTTGTTATTGAAGTTGTAATTGTTGTTGTTTTGCGGAGTGAGTGTGTTTTTACAGCATTTGTTGCAGGCCAAAATGTTTGTTGTTATTTGCTTGTGTCAAGGCTGTTTATTTTCCTCAGACTCGATGTGGCCGTTTCTGTTGCCTTAATTTTGTATACATTTTTTCTGTTGTCTTTGCTATTTTTTTTTGTTGCTACCTTTAACCTTTCAAAATGTTGAATGTTGACAGTCCAGTGGAACTGAGAAATGTGATTTTGATGAGCCTCGGTGGCCACCAAATGTGCCGCCAAACGACGCTGTCATAAAGAATGCTGTAAAAAGTGGACAGAATCGTGAAATTGTTTTCCGAGGTGACATTGTAATTGCCAAAAAGGAGAGAATCTTGCTTTCTTATCTTGCTTTCGTTTAGTTTGCCCTGTAATTTCCTCCTCGTACAACATATAATTTTATTTTTTTTGCACTCGTGCTTCTCCTCTTCGTCCACTTGCATCGTCTGAAGCGAAGTATCCTTCCAACAACTTCCGACCAAAGTGTTCTGGTTTTTTTCCTCTTTTCCATTTCGGTCATTTCGTTCGGAAATTGTGGGACATTTTGATTGGTGTCTGACATGAATTTTATTATTGTGACACAGCACTCTTTTTGGTTAGCACAAATGTTGCACTTCAGTTCCGTTAGGCCATAAAATATCCCTTATCATGTTTGAATGTTGTAAATATTCAGCACTACATCGACTTGAACAGTTTTGTGTTGCCGATCTGACCACAAAATTCTGGTCAAAATTTCGAGAGGCAAAGGAAGCGGTGAAAGCAAAATGTCTCGTATGTTAAGGCTCGTGTGCATTTGTATGAGTAAAAAAAAACATTAATGTTTCCGAGTTAGAGGAAACGTGTTCGAATGTTCTCGCCTAAATGAACGCAGAAAATGGGATTTTGTAAATGGAAAAGCTATAAACGCTTTAATAGAAAATGTATGTGAAGCTAATTTTGGATATGACCATAAGCGGCAAGCATCAAAAAGCGGAACAGGAATCGGTACTGAAAGGGTTTTATGTACGGAACCGTATTGAACAGAATTGTAACTAGACCTGAAATAGAATTACCATTTTCATTACACTGCCAGAAAAGCCCAGGACGAGACTAGTGTATCTATACCACTTTGGGGTCACTTATAACGAATCCGTGGTCCGTGTAATAATAATATTTAATTTAAGTTCCGTTTCTAAATTTTTCCAATCGAATAAAGAAAAAAACATTTTGTTTAAACTTGGAAAATGTTTGCTTTTTGTCTTTTGTATCGGACAAAAACTGAAGGGGAGATTCTCGAATTCGATCTCAGTTTGGAGGAGAAAAACATTTACCCAAAGTTTCTTATATATATCCAAAACTGCGAACGCTATCGGACGGACAGACGGAATATGCCGGACACGCCTCCTTATGGGCGTTACAAACGTTGAGTTAATAACCCCGACACAGATGATTTTTTCATTTCCCCGAATAAGCAATCACATACCTCATTATTACACTGTTAATTATACTGTCGTTTAATGTAGTATAATAATTTTGTCCAGCTGGCTTGTAACTACTGGACGCAACACTGTGACTTGCGAAATCCATTAATGTACGAATAAAATTTCATTCGTTCTTTACCCGCTTTACCTTTTTAATGACCTTCAGAAACTTGGGCTATTTGCATTTGAGCTTTTCCCGCTCCAATTTGTTGCCACCCAAGAGGTCAGCGAAACACCTGGTCTCTCTGGCTGGCTAATCTACAAATGCTGCATCGAAATTAATGACTCGAGCGAAATCGTGTTGCCTTTAATAAAAAACATAATTCGGAAATGAGTGAAATATGCGGAAGGAAATGTTTTTTTGTAATCAAATGAATGCTGTAGACTTTCATTATATCGGCGGTGATTGGATTGGGTTAATTGTATTTTTCATAGGAATTGCCATGGCAATTGGTGAGGTATGTAGTTTTTTAAAGAAATATTATATTAGGAAATACAAAATGTACAGCATGGTCTCAAACGTTCCATTTTTTTTAGCTTAGTCTCAAGTTGAATATAAATTCAGAAAGACTCGATAATAACCAGGGGCAGCCAAGAACAGGTTTCGGAACCGACACTGAAGCCGAAACCGATATTTTTTTAAATCTGAGAACCGTTAATTTTTTTTGGTTTCAGTTCCTAATATTATAAGCAGGGCTGATTATTATATGGACGAAAAACTTTAAAATATGTGTGTAATATGGACAATAAAACAGGCGAAATATGAACGAAAAAATAAGAAATATTGACGATGGATTTCATTACTTTTGTTTGTTGTTGATGTATTTTTTTACATATTAATTAATTAATTAATTGTAATAAGTAGGGGAGAGTGCACACCTACTGGCACCCTAAGGTCTTGAGGCCATAACTTTCGTTTGAAAAATAATTTCGCGGCGATCTCATTTGAAAGCTAAGTTCAATAGCTAAAGAGAATTTCAAACGGAACTTAAAAATTTCGAAAAACGATTTTGCAGTCGATCTAGCTAAAGTCTCGAAAATGAACTTTCTAAAAAAAAGAGTAAAAAACAAGTTTTTTAAAATATAACCCTTTAACCGACTGAAAAGCAGAAAATAAATTTCCTTTAAATTAATTTCCGCAATTTCGATTTAAAATTAAGGGGTTTTGGCGACTTCAAAATCTGCAATTATGTTAGGAACAAAGTAGCCAAAAACCCTTAATTTTAAATCGAATTTTAAGCGGAAATTAATTTTAAGGAAATTCATTTTCTGCTTTTTAGTCGGTTCAAGGGTTATATTTTTAAAAAAATTGTTTTTTTATCTTCCTATTTTAAAAAAAAATATTTTCCCCCCTTTTTTACTCTTTTTCCCCAATGCTAACCTAAGTAAAAAATTTCAGCCTTGTAGCTTAAAAAATACGAAAGTTAGAACTTTAAATTGGCTCCATCCCGCTCCCCTTTACCCCCACACCCCCCTTTCCAAAGGGTATAAAATTTAATTTTGTCAATAAGAACCCACCTTCCCATCATTGTAGCCTGAAGGAATCGGAAGTTATGGCATGTTTAAGAAAAAGGGGTTGGAGTCCCCCCACGGCCCCCTACGCCTCTGATGGACCCCAAAATTTAATAGAATGCATTGTCAACCGAGTTCTATGTGTGTACCAAATTCTCTAGCTTATATGGATGGTATGAAAAAGCTCGCCGCAGATTTGAGGCGAGCTCAAATATATATCCCTATATCCCTATATATATTACAAAACTGAGTGTGTGTCTGTCTGTCTGTCTGTTTGTCCGAGCATCACGGCTAAACGGCTGTACCGATTCTCTTGAAACTTTCAGGATAAATTCTATAGGTATCGACATGTAACTATATGCGGTTGGGATTGGACAAAGGGGCGTGGCACCTCCCATACAACACAAAATATGTCTACAAGGTAATTGTAGACATATGCCGGGTGGGATTACAACTGCCACCAAGTGCGTCCTTGGACTTTTTTTGGGTGATTCCTACCGGGTGAGATTACAACTGGCACCAAGTTTCACGGGGGGAATAAACCATCAACTACAGCGCCATTGAAGTTGTCGCAAATTCCTATATATATTTACTTTAAAATTTTATACAACCCGTGCAACGCCGGGTATGTAACAGCTAGTATATATATATATATATACACCCAAAGCAAAATAATATAAGGGTTATTATAAAAAAAGGTGCCCAGCTACTGGCACCCATTTACAATTCGCTGTAAAAAAGTGAAAATGAAGCATAAACACAAGTTTATAAATTTGTATGAGTCGTTTTTTCTTTCAGTGGTCCACACTGACCATTACAATGATGTATTTAATTTTATATAAACATTTTTGGATGCAAAATTTAATAAAAATGAGAAAATATGGATGTAAAATACAAAAAAGTTTAAATATGGAGAAACATAAAAATGTGAAAAATATGGATGTATGTCTAAAATATGAGTTTATATATTTTATATTTACATAAATATAAAAATTAGTCCTGATCATAAGATACAAATGTAATTTAAAAATATATATTTTAAATACATTTTCTTATCATCCAGTTTTTGTTGGGTTGGATACAATATCCCCAACAATAAAATCACACGAAAGAATGAAAACTTTGCGTTTGAGGATTTCGTGTTTCAAAATTTATGATTACTTTATACAAAATATATAAAATTTTGTGTAAACAAATAAGAAAATTAAACAATATTTAAAATAAAATGGTTAATAAACCAAAGTAAATACATTTTTTTATAATTGTTTAACAAAACATTTTAAAAAAACCAAAATTAACAGACAATTCAAAACCAATTCCGATTGTATACAAAATTTTATAATTAATACCTCAATATTCACTTGGAAGCAACATAATAAGAACTAATATTACACAGAATAACGGTACACATTTGTTTACGATCTGGGTAAGTGAGCCAGCGATAACAGATTATGGAACGTTTGGGCATGCGTACTTAAGGTATTTTTTTGCCGATTTTAATTATGGGCTTTTGCTTTGAGAAATTTATATTTTTGCGATTTTTTTTTGGGAATTGTTTTAAGGTTGCGGATTTTTAGGGGGATTTTGTTACGCTGCCGTTATGGTTATGGTTTTTGTTTTTTTATTTTTGTATTTATTTATAAATTTGAAATTAGTGCTAACAAGATTTTATCTTATAAATAAGCACTAATACTATAGCAATATATATAACAAACAATTTAAATTAAAATTTAACTACAACTAAAATTTAATTAAACATTTAAGTTTACTTTTACTTTATAATTATAACTTTTTGACTTTATGAAATTTAAAGCATCTGTATAAATAAAATGGTGTATCCCGATTGTGATGATTGATTTAGGGTGTCCGGCTGACTCATCACCGGACAGCCCAAACCGCTTAACCTAGAGTTGCATTTTATTGTATAACCTAGGCATTATTTCAGAAGCGATTAGACGCTAACAAAAAAACCGTTAAAATCCACCATCGATGTCGCAACATAAACTTTCTGATATCGCAACATCAACTCTCAGAACCAGGTACCAGACGTTGGCGACAGCAGAGAGCAGATGCTATGTCAACCGAACGCACCTGCTGCCAATATATGATTCTGTAACATATTTTTTATAAAGATTTCGCTCTGCTTTAAGCAGATCACAATAGCGTTAATTTCGAAATTTATGACAAACTACTGAATAATAAGTGAGTAAGTTTCAGTCGGGCAAAGCTGACTTATATATACCCTACACCTACTAGGCCATATTGGATCCGACATCTTGAATTTTGAAATTCCGACATCGAATTCGAAATCAGCGACCCCAAAAACCCCTATATACCAAGTTTGGAACTATTTAAGCGGAATATAAGTGAACTCACGGTTTTCACTTCTTCTAGCTCCTGCAATCGTGTTTACAAGAAAAGAGGACGGACAGACGGATAGGGCTAAATCACCTCAGGAAGTGACGCTGATCAAGAATATATATAGTTTTATATACCGGACACGTCTCCTCCTTGGTGTTACATACATCAGACCCATACCTCATGAGGTGTAGGGTATGATAAAGAAATACAATGTTACTGGCAGTAGGTCACGTGCACTATTGAAATGGTGGCTATTGAAGTCGGCCATTAGTCAACAAACCACTTCGAAGTAACCACCATTCCTTCAAAGACCTCAAATCCTACTCTACCACCATCAATTGGATTTCATTAATTTTCAGTCAGTCAGCCAGCAACATCAACAAAAAGGGATTTCCGAAATAACCGAATCACAACTGTTTAATGTGCGAAATCATGTTTAATGTCTTCCGCCGCAATGGCGAATCGCAATTGATTACATCGTTGGCGCCATCATTATCATAAATTCCATTGAATTTTCCGATATGACTGAACATTTTCCAGGAGAGCCGCGATTCAGACTTGAAAAAATCGCCGGTTACTTTTGGAAAATGTGGGCATCTGAATGGCAACTGACAGATTTATAATTGCCCCATGAAGTGTGTAGCTCGAGTAGTAGGCGCTGTTGAAAGAGTGGCAAAGCGGAGCAGAGCAGATTTTAATGTTTTAATTCCAGCACGCGCAAAAAGGCAAAAGGCAACATTAAAAATGGACGCGATAACAGTACTTAACATTATTAATGTTGGCATATTGTGGCGCTAAAGGCTTCAACGCCCACGTCGGTCGTCGGCGGTGTTTCACAATTTTGGCTTTTGATTTTCTTTTTGATTTTTTTTGCCATTTTCCCACAGAAGAAATGTGTTTCTCTTTTTAATTTATATGTTAACGCTTGTGGAAATATATGGCAAATAATAAAGGCATTTCATCGCAACCATCTCATGACTTAAATTCCACTTAATTTATTACCCACTTCCGGTGGAACGGCGGCATGCAGTGCGGTGGCAATGTCAGCGCACGCGAATAAGTTCTTCAGTGTGTCTGGCAGAAATTATGTTAATTAGACGTTGGAGGACTTAACAATTTGCAGAAATTTTCGATGAATTCTTTTAGTTAACTCGTGATTGATGTTATCTATTTTGGGTTTGTTATGCAGGAACTCCTAAGACAATTAACAACTCCTTAACAACAACAAGATTTGTAACGAGTAAAAAAGGAGTTGCAAATCGATTTCCTAATTCAAAAATGTTGAACATTTGGAAGACCCTCAAAGTGTGTTTGTGTCCTTCTGAAACTTGTACAAGATTGTAGCTATTGTGGTACTCTCATTACTGTCCTTTAGTCGATTGGAGCCATTCGAAAGTTCCGGCCAGCACCATTTCCGCTGCCAATTAAACTGCAAAGTTTAACAACCGAACGACTTTAGTTTGCTTAGAATCTTGTGTCCATTGATTAAATGTTGCCCAAAGTTTCCACATTCGATGAAGGCAGCAACGACGAGTACTTCCCAAACTACAATACTAGAAAAAAGAAAAAACCAAAAATCAGAGAGAGAAAAAGGCCACCGAAAATGTAAAAAGTTTTTGTTGACAAACATTTTGCGAACATTTCAAAATTCAGCGAACATCACTTTTGCCAACTGCTTTACACTCACCCCCCCTCCCCCCCCCCCCCACTTTCCTGCACTTTCCACCACTTTGTATCACTTTGTTTACTTGCAAGTGGCAATCCATGCAAGCAAGGAAGCCACTCAGCACAAATAGTGCCTTGCCTTCACTAACGATGGTTTTTGTCACTACTAACAAGTTTATTAGTTGGGGTAAGGCAGCACCAAATGGAAAAAAAATAAAAAAGAAAGCAATAAACAGAGCGAACCGAAAAAAATATGAAAACGTACCAAGGAGGCAAACAAAACGGCAAACATAGTATGCAATCCTAGTTTTTGTCTCTGACACTTTTTGAAACTATGCCAGAAATGTAGACTGCGTGAAGGCCGGCAACAAAGGCTCTAGAAAGCAAATATGAATGTACCAAAAAAAATGACGAAAAAATCCGAAACTGAAAGCATAAAAGAGAAATAAAATAAGCAGCACCGAAAGTAAAAAGTTTATAGAAGTAAAGTTTCCAGACTACAGTCGTGAGTTGAAACTGAAGCAGGAGTTGGGTATACTCAGGCACAGAGATACATTTTTACTTGTTTTTCCTTTGGTTTTCCCGCACTAAGTTTTCATTTGTTGGTTCATCAAATAACAAGTTTGTGGCCTTTGCTTTCGTGCCATACACTTTGAACGTACCTACATTAATTCCAATTTCTAATTTGCATGCACATTCGTTAAAGCATTCAGCCCCCTTCCAGCACCATTCCCACTCCGCTTTTCGAAATGTATTGGCAGAAAACATGCAATTGCGAAATTAACTGCATTGTAATTAAGCTGGAATAAATTGCAAAATGGCGTTAATTAAAAAGTTTTTTTTTTGCTTTTGGCTTTTAGTGCGCGAAACTTTGTATTCGCTGATTTTTTCTCACAAATTCTTCGCCGTTCATTTCTTTTCCATTTTTTTTTCTTCTTGTAGATATTTTTCTTGTTTTTTGTGCATTGGCCGAAGAAAAATTCGCAAAAATAGACTAAACTTTCCGAACAAGGCAGAATGAAGGAGGAAAAATTAACCCAACTTTACAATAGCCAATAAAGCGCAAAAGCACAGAAAAGAATCGAGTAAACTAAGCTAAAAACTTAAGTGTTTTTTATGCATCTTAAACACGGAAGTGTAATGTGCGAGAAGAAAAAAGAAACGGTCTAAGAATAATGGCGTCAAACCGGAACTTTTGCACTGCTCCACTGCACAGTGGTACAGGAACGAAGGGGACAGAATCGTACTTCGATTAACCATTCTTTGCATAACAATTTCTTATTTAAAAATAATATTTTTTTCAGTCTTGTCAGTGTAAAGCATTGGACAGTGGAATGTGCAAAATCGTACGCCCCACAGACTATCTGCGCTAAAACTCGATGTGCTCCATTTGCTGCAACGTTTTTATAGTTTAAGTGAAGAAGTTTGGACTTTGAGCAACGCAGTGAATGGGGGAATAGATCTCGGAAAGTCACTAGTTTCACTTAGATCCCCCCCTTGAATTCTGAAAATACCACCAATAGCAGGGAAACAGCCCCTACACTATATCATTATTTTTATTACCTTTGTTGCAATAGTGTACCCCGATCTGGAACCACGTTTTTGCCGATGTCTCTTGATCATGGTAAGTAAGAAGTGCAATCGACATCCAAAAAAATCCTCTGCGAAATACGAAATGATGTGAAGAGTATCGATTTTGTTCGACATCACTTGATACGAGATTGACCCCTAATTAATTCATAAAAAAATTAAGTTTGGTAATTTGTTTCGGCTTGCTTTGTTTTTTGACAGAATAAACTCATTCACAATGAGTCATTCACAATGAGGTCGAAGGGTCTAGGTTAGACGTTCAATGATAACAGGGCATGATTCTTACACTCATTTCCTACTAATTTATGACATTAAAACGAATTGACACACCCAGAGAAAAATGAAATGAAATGATTGTGTTAATTCTTAATCTAAATAAGGACAATTGAAGGCATCGGATCGGTAAGGTGCTAGGTCCACCAATTTCCCAAAGTGAAAATTTATAAATATATGCTTTATGCATCCCCCGAATTGTCAAATCAGATCAAAAAGGGAATAAATCCCGTTCCAAATTTTCGTTTTGATTCTAGTATTTCGCCCATTCTCTGCAATAAAGACACAACCCAAAAAATCATATTGTTGGGAAATCACGAATTAGAATTTGAACTTTGAGTGTTTTATATGATTTTTAGCAGTTGGAAAGTTTTTAAAAACGTTAAAATACATCTTTTGGTAGCATGTAGACTAGTATCCGAGGATCCAAGTGACATTCGTATCTCCAAAAACCCGAATTTTGAGATGTGTCTCTATTGCAGGGAATGAGCGATTTAAGCATTTTCGCTACTTGTTGAATGCAATATATTATGAAACTAGCAATCCCAAAAAATTGTACTTTTCACCTTTCTGATCCGATGCCTTCAAGTGCTTTAAATTCCAATGAACCACAGTCAGTTCCACTGTTAACACGATTGCTTCAAAAAGTTTTACATATATATGGCTACATACAGCAAAGTAACGAATTCGGAAGAGAAAAAAATAAACGCAACACTCCGGGAATTCAAGCTCATAAAAATGCTGAACAAATTTCGCCGCTCGTCGTCATCGGAGCTGTCGTTGTTGGTTGTTGTCCTACTCCCCTGGCACATTTCAGACTTCATAAACATTTACTTTCATGTTTTGTGATTTCTTATCTGACATAAAAATACATTTAACAAAATGCATTTTCGTGTTAGAAACTTGCGAAACAGTGCAAGCGAGCGAAACTAAAAGTTGTGCATGTACACGTACAAACAGACAAATGCGCACACATACCTACATTTGTACGGCAGTTTAAATACATATATTTCGAGAATGCACTCTCTATTGTTGTTAGTCTAAAAATAGAAACAAGAACCAAAAAAAAAAAACGGTCAAAAGCAAAGTAAAAATGCAACATGATAAAAAATTCTTACTTTCATTTGGGTTTTGTTTGGTTTTTGTACCGAAAATTATGCAGGGAATTTGACAAAAAAAATATGTATGTATTATTTGTTTTGAAAAACCCTCACTTCTATATTTCTGCTAACTAGTGTACGATGTACGAGTGCATTTTCTTTGTACGCTTTTACAGTTTTCCTCCTTTCTGTCTTCAGTTTATATTTTTTGGTGAAAATGGACGTAGCTTTTCGCCCTGGAACGTAAAAAAGGTCAGGTCGTTGTTGGTGGCTGAGAGAGAAGTTTGCCCACTTTAAGTGCTGAACTTTGTAATGGATGCACACGGTAACCGTTCTCATATAGTTCATGCTCACCTCAATTTGGGAGTCTGCATCAGAAGTAGAAAACTCATTTTGGCAATGCCTTTTTGTTGTGAAAAACTTTAAATATTCAGAACACGCGGCCGCGCATGAGAATTTATGGAAGTTTCGCTAACAGTCACGGTTTTAATTCATGAATATTGTTTGCTTTTTGTTTTCCAGTACGACTGCGATGGCCGCTTGTCCTTCGGCATGCACATACCGAACTCCAAGCCACACACACGTACACAAGGCAGATTTTCGAGGTTAAAGCATAGCTATAATATACTTGTAGATTGCTTTTCCCCTTTTTATCTTTTAAAAAATCGAAAATCACTTACGAAATTTATTTCTTATATCCCTGCCTAGCCATGCGATCGAGAATCACAATCCGTCAAAGGGTAACATCAAATTTTAAGCAATGGACTAATCGCTAAAAATTAGGTGTCGTAATACCCCATGGAAAGGTTATCGGGGGAACACATATTTAACTTTGTTTTTCTTCTATTTTTCTGTTATCTTCTGTTTTTATTTACTTACCGGCTGATCTGCCCTGCTTCGCTCGATAGACCTTTACAGTAGTTATTCGTTGAGTATTTCAAGGTGAAGTTTCGGGTAGAAAATATTCAATTAATATAAATATTTTGTGAACTACAATTCTTACAATTAATGACGATTAATGAAATTTATTTGAGAATAAAATTTAAAATTAACCTGCAACAAAATACAATTTTAATTATGTGGATAATGTGAGAAACCAGTTGCAGTTCTTGATATAAATAAAAAGGTTGTTAAAAAGTATTTGTTTTTTTTTTAAGTTTGGAAAAGTTTTATAAAAAATTACTGCTTACTACGGTTGCTACTTTGGTAGAATAGTACTAAAACTTTTGAAAGGCAAAATTAATTTTGTAAATTACTATTTAAAACGAAAAGCCCAGTAAAAAAACATGATGTATCATTTCACATAGGTACCTACAGATCTAATTTGGTACTAATTATGACAACTGCACAGTTGATTTCGTTCAGAAATACCGATGTCTATCCAAACGACAAGCAATAATCACTTAAGTCGAAAAACTCAGTTTCGAGATATTCACCATTTCGTAACATTTCTTGTTTGGAGTTGTTCTGAAAATGTTTCAGAAAAGTCTTCAGCTATACGTTTCTTTGAATTGAAAGATTTTTAAGTAGATAACAAATTAAACAATCGTTCGTTGTCAGTTTTTCTCGAAATTGTTTGAATTTTCTTGAGTAACATTTTTTTATTGAAAATCACTCATACGTCATAGATGACACGATGCTAGAAGTAGCGTATCATGTCTGTATTCATATGAAAATAGTTAAAATACACACTAAGAAAAAAATCAAAACGAAACGTTGTAAAAACGTGCCGAACCGTTGTCGAATTCCAGCCAACACTGAATGATCTGATTTTGACAACAAAACGTTTACATTTTTTTGAAACTGCCCATTGATGAATTGGAACGCCACATTGATGAATTGAGACTGAAATGTTGTTATTTCACGACTGAAATTGTACTGATTTGAAATGTTAATGATTTCAGACGGCTACGTTTTTGTTCCTCATCTTTTTTTGATTTTATCTAGTTAATTTTTGTTTGCCCATTCGATCAAGTTTTTCATACAAATCCGATTTGTCTTTGATTTTACTTATACAATTTCCTACACCGAGAGAAAAAACTGTCACAAAAACGGGTAAAAACCATCCGACAGTCGAAAAACTGTTGAATTGACAGAGAAAATTGTTACAATTATTTCGCTGTCAATTTAACAATTTTTAACAATTTTCGACTGTCGTATGCTTTTTAACGGTGAAACTGTTTTTTTTTCTCTCGGTGTACAATTGATCCTCTAGAATTGGGATTATATCTAAAAAAAGTGCATTCCTACATAAAGAAATCAACATTCAATTGTTGACACTGTTTCACGTTCTATTTTAGAACGGAGCAGTGTTGATTTTTTCAAAGCGATACCCGTTTCAAATCATAACCATGCAGTTATGGATTTGTTTCCCTCAGTGTATGTTAACGAACACTATGTAGCTATATTCGGACTTGAAATCAGCGAAATATTTGTTTGTTTGTTTTTAAAAAAAAACATATTGGCATACACTGCGTATATCGAAACGTAGTAGCCATTTTTACATCCAAAGTTTACATATATTGCATGTTTACAGGTTTCGATGAACCCCATTACTGTTAAATATCGTAGAGAGTGATTTAGCAATATAGATGCACAGTGTGAACAACTAAGATCTTCTCATTACCGTCGAACCAGCTTTCTCAAGGTCCATCTCAGCGTAACCTGTAACTATCCATAATTAAATGAAACAAATTTTTTAAATTTTTAATTATTTATAAAAAAAATTATATTGAATACTCATAATATTAATAATATAATGGTTTGTCGTTTTTTTATATATATATATACCTATATATAGAATTTGCATACACAATCATAACCTAATTCAGATCGACCACACTTTCGTTCTCGTATATATATTCTTTTTGTTTTCAAATTATCAACATATTTTCAAAACAAATATCCGTTACACAATATTATTGTTTATTTTAATCGAGAGTTTGAATGCAGAGCCTTAAAAATATACACATTTGCAATAATGAATGCAATGGGCATTGCTATGAAATCGAATTGAAGTGCAAACCAAAAGTGGCAATAAAATACATTAAAATTATATGCAAGGTTAGGCGGCGGCAAATACAAAGTTCCTTTGTAAATAAGCGAAAATGCATTAAAGCACAATGAATAAATATGCAATGAAAATATATAACAAAAATAAATGTACGTGTAAAAAATTAAAACTAATGTAAAACTAGAGGGGGAGGGGAAAGAAAACGTTTAAAACGTAAGCTAAACACAAAAGCTTAAACAACTAAATTTCGAATAGAAAAGTTATAAACGATGAGGATAGGGTGGTAGTAGAGTGGCGCTTCGTATGAGACAAAAGAAACATCTGTAGAATAGTAAATGCTCAGCGGGATTTTTAAAATACATACATACACATGTATTTGTTTGTAGATAAACTTTTACTTAATTTGAAACTAGCTAAGACTTAATCATACAATACTAAACTATAAATTATGTGTAAATTATGTTTAATTTAATTTAATTAATTGTCAAAACCCAAAACAAACTCAGAATCGATTTGAATTTTGTTGAATACTTTTTGTTGCTGCGTTTGTTTTTTGTTGTTGCTGTTGTTGTTTTCGTTTTCGTTATTTGCTTTATTCTTTGTGTAATTCAAAATACAAAATTTTGTACAAAAAAAAAGAATATCAATGAAATTTTACAAATTTATAATTGTAATTTAATTATTAAAATTCTATACAATTTGTGCAAATAATAACAATTTGTAATGGTAAACTAAATAATTTAGATTATATGTCTGAAATACTTACAACAAAAAAAAAGGAGAATTTTCAGTTCAAATGAAATCCTTAGAAAATCCACTATGACCAAATGATACATCGAATCATTGGAATTCAAGTGCCACAATTGCAAGGGGTTTAATTTAATTGGTCAAATTGGTTTCATTTAATCTAAAAATTCTGTTTTTTTTTAATGAATTTATACGTTCGAAAGGGTAACGATAATCTATTGCGGTTTGCCATGAAATAAAATCTCCCATTACTGCCAATTATTCGTTCCACATTCTGTTAATCGTATAATTACTACAGGGAAAGGCGCTTGAGGGGGTGAGGATGGGTGCATGCAGCACTCTCTTCCCGCCCCTTCACTCTACCTTCCTCCTGATGGGCGCTCGTGTGTGTGTGTATTATTATTTGTAATTGTAAATTTAATCTAACTGTAAATATACATTATACATAGCTGCAGTTTGCAGCTCGCATTTTACTTAATTCCATTATTAATTACACGCAATTCATAATTAATTTCTCTTCTAAATAGTACACAAGTTCAATACATTCCAAATATACTCTGGCAAAGTGCTTTTAAATTACAGATCATTGTATGCATCTAACATTTGTTGCTGTGTTTGTGTGTCTGTTGATATTAAAAGGGTTCTTTTGTTTGTTTGTTCTTGCTTTTTGCTTTTCGCTTTTTTAATAATTAACTATTTTACAGATTTATCAAACACACTTACATACACTATGTATGCGAAGATTAAGAGTTGTTGTGGTTGATTTTAGATTAGCAATTTACACCATTTTGTTTTTGTTTCGTAGTCGTCTATTTGGGAGAGTTGAGTTTACTTGAAACATTGTATAATTTTAAAATGGTTTAAGTTCGTTTTTTGTTTGTTTTTTTTCTGGTTTTTTGTTTCTGTTTGTTTGTACATTCCTAGCTAACCTAAATTTATATAAAACAAATGGTTTGCTTCAATTATGTTAATAATAGAAACAATGAAATCTACAACATGTTTCGGGGTTGGGGGGAGTCTGCTGCCAATGTGCTTGCTCCGCACATTAACAACACAGATCAATTACAATTACCAGCGAAATATTGTAGTTAATTTCAATTTAAATCTTTTTTCTTTTGTTTCGAAGTAATTTTGTTTGTTTTCCAGTTTAATTTCTAAATTCTACATCAGTCGGTTTGGCACACAAGTCAGGCGAGCTGGAACAGCGCAAATAATTGTTTAGGATTTTTTTTTTATCATTTTGTTTGCTTTTGGCGGAAGTGGCGCTAGAAGATTTACGCAATATTTGTTTTCCGGTTTTTGTACGTACGTCTTTTGATTTTAATGCTCTGGGTAGTGTGTGCGTGCGTGAAAGCAAAAAGGAGACTTTTTTTTGGCTAAGGAAGCGCAATGATTTGAACGAAGTTTTCTTTAGATGAGTTTTTGGTATGAGATCATAAATTGAGTAAAGCAAATAAGTTAAAGAGTAAAATTCATATTATTGCACTAAAGACGACTTTAAATTTAATTGAAAATTATTATTAATATTTTGAAAGAATTTAGGGAAATTCTGTCCATTCCAGAACTGTGCAAGCCCTTTTGAAATGTATTTGACACCATTAACGAATCAACGAATCAATTCTTTTCTCCTGGATTTATGCAATTTCGTATTTTTTATAGAAATTTTGAATTCCATATAGTTTTGTGTAACGGAGTAAAAGAGTAAAGTGTAAAATAAAAAAATTTGCTGACAACACAATGCCTTGAAAAAAGAAATTCAGAAGTGAAAACCCCTACGGTTTTTTCTAGTATTTTCAGGCCTGCTGATCACGAAAATGTCATCGGTTTTTTCGGGTATCCTCTAGTTGGGTCAAAAATGTCCTTTAAAATTAATGTTCCTTTACAAAAGAAATCACGTAAATAGAGCACTTCACAAAAGTTCTATTCTTGTTATTTCGAAAATAGGAAGAAGCACTTTTTGAATTAGGAGAAATTAAAAAAATTTTGTAAGCAAAACCAATGAGATGAAATTAAGATGAAATATTGTAATTTGTTGGTGCATATTTTTCCAACACTTTGTGTAGAAAATTGACTAAGACATTAATGGATACAATTTTAAAATGATCTTTTTGACCAAACAAGAGGATACCTGAGAAACTGATGGCCAGAAAATACTTGAAAAGAATGTGTGAAACCCCGGTGTTATTTTTTACTGTTGTACCGTGCTATTTTCTTAGAATTCTGACTGGCTGAAGACGTTTGTGCTGTCAAATACACTTGCAAATATTGTCCTAATTATGCCAAAGTTGATAGTTCTGCCGAAATCGTCCGGTTCCATAGTGGATTAAATCCATTTTTTTTCTAGAGCTGAGTTGGATGACCATCCTTACTCTCTACACAGTAATTCCACTGAAATGTTAGTAAAAGATTCGAACAACAGCAGGCGAAAGTCTTCAATGACTCCCAAATAACTTGTGAGACTACAGTTCATTTCAACTCAATAGTTTTCAGTATTTTGTTTTATGCACACAATTCACAATGGAACTGAACGTTCTGAAATGGAATGTATTTTAATTTCATTCGATTAATTGAATATTATTAATATTTTGGATTAGATTTCGAATATAATAACGGCAATACTGGCTATAATGCCCATCGGGTTATAGGTACTGGACCTTGAAGAGTGACTGGCCCATTTGAATTATATTTCTTGTTTGACTAACGAATTGTCAGCATCGTCGGTAATGCAAAGCTTAACCGCACTGTAGTGTGGGATCGGAACTGTATAACTTTCGCGAAACGTAAATGATGACCTTCCGGTAAAAGCTTCTTCTGCCACTTCAATTGATTGCAAAATGTTGCCAATTGGCAATTTTCCTTAAAATAAATTCTCCCGCATACATAAACTACCATCGAAATGGTATTTTTCCCTTTTACCACATGCCTCTAAAGTGCTCTTCTCATTGTTAAAACTTAGTTGTGTGTATTTTAAAATTCCATTTTCAGGTTATTTAGGCCAAAACGTGTGTGTGTGTGTGTGTGTAGCGGCGCTTCATGAGCATTTCAACTAAAATCAACTAAATTTAGAATATAAAACTAAATTCACTGCGGTTCATAACTAAACGGTTTCCCGTAAACCGTAAGCCACTTTTTTACAACCGAAACAAAGATTCAAAACTAACAAAAAAACTAAATATATTGGAATTCCCCCATTGCACACAGCAAACAATATGGAAAAAAAGCGGCTGCCACTTCCATTCCGCCAAAACTAGTACACTCCGGAAAAACCATACACAATACAGGGTAGGGTGGAGAGAGGAGAAAAAACGGAACAAATCCTTTCAAAAATTTACGCTGTGCAGCACCGCACATTTTTCCATTAGTTTTACTTTTTCTTCTCGCATCTAAACTTTTTTCATTATTCGTTTTCAGGTGGTCGCGTAGTTGGTGGTAGAGGTGGCGCTGATGATGTTCGCTGCTGCTGTTTTCGACAACAATGCAAAGTAACGGACTTGCAGTTGCTTGTGTTTGGTTTGAGTAGGTAGGAAGGCAAAAACGTTTTCGTGCGATTAAGCGACCACGGCGAGGGGGTGGGGGTTGGGGGTGTAGGAGTCAAGCTTTAAACCTCTGTGCCGTCCTCGCCCTCATCGTCGAACAGTTGACTTGTGCTACCATGGCCGCCGCGTGTCGCCGTCACAGACATTTTCTTTTTCGGCTTCGGCGGTGGGCGTGGTGGGATCTTCGCCACCTTAGTGGGCTCCAGGCCAAAGGACGCATCGGCATTGTTGGTGCTGCTGCTGAGGCTGGGCACTATTGTGAGACCGTTGTGATGTCGGGCGGTGCCGTACAGCGGTTCGGTGTCGGAAGTTGTCGTCTGGTGGTGATGGTGGTTCACCAATTCGTGTATGGGTTCGTAGAGTTTTGTGGTGGTAGGCGGCAGCGGTGACGCCGCGGAGACCTGTTGATGTGGTTGTTGCTGGTACAGTTGTTGTTGCTGTTGGTTTTGTTGCTGCTGCTGCTGTTGTTGTTGTTGTTGTTGCTGCTGCTGCTGTTGGTAAGACTGCTGCATTGCGGCATTGGACGCCACCGATGTCAGACTGGGGGTGGCAGGCAGCGGTCGATCACGCATTGTATAGCGAACGGCCTGCTCCGGCAGCAGTTTGTGCAGATTCAGCGTTGAATTGCCGCCCGCGGTCGTCCGTAGACCGAGATTGTCGTACACAGGCTCCGCCACCAGTTCCGCCGTAGTGGCCGTTCCCGTTTCACTGGGATTCGGCGAGGTGGGCGACTGGAATTCACTGAGCTGAGTGGAGTGCGTCGCTGACGATGAGGGCGCCCAACTGGGCACACGCGGTTTCCGCGGTATCGTCATGTAACCTTGTTTCATGACCACGGCATTGGCGGGCGAGTACATCACCGGTGCAGGAACGAAAGGTGACTGCTGCTGACGGCTGTTGGCGGCTGCAATCAAAGCCAGATTGCGCGACTTAGGATGCTGTAGCGTCATGAAACCGTTGGGTGTGGCCGCGGCTATGGTAGTGGCTCCATAGATGCCGTGCGGTGTCATGTGAGCGTACACAGGACTGGCTAGCGGAGGCGACCTTATGCCATAGAAGATCTGGTCGGGTATGTTCGATTGCGAGGACTGCATGGAGGGTGATGTGGGCGGCACGCGTGCGGGGAAGGCAAGTAAATCGGGGGGCAGACTGGTGCCGTAGCTGTCGTCGACGTAGGTGTGACGCGAGCGAGGCGTTGTGGTGTCCGACATGGCCACCGAGTGGGTTTCATCGTCACGCGAATGAATGCCTGCATAGAGAATGGCGAGTAAAGAAGAAAGTGTGAAATTAACAAAAAATCGTTGAATGGAAGTACTGCAATCGAATTAATTGCAATCTGCTGTTTTATGTGTGTTTTTTTTTATCGATAAAGAATTGGTGTTTAGATGGTGAGGGTTGGAGTGGGTGAGTCTGTAGTTTACTAGATGAGATTGGAAAACAGCGAGCCCAGCGAAAGCAATTAATCTGTGGAAGTTATGTATTTGTGCGGATTTGCGCGTGTGAATGCATTCATCCGGTTGATTGAGTGCGGAAAATGGCATTTTGCAATTTTTGTGGTTTTGCGGTGTGTACGGTTATTATTCACGCTCGGTTAGTTCATTCGATTGTTTGCAAATGATACGGTGGTGATTTACTGCAAAATGTCACGAGGGATAAGAATATTAACCACTTGTACGGCAAAGCGAATCGGTAAACGAAATGTGCGGTCCAAATAATAACAATCAGATTGCATGAAATGCGAATGGAAGTCTTTGCATTCTGTGTATATCATTGGAAGGTTGAATACAACGGAATCAAATTACGCCATTACGCTACTAAGCTGCGTTTTGCAGTTGACTGGCTCACTGACTCTTCGATTTAACCCGATTAGCATCCAAGCACTGACCACCTAATGACATTTGAACTGCCTTTTACAAGACAGCTTAATAAGAAAATACCCGAAATAAATCTTCACTTCCGTTCATTAACACACTTAAGCAATGAGTGAATGTCTTCATCTTCATTTGTCGGTTGTCGTTTGTCGTTGACTCAGAGATCTTATTAAGCCTCGTTAAATCCTGTGTAACGTTAAATGCCCTTGGCCCACGAATGTCACATAACTTAAAAGTCATTCTCCGAAAGGGATTACGGGTACTGAACTCGTTGTGCCTACGTGAAAGCCGAAAACATCCATTAAGACATGCCAACAATATTAAATAAATTAGTTTCAATGAATTGTTCAGAGCAACATCTTGTTCGGAGTGACTCGACAACAACAGAGAGTATTTTAATGTAATTAATTGCATTTTGTGAATTCGCAGGTGTATGCAAATTACATTTCAAATACCAGCAGAGAAATGCCACACACACGTGAGTGAGTCTCTGCCTGTCGGCAACAACTGCATTGCAATGACGATGTGTTTTGCAGACGTTGAGGATTATGCGACAAGCTTAAGCCCGGAGTCCACATTCTGTTCGAACTTTGTACATGCGAATTCATGACGGCCAATCACGGCGTCACTGTGTCTTCAGAGTACGAAAATATGATTCAGTTTCATCTTCTGTCTAGGTCGAAGTACTGAAGTATTGTGTGGGCTCCGGTCTTTACAGACAACCAACAAAGTACGCAATGATTGCAGTATTGGAATTAAAACATACACACATATGCGACAAATAGCTCGTGTCAAATATGTCAATTGCGTGAAAGGCTCGAGCACTCGAGCTTCAGCCAAACTCATGAAATGCCAGAAGTGCTAAGTTCTTCTTGGATGGAGGATTATGCGGAAGATGTTAAGCTTTAAGATGCTGAGTTTGAGTGAAGAAAGAACGGTAGGAGAAAGCTTGGGTTGATTAAAGCCCAAAGCACACTGCAGAGCAGCAGCCAATCATTGAATGTGCCGATTTCGACTTTGTGAGGGTGCGATAATTCGAATATTATGAAAACTTACCAAATTGAGTTTCATCCAGGAGCGTTTTCTTAATCTCATGACCATCGTCACCGCCATCGACACTCTCCAGTTCGGTGCGTCGTGGTGGCTTTTCCACCGGATTCACTTCGGTGAGTAAACTCTTCTGCATCTCCATAATAACGGAACCCTCCAGCATCGAGCCGTTGTGCGTTTTATCCATTTTCGATGAGATTAAGCCATTCTCACTCATCATCGTGGAGTCCTTCTGGTACGTTTTGATGCGGCGGCAATACCAGCAAATCACCAACACCACTATAATCAGCAATAGCAACAGGGTCGTGGCAATCAAACAGATTATCAACAGAATATTAGATTGGGTGTCGGAGGACGAGGCGCCAATAGCGCCACCACCCATTCCATCCAAAGCACCGAAGTAATCGCCATTGACAAGCAGCTGAAATTCGGCCTCTGCTTTGCCACCTCGATTGTCGGCGATACAGGTGTAGGCGCCCTTATCGCTGGCACGAACACCGTAAATCCGCAACTCCGAGGTCAAAACATTCGAGTAGTCCATGTGATTTTGCTGTTCAATCGAATTGAGCACTTTGAAGCGATGATCGTTCGGGTTGATGGGACGCTTATTGTAAATCCATGTGACATTGGGTCGCGGCGAGCCATCAATGCGACATGGCAGTGTTATATTGTCCGACTGAGCTTCGATGAATGAGCGCACCGAGCCCAAAATACGCGGCTGACAGGCGAAATTCTCTGATGGAATTTCATTCCACAACTTGCCGCGCAGGTTGCGCGGCTCGTCGCAGTCCGTGGGCGGTGTATAGAGGCGGTTGGCCAAAGCAAAGTCGCGGAACTCCTGCAGTTCGCAAGTGCAATTCCAGGGGTTCTGCGCGAGTGACAGGTGCACCAGCTTGGGAGTGCGCGTAAATGTTTCCTTGCGCAGCGTTGTCAGCGCGTTCGATTCCAAGTAGACGGCGGACAGCGTGGGCAGCTGACCGAAAGCATGTATTTCCACACGCTTCAGACGATTGTTCTTGAACTCGACGCGCGACAGGAAATGCAAATCGGCAAATAGATAATTGTCCAGCACCTCGATTTCATTGCTGTTCATGACCAGATTGCGCAGCTTCACGAGCCCATTGAAAGTGCCCGAGTGCAGCTCGCGAATCATATTGTGCGACATGTCCAGTTCGATGAGAATGGTGAGGCCCTTCAATGCATCGCGATTGAGCTCCTGTATGGTGCAGTTCCGTAGGAACATCTTGTGCACATTGAGCAGATTCGCGTCCAAGAACTCATCGCGCTTCAGCTCGGCTATCATGTTGTTGGAGAAATCGACGACTTGCATTTCATTGCTCAGGTCGTCCGGTATGCCGTTGAGACCTTTATTCTTACAATCGGCGGTCTTCTTGCCCGAATTCCAATTGCAGTGACAGACACTGCAACTTTGCAGCCAATCGGAGTTGCCATCGACGGGCGCTACAAGGAAACAAAGAAGATGCAGGACCACAGTCACCAGCAGTGGCAGCATCCAACGGCAGGCGGTGGGCGCTCGCTCGCTAATTTTACTTCTACTATAACGCGGATCGTAAGCCATTTTGGCGGGGGCACGTCGTCGCTGGCGCTTTGCTGCCGTTCGATGAAATGGTGGACACGTTTGTGGTTCGTACGTGCACGCTAATTTAGACTACAATAAGCGCACGTTGGGTGTCTGTATGTGTGCGGCGTTTGCGTGTGCTCTGTCACTGGCACTATTCAGTGTTAGTTAGTTGCTGTTGTGATTTTGTTGGTCACGAATTCGCGTGTAGCTGTGGTGGTGTGTCGGCTACTCCCCAGTTATTAAATCGTTACGTGTGCTTTGTCGCCTGTGCTTTTGTATTCTTTCTCTTGCGCACAGCTGTTGCTTCTACTGCTCCCTTCGGTTGAAGGAGAACTTGTGATTAATTAATGTCCTCGTTGGCGCTCCTTAAAATGTCAGCGTTTGCTGAGTTGCTGTTGCTGTTCTTATTGTTGTTGCTGCTGTTGTTCTGCTCTCTGTGCACTTTTTGTGGTGCTTGTACGGCTTGTAATTAGCATAACAATTCCAAACTGCAATGAAAAATCGAAGAAGAAGAATGAAAAAATGAGAAAAACAAATAAGCAAAGTTGTTCTGATTAATGAAACTGTGAAACAGCGTGGAAGAAAGTGGTTTGTTCTGTGGTAGCGGAGCTTTGAGTTGCTTCGAGTTTTGCTCGAATTGGTTTCTTATTCACGTAAAGGTTAACAATGTTCATTTCCTTTCCTTTCCTTTCCTTTCCTTTCCTTTCTTTTCTTATTTTTCTTTGTTTTCTGTTAACGCTTTGGTCTGAGGGGTTTTCAAGAAGTTTTGCAAACATTTTTCTTGATATTTTAATCTTAAACTTTTGTTTGCAGTGAGCGAAATTAAGTGAGACTTCTTGTGGCAATGTGGACGGCAACATTAAAACAAGAATAATTACTCTTCCTCAGTGAGGGGTGAACTAAACTTTGCAGTTGTACAAATGAAAAATTACACGCTTTGACAAATGACCTACTTTGGTGGCAGTTTTAATCAAAGTTAACATATTAATTTCCGACATTAACAGTTAGTTGGAGCGGACGTCTCATTTGAGGTTTGTACACATACTAGAACCTACGACCATTTTTTGTGACATGAAAGTGAGTGCAAATCTCAACGACAACAACAGACCACCGCTACACAGTAGCTCACTTTCTGTTAATTTGAGTCTGAATGCGTCGTAAATGTCATAACAACGCAGCCTGCGTTTTCGAAATTTAAATTTGTATGGAATTTGAAATCGAGACCTTGAAGCACAATAATGCCATGTCCCTTTTCAGGAAAATTGAGATGAAGCTGCATCAGATAGTCTTTAGTTCTTGTTGGGAATCGTAATGAAAAGAATTGAATTCAAAACATTCCAATTTGAAAACTGGTTTGCTTGTGCTGATGATGGATTTCGTGGCTCAGTCCGAAACAGCTGCAGTCAAAACTGAGCTCTTTGCTTATTGTGGTACTCATTTTTTTTCAAAATTATTTTTGGAAGAAAATGTGAATGCTGTTTTTTATCTATACACGATTCTGAACGGCGGGACTCCCAAAGATGACAAGCTACTCTCGCTAGATTGACAGCTCTTGTATAGAGAGTGTCGGTCTACGCAGAAAAAATGTCTGCTTTACTCTTGGTGGAAGTCGAAGCCGATACGTGGAGCAGAGGTCTAAGCCACTGCACCACAGCCGCCACAATCACAAGCTTCATTTAATAAAGCTTAATTTTAATCAAAACAAAAAAAACCGAAATTCTCTTAATAAACCCAAAAAAAATGATGTGCTGCTGCAGGTGTAATTAATTTTAAACATTCTATCCAAGTTAAGCTGCAAAAGTTCTACGTCTTGTTGAATTTAACATCGTTTAAAACTATAAATGCAGGAAAAGTTTTTTATTTGCACTCAAATTTTGCTTGCTTTCCATTAGTCTATGAAGTATATTTTCAGGCGTTCTCTCAAACACAAAACCGAGGAAATCATTTCAAAATAATTGCATTATAATGTTAAAACTAATTGCAAGTATTTTTTTTGTTTTGTTTGAGTTTTCTGTGAAACCAAATTGTCGAGAGTCAATTATATAACCACAACAATAAACATAGGAAGAAAAAAATAATACGACTCAACCTATTTTATTTCAGCATCCAACTTCATCACTGTTATTAACCAAACAATTGCCACAAAGCAAAGAATAAAAAATTTAAAAGAATACAACAAAGGAGGGGAAAATGGCAGAATATTTAATTGAAATGTGATAGTATTCAAAGTATTGTTTCACATTGCTTCAGTTTTGAGTTGTGGTCTGTCGCAACTATTTTCCCTTTTTCTCAGTTTTTTGTTTTAGCTCTCGTCCCACACAAAGTTCATTTAAATGTTGCCATTTCGCAAGTAGTTGTTTGAGGGAAAAACGAAACGAAACGAAACGACCGTCGGAGTTAAGTCAACCAAAGAAGCAGCTAAACACACACACACACACACATACATAGACCCACTTTAACGGGTTGATGAAAGCTGAGCCCTGAGTTGAAGGTAACAGAAACTCACTGGGGCCGATGGTGCAGGCTGGATAAGGGCTCACCACCACGCGCCATAGCTCGATTGCAATGAAATGCAAGAAGCATGAATTGTGTGGTAGTGAAAATGTCATTAAAAATTATGAAAAACAATACAGCACCGAGTGCCGGAGATGACATTGTTGCAGACAAGCGAGTCAAATTGTATGAAATTGAATCAAATAGAAAATAGGTACACTGAACGAAAAATAATGTCTGAAACATAAGAAATTGCAATTCTCCCGCTTCTTTTTGCGTAAATTTGGAACGCCCACGTCTTCCACTTATACAAAACGGCAGCCAAAGTTCTTTATCAAATACGTCCATGTCGCCGTTTATTTTGTGTTTGGTGGAAAATTTATCGGGAACGGAATGGAATTGGAATGAAAATGAATGGGAACAGAGTGGAATTGGAACAAACTTAGAAAAAGAAAGGATAGGAAGTGGAACTGGTATGAAATGGACGGGGGAAAATGTAAATGGGACGGTAATGCATTGAAAATGGAACTTTACGATTAATTATCGAAAAACGAAAAAGTATCATAAAATCATCGTAAAATTACTCAACATTTTTTGAAGAAGGCTTCGGTCGGACCGAAAATTGAATTCTGGTGTGATAAAAAAAAACATAAGCCCCTAAACAGTGAACAGATTCATAAGGGAAAGTGTTTATGATTTATAATTTCTGTCGGTGTACAGACAATGCAGCAAAGACCTTTGTGCTTTTTATATGAAAGTGCAGTAAAGATTGCGTTCAACGCGTGCTATAAGTGCAACATAATACTGCAATTGTTGCATGCGCCAACTACTTTAGAAGTTCATTAGTGCAAGCGCACACGTACAAGAAGAGCGCTTGAATCAGACGCTTTGGCGCAGAGAAAAGCATTTTAAAAACCTCCACTCCGACACACACCCATATATATGCACACAACGAACGTCTCCGGGGGAAACGGAAGACGCACAACAACAAAACGCCGTTTGCTCCTAACTCAGTTTTAACTGACATTTTACATTTGAGCGGTTGTTCGTCTGTCCGACTTCAGGGAAATACACAAATTGCATTTCATTGCGCCGCTAATGTGAAACATGAAGACATTGTGCTCTTTTTCCCCACCGAAATGGAAATCCAATAGTAATGTTGCAAAATACTCATCGATGTCGACATTGCGGCAGCATAAGTTGCATGCTTGGCGCACGACTTGCGTTGAACAAACGTCGCTCGGCCAACATAATCTTTCGATGCGCTCGATTGCATGGAGCAAATCCACAATGTAATGACAATGACGTCCGCTGCTGGCATCTCCACCAACACCGCGCTGCTGGATAAATGTCGTTTGTGGCGGGTGCATTGCAAATGATATTGAAATTTCATATTCAATGCTCGGCGCAAATGCGGCGCAACGACATTTGGTCTACGAAACCATTAGGGTATCAATTTTCCATGCAACTTAACTGCAAACGCGTCAATGATCAGAGGGCCGACCATCTGAAATTTCGCACTGACTTCTAACGACATTTGGTGGTGGGTGGTTTTGGTCGCGTCACTGCTTCAGGGGCCCCATTAACGATTCACGCAAATACTATGCATGTAAAGCCGCAATGTTCTTGTGTGCGGATAGGTTTTGAGTGGGCACGATGTAGTACCCAGCCTGCCTTACGTTGAAGCGAGTTGAATGATCTGATTTTCGGTAGCTTTAAGCCTAAATTGGGGGTGGCATATACTGGGATTTGCGTAACCAAAACATGTTGTGGTAAATGTGATTAGGGAACTTTGTTTCGTGGATGTAATGTAATGTTAATAGCACAATGCAATGCATTCGACTGAATTCGTCTCACAACCCAGATTATTGTGAGCTTAAACATATTCCTGAGAATTTTATTTTTTGTGGGGATTTTTTTTTTATATTTTAAGACTATAAAACTTGAACTCCCACATTAAGGGCATATTAATAGACCAACAAAAAATATCAATGAAAGAGACAACAACATTAAAATACTTTAATGATCAACTTATCAATTCAATTGAGCATAAAAAGCCACCAAAGGCCGAGTAGCTCGTAAATATGAAAATATGATGTGGCGTCAACTATTAGAACGGCATTAGTCCAAAAATAACCAACGAACCACCGAGAGCAATGCTGAATTCGTGAATATGTCAAATGTATTTTCAAATTAAACTTCAGTTGCACAAATATTCATAAAAATGATTACCAATGGACGGACGACAACGAAATTCCCAATAAAGTGGAACAATTCGAAAATATGTACAACAAATGTCTTTGAAGCGCTGCAGCACATTCCACAACAACGATTGGGGGGAAGATAATATGCAATGTGGCACTGTAAATTACCACTTGAACGCCACCAATTCTAGAAGAAGAAAAAAACCCAACAATAAAATTCGTTCCATTCGATAAAATCTTGGAAATGAATTAAAATTGTTGAAAAAGCCAGGGAAAAAAAGAGGAAAAATACCATCAACATCGAATTTGTTCTGTTTTTTCGTTAATGTTTTTTCACACAGCCACCGCAACTGATTATGTTTCAAACAAAAAACTGGAACAAATGCTGACAATGTGTGTTTGAGGTTAGGGCTGTCGCACAAACGAAACCGAAGCAGAAACATAAAACTACCGAAAATTGGGCAGTGCTCCACCACTACTCCCGGGTTTTGATGTTGTTTTTCCATTGCGCTCGGCGAATAGACACAACAGAGCCAGTGGAGCAAGTGTAGCCAAGCAAGTGCTTTTTTGTGTGTTCTGCTCGTGTTCAGTTAGCAGTGATAATAGCGATAGGGGGTGGTGTTGCCATCGAGTCTAATTGTTATTCGATTTGGATGTTGTTCAAATATCGATTGTCAACTCAGAGGACGTCTGAACATGTATGGAGTACGTGCATATGTATAAATAAAGTAAAATAAAAATTAACTGGAAGTGCAAGCATGTGAAATTTCGTGTAGTAGAAAATACTGGGAACGTCTGGGAGATGTGGGCAATAAACAATAGATTATTGTCTGAGCATGCCAAGATACTTCGATGTGCCACCAATATTGGCACATATTCGCAGTTTTGATCATACTTGGCCTATGTTCCATGGAAGTGAACTACATTATTGCGTAGTAAAAGCCCAACAAACAATCTACAACAATTTGCACAAAACTCTGTATTAATGTTAGAATTTTGCAGGACAATAAAAATATGATTTAGTAAGTACATTCGAATAGTAGGATAACGGAATTATAGAATCATTTTTTTTTTAATTACCAATGATAATTGACTATTGTGCATATTTTTATAATTTTTAAGCTTAAATACAAGAAGCGTAGTATTTCCAAAGCTGGGCATAGTTAATCGAAAATTTAACCTCGTTAAATTAAAAGGTTAATTTCGTTGAAAAGTTAACTTCGTTAAAAGTTAAATTAAATAGTTAAATTTCCAAAAAAAAAATATTTTTTTTACAAGAAAACACATAAAAAATACTTTTTAACTATATTCAATTGAATGCCTGCACTCACAGACCCCTTTTCCAATCGGTTTCAGCAATGCAAATTTGCTTTAAAATAAATGATAAAAATTTTTATCAAAAGCAAAATTTCGTCTATGAAAGAATTTATTTATATTCATATGAAGACATACAAGTTTTATTAGAATATTAAATAAAAATAATGAAATTAATAAAGTTTGGTTAAGAACAAATATCACAGGCGATTCTAAACACAATGGCGTTCTCAGTTTTTCGCCATTTTGGGAAACTTGAGAAATGGAAAATACGATGTAAACCTTACGTGATGGCTGAGAACGCCATTGTGTTTAGAATGTTCTACGGAATATATAACACTTCGAAATATATCGGCCTGTGTATTTAATTGAAATAATTTTTAATTTAAGTGTCAATATCAGTTCAAAAACAGTATGAATTCTTAATTTTAACTTTTTTTTATATTCAATAATAAAAAAAAAAATTTTGTTTTAAAGTGAACTAATGCTAGTTAATCGAAGAAATTTAACTTAACTAAATGAAAAAGTTAATGGTTTTCGAAATTAACTGAAACGTTAAAAGTTAACCAAAAATTTAACTTCGTTAATTAACTATTAACGAATTAACTAGTTAATGCCCAGCTTTCATTCTTATTTGACAAAGGAAAATATTGAAACAAAGTGGTGGAACAAAACTAGAGCATGAACTATGAAATACCCCCACACAATATGACCTCAAGACCCCTTTTGACCTAATTATATGTGGTTTTGGAATCGGATTTTTGACATGGTCCGAGGCATGTCAAAAATCCGTTTCTAAACACCTCCAATCGAATATAGCTCTTTTTTGTCGTTTGAATGGAGCTACACCTAGTTTTTGTCCGATTTGGCTGATTATCGAACTTGATCTGAGTTTGGAGGAGGAAAACATGTTTCAAGTCGATATCTCCAAAACCGCTATGGACAGACAAAGAGACGGACATGACCAAATCTCAGGAGGTGATGCTGATCCGGAATATATATGCTTTACAGGACATGTCTCCTTATGGGCGTTACAAACGTTGTGTCAAAGTTAGTATACCCTACCACAGTGTGAGTGTGGCTATAATAAATCACTTTTCTGGCGATTGTTTATTTTTGTATTTTGAGCGATTTCAAAGCCGGGAAATGGCCCCAATTGTAATAAAAACACCAAATAATATGAATAAGGCCCAACAATAAAAAAAAATAATTTATTTCTTTACTCTTTTTGAGACATTTTCAAAATCTCGAATTCCTTTTTTCAAGCCATTTTGTTCCTAAAAAAAATATTTGTATTGTACAATTTACCTTTTTACTTCGTTACACAGGGCTTCATGAAAGCCCCCATTTTAAAATTGATTTGGAAGCCAAAAACAATGTCAGATCAAAGCCCCAAATCCCCAAATTACCCGGAAAGTGTTCATGACCTTAAATTTGTGATTAACATTAAATATTTCTTAATTGCAAATATTTTTAATTCAGCGGTTCTCCCATTCGTTCGCTCGTTAATTGTACCTTTGTGAGCACTTAGACTTTTTTTTTGTTGAAATATAGTTGGAACGAATTAATAATACCCTCAATCAAAAATTTAACATCTGGGCGGAAGTAGCGCGTCATACACTTCCGCCGCGTGCAGTTTTCTTTACAACTAAACTAATGATGTCTAGACTCCATACGCAGCGCCGAATATTCTTTTAGCATTTCATGAGCAAAACAACAAGACGAGAGAATCGCACTTTAATATATTCCTAAGTTCGCAAATAGCAAAAGAAAATAGCAAAATCAACGAAAATTGCATGGAGGACCATCGAAAATTCGGTAAAATTTTGTAAGAGCAGAAAAGAAGCGGTAAAAACAAAAAAGTAAAACATCAAACAAAGAAAAAAACATTTAAAAAAATGGCAAAAAGGCCAGCGAGGCGTTAAATTAATTTTCAGTTTAATGCATTCCCCTGTCTTTCTTCGGTGCGGGGAAAGACAGGGAATGGAAGCTTCTTAAAAAAGTGTTTCTATGCAATTTATGGCTCTGAAAAAGTGGCTCGCTGCATTGTAAGCCGTTTGCCATTACTCAGTGACAGGGCTTTTAAAATCTCAACTGGATAACGAAAATTGAATTGCTTCAAATTGGTGTGAAGCTACTAAGTAAGTTAAGCCTGAACTTTCGAGCAACTTCCAAACAAATTTCGAAGAGTTTAAAAAAAGCTCCGCCTTCCGAGAGTTTAAATGCATTTTCAGCAACTAAGTGGAAATACATTTTCTGCACATGCCCCCAGGCTAAAATAAACGTTTTGTTTTTTTATTTTATTCAAATAAACAATGAATCTTTTGGGGCCATTTAAATAAATAATATTGTTTTTCCAACACTTGGCAGTATACGTTTTATTTTGTCAGGCGACAGAAGAACAACAATAAAACATAGTGGTGGCACGTTTAATTTGTCTGCCCTGAAGTGTGGCCCAAGGAGCAAATAATCGAAGAACCGCACAAAATGGATTAAAATGAATAAGAAAATGAGGCAAAAAAGAATTGGAAGAACGAACGAATTTAACTGGAAACCCTCCCAAATTATTTGTGTCTATTTACAGAGGACACTGACAAACCGACACCATCGACACCACCGACCAGCCATAAGACGCACGCAGACAGAGAAGGAACTTTTGGGAGAAATAAATTACAGAGGACAAAGCAAACACATTCATTGACTCATGTCTGCACACACCGACTGAACACACCAAGGGCAAGAAGAAGAAGCAGCAGCAGCTAGGAGCAAGTTTTCAAGCTAGCTCAGCCAGAAGGAAGTGGCAGTAGGAGAGGAAGAACAAAGCTGGTACGGATATACACAGGGAAGTCATTTGGCGAAGGATGAGAAGGAGCTTGCTACTCGATTTCACAATTTGAAAACTTTGTGTAAACTGCACGTGAAGAAGGAGCAGTTGGACGGAGGGGCGGCGGAGGTATGTTGAACAAAAATAAATTTTAAAAATCCAAACAAATGGAAAATTACGAATAAGTGCTGCACACACACACACATGAATGAAGCACGTGCAAGGGATATACATAGATACGAGGGAAAAGCGAAGCAAGGAATTGCTTTTATAAAGAAATTAAAAAATAAATTACAAAAATCCACGAAGTGAACAGCAAGCAAGCAAGCAGCACACAAAGTTCACTTGACTTCCACTTCCAGACGAAATCGTCGTCGCCGTTGAGTGCTCGAGTTCAACTCAATGCCCAGCTTTACAGTTTGCGTGTGCAGATGATGGGCGGCGGCGCGCATGAAGCAATACGCAAAAGCCTTATTAAGTAAACAAAAGGCATCCTTTGTATGCAATGAAATGAAGAAGCGACGACAGCCCACGGAACTGGAACTATTTATGTATGAAGTGAGCGTGCACACAAAAAAAAAAGTAGGTAAATCTAACCAAAAAAGACGGTTAAAAATGCAGCAACCAAAAAACGTGGTAAATGGAACCAACTCAAAGTTGTTCGCGTACAATGAAAAATTGTTAGCGTACAATGAAAAATTGTTAGCGTACAATGAAAAAATGTTCGCGTACAATGAAAAATTGTTCGCGTACAATGAAAAATTGTTCGAGTACAATGAAAAATTGTTCGCGTACAATGAAAAATTGTTCACGTACAATGAAAAATTGTTTGCATATGAGCAATGAATGCATTCATTAGTAGTGTTTTGGTTGCAATCTTGTCGAAACTTGACGCTTTTTTATTTATTTGTTTGCAACCAAAACACAATTGATGTCGCATGTATTGTCTGAAAATATAAAATTTTAAAAATAAAAATCTGTAAAAAAGAAAAATAGAAAAAAAGAAAAATAGAAAGAAAATTTAATATTACAAAATTGAAATCTAAAATGCTAAAAATGAAAAAAGAGATAAACGAAAATCTGTAAAAACAAAAGAATAAATAAATGTAAAAATATATAATAAAAACCATTCTCAATATAATATTACATTTACTTACCCTTTTATGCACTTCACCCTTTGACCATACTGAACGCACTGATCGTATACTCGAATGACAAAACAAAAATCGTTGCTGTTGTAGTATGACAGACACGAAAGCACGCCGCTGAGCATGTATGAGCATGTGCTCATACATCGCAAGCAACCAAACTCAGCTGAGTTGCGTACCGCAATTAAGTCTTTACAATTTTTTTGGTTGGCGAACAAACAAAAATTTTTAAGGAACAACTTGAATTGTTTGCTTTACAAATTTTTTGGTTAAAATTTGAGATTTACAATTTTTTTCGATTAGCTAACCTGTTTTTGTAGTTAAAAATCATTTAACAATTTTTCGACGATTAGATTAACCACAAAAATTGTAGTTGTTGTTTGTGTTTTCCATATAAAATAAAAAATTGTTTTTTTACAACGTTTTTCGGTTAGATTAACCCATCTTTTTTTTTTCTGTGTGCGACTGACACGATTGCGACCGAGAGCAGATGATGAGGATGAGTACACCGAATCCCATTCATCAATAGTCGATCGAAAAAAGATTAAAAACGCCCACATGCATGCGCGACGTAAAGATACACGCTGGCAGTGTAACAAAATACAGCAAGTATGGGAGAAAGACACTTACAAGTGGAGAGTATAAAGCGAAGTGCAATGCAATGCAATGAAATTGAAGTGGAACGTTCTTCATTGAATTTATTGACCCTAATTGGCCGCCACTGAAATGAATCTTTCATTTCATTTCAATTCGCTCACCGCTTCGACTGACTTGCATTTTTTATGCGTTTTCGAACTTTTGCCACTTCTTCAGTTTGTTTCCTATTACTACTTTGTTGTCGTATTACTCGGATTGCTTCATAGGAACGCAAGAATTCGCAATAAATACAAAGTTCGACACGCAATTTGTATTCAGTCTCAATGCAGCAGCACAACAGAAGCGGCACAATGTCTTCAAGGCGTGGTGCGAATGCAGCATTAACAATAACAAAAGCAACAACACAAAGACTTCCTCTTCTATTTGCTCTATTTCTTGATTGTTTTTATTTTGTTTACAAAGCATCTACGTCATCATCGTTTTTCGAAATGAACTAAACTTCAATTCGCTGCTTTTCGACACTTAAGAGTACTTTGCACACACACACACACACACATATACTCAGGCGCAGATCTCAACCTAATTTAGTTTGCTTGTGGATGTTGTTGTTGTTGCTGTGTTCATTTTCCGCTTGGCAATTGCCACTTCCGTTGCTGTTCTATTGCCATCGCATGCCATCGTCTTCGTATTTAAATTTTCATCTGCCTTATTGCAGTTAAATGCGCTCAAAAAAAAAAAAAAGAGAACAAGAACAAGAAACAAACACGTTGTGCGCCATCAAAGGAATTCGCTGTTACAAAGCAGTAAAGTAAAAGCTTTTCTCGTGAGCACTTCACCACACAACAACATTTTTAGCGCTCTCTGTGGAGTTTTTTCGGTGGAATATAGACCAAAATGGAAGACAAACTAGTTCCGCTTAGTGGATTGACATAATTGCTTGGCAACTGGGATGAACAACAATATATCGTGGGATGGAGATGTTTTTTTTTTAACTTAAGCCTTAATTCAGCAATCACTTTGCAAAAGTTATTGGAGCAAACAGTACCCCCCATATGGGAGCCACCCTTAGTTCTTGTCCGATTTGGCTAATTCTCAAACTTTACCGCAATTTGAAGGCAAAAAGCTTTCTTAAAAATTCCAAGTCAATATCGACATGGCTAAATGTGTTCAGTTTTCGATGCTGGTCAAGAATATTTATACTTTTCCATACCGGTCTCGCCTCCTTATGGGCGTTACAAACGTTGTGTCAAAGATAGCATACCCTGCCGCAGTAGTGTGTGGGAGTATACAAAATGCAATTAAAATATTTTAATAACGCGAAAAGCGCACAATAAGCCCTGTGGAAAAACACATAAATCAGAACATATTCGATCCGCCGAAATGTTAATAAAAATCTAAATTGAGCAATATTTGGAAATTCCGCAGACACACACAGTTCCAACAGTTGTGAACAGATTCGTGTGTGTGTGTGTTTGTGTTTTTAGCTTTCATTGCTTTTGTAGCGATAGCTGTGGTTGTTGTCATATTTCGTAAAATCCACGCGAGAGACTCTGGCCGAAAAGTCGCAAAATCAAATCGGTAAATCATTCAATAACCAATGGCAGCAATAACAAAACAACGTTAAAGGAAAACGCAGTCAAATGGAAATTTAACACACACACGCGATTATAAAACTAACGATTACTGCACGTTTTAGCACTCCGTAAAACTGACAACGGCATTTTATTTGTTTTAAAATGTTTACATGAGAATTGCTAAAAAACCAGTTACAACTTTATAAAATTTTAATAAAAAAAAAAATACACGCACAAAATTGTTTACAATGCTTTGTACTCATAAATGGAAGAACAATTTTTCTAATGAAAAATGAGAAAATTCGCCCCCAAAAAAAAGAAGCGATTTTTCCACTTGATGTTGCATGTGTTAGTGCAGTGAATGCTATTTCAACGATGCTGTTGCATCCGATGCTAAAGGATCTGAGTTTCAACTGCGAAAAAAATACACATTTCTGTGCATAACAGATTTGGAATGATGTGACTACATGGTGGGAGTAGAAAGGGTTAACGGGAAATCGGGGGCTCCTTTTTGTTGAAATATTTGCATTGAAATCAGTACAACAGAAAAGAATCCTTTGACCTCCTTGCTCCACTTAATAATTTAAGAATTCCCTGTCTATTTCATTTGACGAGCAGCGTATGTAAGAGTGTGCAGATATTAGAAAACATATTGTATGACCATCAAAAGTCATCAATGGTTTGTGGTGAGAAAGAAAAAAGGGTAAATAGTTAACGAAAAATTAAAATGGAAATTCCATTTCACTCGCATTCATTTTCCTAGCGGTAACGCCTTTAGTGCGCCATCAGGTATGCCACATAGAATAATATATGTTCTAATATTCACTACATTACACTCGTAAACCATAATTAATTTCAGCTTAGCACACGTTCGCAGGACGCTAAGCACTTAGGGACCTTCTTAGAGAAATCGCAACTACGCCCATGTGCAGGCAAAACACCCCAAATGACACATTTAATACGTAAAAACGCCATACTCTACAACGCAGACACACAGGCACACACACGCACACATAAATCATACACAAAACGCCCGAATGCATTCAGATCGTCATTGTGCGATACACGCGGATGCAATGAAATGAAACGCAATGTGCGCGCATTTCCCATGTGCCATGCAGCAATTCCCGAGCCCCTCGCTCTGTTTGCGTCTTTGGAGTATAAATTTGTAATGACTGCATTCATGGTACATTCCGTTTTGCGTGCGAAATGCGAAATGGAGGGGACGACGACGATTTTTGTTCCGAAGCGTGCGCTTGCTGGTTCGCCTTCCCATGGCCGTGCGTGCACACTTATTTTTTGCCATTTTTGCACCTGGTGAATTGCATATCGCGTTTTCATTTCATTTTATTTGGTTTTGTTTTGGGTTTTTTTTGTACCTTTTCTTGTTCTTGTATTGAGTAGGATGCTGATGCCAACAACAACAACCGATGTGGACACACACTCAAGCGTCGGTGCCTGCTGGAGTGGAGTTTCGTGACGGGGTTGGTGTGGAATCGAGGTGATATCATATTATTTTGCAATTTTATTATTATACTTAAGTATATTCTTTTTAGCATTTCGAGGGTCGTGCACAGACAGCTGCTTAGTGCCAGGCTATTTCGGTTGTTGTTGGGCAAAGCACACACAGCTGGAAAGTGAATTGAAGGAATGGATGAAATCTTCGTTAAGTGTTGCAATTGCAAACAATCAACTTTGATTGCTTGTGATATACATTTCTAACATTTCTCTGTGGCTCTAAGCTCTCTAAGTGTGCTAAAAATAAACTGAAACTTAACAGCTCTTCTAATTCTATTGCACCGTAGAGGTGGCAAGTAACCCTTGCAGTTACCGATGCTCATTAGCACAGCTACCTAATCTGGAACAGGCCGTAAATGCATTTAGTAAATCCTCATCTCAACTGCAAATACGCAAGGAGAAAAGGCTTGAGGTGTGCCACATAGAAAGTAAAAACACGCACACACACACAGGCACAGGTTTCCATTAAGGCACTTAACTATTCCGTGATTCCTTAAGCAACTGTTGCTACGCTTGTGGCTGGACTTACTTTACTATAGTACAGATGATGCCACTGGAATGGTAAAATGTAAACAAAACTACACTTTCTGCGACTACAACTTGCATGGCTAGTGGGTGGGCCACTGCTCATAAAGAAGGTGTTTCTGATTGTATTGTTCTTGTTACGCTTGAATACTTTACTTTTGCTTGCATTCATAGTTTTTTGTTTGTATTTCCAGCGGTTGGTTCTTGGCTTTAAAAGAGTTTTATTAAAGTATCTCATTTGCTTGTTCCATTGGAGCGTGTTGCGCGGTGTGCATCAAGTTATAAGGTGAAAATAATTTCCATCAAGTGCTAAACAATTTAAAGTTATTTTTTTATTCGAAAAAAACCAACTGCCAACGCTTGAAAACATCTCAAATTCATCAAAATTACTCATCCGTAAGTTCATTGATTTTATGTGTGTGTGTGTGCTCTTTTCGGATATTTTTTCCCTCTAAACCATGATTTACCATCCAGCACTTTAGACTAAGTGTGAGTATGTATGTGTATGGTGGCATTTGGCTGCAATCGTGTGTCGTTGATTTTTACACTTTTGTGGCCCATTTGCGTAACGTCGTTGGCGGAGAAATTGTCTTACATGATTTATGTCAGGTTTAGTCAGTCTGTGCTTCAGTGTGTGTGTGTGTGTGTATGTGTTTGTCACAAAATCCATAGGGAATAATTTGAATACATTTTTATGGTTTTATTTGGGTACGTTTTGCGGTGTGAAATACGTTTCGGGGGCATGAATTATGTGGGCGTTGGAAATAAAGGAATTCGTTAACATACCAAGAAAAGCAGACGTAAACTGATTCGAAATAAATCACGAATTTGTAGAAATATTTTTAGCATATCGTCGGCTGAATGCTGTTCTGTTCCATATGAAAACCCAACCTAACATTTGCCTTTTCAATTCACAATTAGGCAGGAATATATTGTGTGCATCTTAGCGCGGCTTCATCAAGAATTAACTTTCGAATTGTGGTTACTTGAAGTTATGAAAAGTGGCTACGGTTTGTGTTAATGACGTCACTTTAGAGGTTACCTAGATTCCGTTTTTTTTTTAACTGTTATACCCTACACCCAAGTGCCCAAGGGTATATTGTTTACCGTTTCGTGTGTCTTTAGTACATTTTGTAATTTCTAAAAACAATTCAGATTTTTCGGTTTTACTGGACCTGATTCCTAAACTACATGCAACACCAACCACATCAAACTTATATGTGCTGTCTAATTAAAAAGATGCCCTTACAACTAACTGTATTGTTTTGGTCTAGTTGCAAGAGGAGTGCACTGAAAGCGTGAATATGAACGTGAAGAATGGAGTGGCCCCTGTATGTATTTCCAAATGTCTACATTGGTGTTTGGTCTAACAGGCTAGCAACAATCTAAAACTACCTTCGAATAAATGAAATAAATGTCGGTCGGCAGAGACCATATGAAATTTTAATTGCATTCACGAAAATAAATCCGAAACCTCCACACGAGGTATGGGCAGCATGACCTAGGAACATACCAAATATATTACAGCTGCCAGGATAAAGCAAACACACAGACACAGCCATACACATTCTGACACACGGACAAAATTGCAAAACCCAGCCAAAGTGCACACTGACAACAATATTGATTTATGGTACGTGCGGCGGCATCATAAAACACAGGGTTGCACATGTTCCGTGCAAAACGTACTAACATTCACAAATGATTCGCAAAATTGCCAAAAATGTATACAAAAACATAAATAAAACAAGAATTACGTAAAAGTAAAAAAATAAAAAAAACCTCTCGGAGTAAACATTCGAAATGATATTAGTGCGGAAAATCTGAACTTCAATGAACCCACAAGAGACACAGGAGTTTTGTGTGAGACTCGTGATGTGAATTTATTGAACGAATTAAATATTCATGTAACATCACCTACTACTACTACCTTCTGCAGTTGTATGTGCTACGGTATTTTTCAACTGATTTTGCACGTCAATACGAAAATCAAAAAGAATATCAACGAAACAATCTCTGACAGGGCAATCAAAAAATGTTTTCGTACATGATGGGGCATTTTAAACAAGTGAAAAAAGTACATAAAAGCCCAACTAAACTTTTACAAAATTAAATATTTAAAGAGTGGGCAGATACCAACCTGAAAATATTTTCAATTTATGTACAAATTTGCATTTTATTTTCAATTAACTTTAATTGAAATAGAAGAAGAGATTCCACTTAGAACTGACAATGATGAGCTGGAGTAAAACTTTTTAATATAACCAAAATAACTAAAAACCCCCGACAAATACTTGTGCTCTCCTGACACTGAACTACTCCAAGTGACAGGAGAATAATATGTTCACAAAAATTTATTCACTCCCGCTGATTTCGTGCTCTACTCCAAGCACAAAAAAAAGAAAGGAAAACTAATCCTGACATCCACAAATTGACGGAAGATGAAATTTCATTTTTTGTAAACGTCGGCGTCGGTGGCAGACATGACCGCAAACTATAATCCCCAGAAGCAGACAAGAGATGGCAGCATTTTTCAAATGGATTATTTGTATTAGGTCTTGGCGTTATGCTGTGGAGATATGCCCAACAGAAAAGAAGGCAGTACAAGTAAAAAACATTGAAAAATTGTAGTTGAAATGATGGAAGTAAACACACACACACACAGGACAGTTTCCAGGATGCCGGTGAACAGATAAGGCAAGCAGGCAGGCCTAAGGCCTCAACGCAAAATATAATCCGGTGCATAAAAAAAGCGAAAGCATTTCGTTTACTCTCTACTTTTGGTGGAGTGTTGGGAAAAAGTGAAACACTATCAGACGATAAATTATTCCAGCAGTTACACTCAAAGAAAGTGTGTTGTGGCCATCAATATTTGTCAAAAAAACTGGGTTGCCTTCAAGGTTTCTTGTTGAATGTGTTTCTCCTTAAATGTATCATCTTAGTGGAGTACTCTGCGTTCTCCTTAAATGTTGTGAGTACACAGTTAAACCGGATTAGTGCTGAATGTTTGAAGATTTAATGCCAAATAGGCTTTTGTGTACATATATTTGTATACCCAAGAAGAGGAAGCGCGAAATTGTCATAACGTTTGTGATATCCAGAAGAAGGCGTAGCAGATGTTGAGCGTCAACTTCGAGGTCGATCTTGAGGCTCGATCGTCTGCCCGCCACTGCGTCTTCAGCCCACACAACACACGTAACTTACATCAAACAATAAAAAAAAATTAAATTCTACCCGACTTTTCCGAGTGTAGAAAAAAAACGCTCTCTATCACAATTAAGTAGTTTTGAGAAGGAGCGTACTTCTAAAGGATATTCCAAATTTATTGTATTTACTAAATACACAATGATTGCGGTCCACGAGACCGGAAATAATTATAATCCCCAGGAAGACATGTCACTGCTGTTGCCCCTGCTACTGTTCTTTTGAGTACGAACAGTTGTGTTTTTCGAAATACTCGAGTGAATGCGTGTACCTTATCGAAGTGTGTACAATCCCATATCATATGGTGTATCTCAATTGCGTGTCTGTCTGTCTGTCCGTCCGTCTATTTTTGCCTAATTAATGGGAATTTTATTTCCAGTAGATATTTCACATAATTCGAATACAATTAATTGTGCGCAATGTGAAAGAGCATCTAATTTCATGGAGATGATATGAAAAATGATAAACAGCTTTTGGGGCCTGCATGTGCTAGAGGCGGATGCTTAGTTGCCGGTTGTGATGATGTTGTTCGTTTTGAATTTATTTTACATTTTTTCGTTTCTTGATTCTGTTTGGGCATTCGGGAAACTTGCACTATTGGAGTGTTAGCATTTGTTTAGTTTTCAACTTAATTAAGATGCCAATATATGCCAGAGACAAGTGCGGCCCGAGTGCGCGGCGACTGAAGTTTTGGTAAGATTTTGTTTGTTTAGGATTCCTTTAAGTTTTCTTTGGGAGTAGGTACTCCATTAAAGTCGAATTCGATTGAGCGAATGGTTGCGGTTGGGGGAGTTTTGAAAGTAAACAAGAAAGTAGCATGTTTAATTTATGCTGCGTGGTAAGAAGAGCAACTCATTGAGTTATAAATCAGACACGTCTTTCTTCTGCACGATGATTGATGATTCTTTGAAGTTTTTGGGCATGCACAGAAATGGAAAGGGCTTCGTTTTACCACTGTGTATCATACGTTGGGGTGAAAATGCACTGCTCTAGCGAAAGTTTTCATGTTATGTTTTGAACATCGATATCACCAAAACATTTATTTACCACTTCGACTCTAAACTAAAGTGTAATGCAGAGCCTGTATGTGAATTCGTTATATATATGAATTTGTGGCTCTAACAACGTGTTAGGTGACAATTATTTCAAGAGACAGATTGCAGTATTGTCCACTGCAATCTGGTACACATTGTCCCTTAACACGTTGTTAGAACCACACCTTCATATATAGATTGGGTATGTGCATTTAATGATACACGACTTTTTTTTATATATCTACTATGTAACAGTTTGTCACAGCGTTTTAGAATGAGCTACCTGAAGAATTTCCACAGTTGGGTTTTGTTATACTTTTGGACTTTGTATGTAGTTATTAGCCAATTCCGTTTGACTATAATTTAAGCTGAGTAATTTTGGATTGAATGTGCTTGCACTAAGTGAGTCGGCGATTGAGGTGCATACCAAAGTAATTTGTTTCTGAGCTTTCGTTTGTCTTCAGAACACATGGTTAGCTGTCATGTTTGACTTCGAGTGGTAGCACAATAGTTCCTTAGGACGCAGTGCCAGTCCCTGTAAACAATAATAATAATTGATATCTTCATACATTTGATAGTATAAAAAAAAGGTTTGTTTTGGGTTTTCTCGAGAACAAACCACCTTCTGATGCCTAACAACTCATATGAATATTGAGTGCGTTTTTGGGGAAGCAGTTACTTGAAACTTATTTGAAGTTGCCACATACACAGATCAAAAACCAATTTGTGGTACAACTTTCAGAAACTACACTCGAGAAAGAGAGAGAATGTTCCAACGCCCAACTAGTCAACATTACAAGGAAACATGGATAGAAACAAAGATGAAGCCTTCGCTGAAACCGTTGCAATTGGCATGTTGTCGTGTCGCTTCTGGAGAGGCTTTGTCCCTCAAACACGTTGCCAGAACGTTGTAGTGTCCGAACATTTACTTGCAATTGCACTCAGTTTGATGACCGGATATTTACTTTTTCCATCATGCACACAAGGTGTTCAAGGATATATTGCTATCGAAGAAGTGTGCAAAATTTCAGCCAATAGTGCATTAGCTCCTGGCTAACCGAAGGTGGATTACCTTCGACTAGTTTTTATCAATTTCATAACGACATTATTGCTTTTGAGAACACTCACGAGAATCGCAGCTTAAACAATTCTTGAGTGCATTGCAAATTCAATGAAGCTGGATTTGAATTTTCCGGCAACATTTTCTTTTTTCCGGCAAAGTTTGACAATACCTCTCCAGTGACGTCACGCAACCAATTGTAAATGGCCCACAGGCAGTATCTTGCATTCTCTGTTTCATGATGGCAGGCAAGTTTTTGCGGTGAAAATGCACTTGAATTATTTTGCAATACAGAATGAAACCCCGAAGAACGACGAATGTGAACACAATTACGACCAGCAATATGCTTGTTGGCCTCTTGTGTAACAGTAAATTCTCTACCAAGTTTCAATGTCTTTTATTTGGCTTTTTTCCGTACTCAAGTGGAAGTCTTGCTACACACAAAATGCAATTCCTCATCCACTCGTAACTCCAGTACTCAACTACAACTTGAAATTCAATTTTCTCTAGCACCACTGGCAACATTATACATTTTTATGTGCTTCACTTTTTCTTCTTTTTGTTCAACTGGGTCAACTGAGTTTGTCAGATGGACGCGCCGTACGGTGTGTACGTAAATAAAACAATACTTCACAGATTCCTGAGTGCCTCCAAATACTTGCACGTATTTAAAATAAAGCGAAAACCGAACAAGCAGGCGACTGTCAAAAAACAATCCGAAAATACCACCTTACCTTACTCGTGTTCACTTGTATACTTTTCGTTTTCTCGCTGTGTTGTGTGTACTTTTCGAAGCATACTTTCGGGTGGCTCGCAAAGTTCCATTGTAAGTGGCTGTTTGAAATGTGTCACGCTCTTTGGGACAAATTCCTTTATCATGTCTGACTGAAATGTTAAGCGAAAATTGCTCTCCAATGCATAGCTTTATTTCCCTTCTCTAGGCGGGCGAGTTGAGCTAATACACTCATATTTCAAATATTCTTCCCACATACAAAACACACAAAAAAATCGAGCTGAATTGAAAGTGCAAGTGAAGTGCACGAAAAACAACAACAACAATGACCATTTACTTTAATAAAAAGTCATTGTTTGTTCGGATGTGTGTCCTCACCTTTCAGAATCCACTAGTGAACCTAGAGAGGTAATATATGTCCCCATGGCATGAGGCACTCGAATTTAGATTTTCTAAATGGGGCCGTGGTACCAGTGGACCTAGGTAACTATAATCTGTTAGATGGATTTTTGATTTCCCAAAAGGAGGCGTGTCTCTTAAAGGTATGAGCGTGACAATTGAAGTAGGCTCGCCTGAAGCTCCAAAGGGGTGAATGTAGAGCTACACTCATATACACTGAAAAAAAAGTGTACTCCAGTTAAGGAAAAATGCCTTAATCCAAAGAAAAAAGGGGAATGAAACAGCACTAAAGTCATGATAGCTTTGAAATTAGGGAACACTTTTACTTAAGATGAGTATATATTTTGACTTTAAATTTAATACTTATTTCTTTCATAACAGGAATATTTCTTTGAATTTAGTAAAAAGTTCTTTAATTCTAAGAAGTTTTTCTTCGTTTTCAAGACAAAACTGTCTAAAAAAATTTTTTTTTTATTGTATTTGTTAATTTTTTTGTATTTTCTTTTTCTTTTTATTTTATATTTTCTAAAATCATATTTCATTTTATTAACTTAAATTAAATTTACAATTTATAGTGATAACAAATATGTACTTACGATTTCACTTCGGTGGGATTCGAACCTGCGACCTTTGGCGTTATGACAAGACCAATCAACAGACTGTGCTATAGACAGCATAATTGCGTTGGCGTCTAATTTTCACTACGTTTCACACCAGCGGCGGCCGTGGTGCAGTGGCTAGGACCTTTGCTTCCCGATCAAAAGGTATCAGGTTCGACTCTCGCCTGGGACAAGCAGAAATTTATATTCATGCCAAATATTTTTTTTTATTTATATCAATTCTATTTCTAAAAATTTCTAAAAATTTTGGAAAACTACGTTAGACGTATACAAAACAATTTTTTTCCTGGTATTAAAAACGAACTTCTTTAAATAATGTTAAAATTTACTAAAATTAGTAAAATCAGACATATCAGCAGCTGCTGTGGTGCAGTGGTTAAGACCTCCGCTTCACTATCAAAAGGTATCGGGTTCAACTCCCGCACGGGGTATTAAAAAATTTATATTTATGCGAAATATTTGTTTTTTATTATTTAAATCAATTCTATTTTTAGCAATTTCTATTTTGAAATACTCACTTTTTAAAAAAAACCTGAATCTTACTTTCAATTTATAAAAATATCTTTCTTAAAAACAAAGATTTTTACTAAAAGTAAGTACAATTTTCTTTGAATTTAAAATAGGAAAATATTTATTAAAATTGAGGAATAAATACTAGAATTGAGGACACGTATACTAAAAAAAATATTTTTTCCATATATTAAAAACGAATTTCTTTAAATAAAGTTCAAATTTACTCACAATTAATAAAATCAGCTGTCTTTAAAATAAAGAAAAATGTAAATTTGTTTTAAAGAGGCGGTGATTTCCGTTTTAAGGTACTTTTACTTAAATTCAAGAATAATTCCTTAAAATTAGGAAAAATTTCTTAAATTAAGGAAAAAATTTGTCCTTTAATCAAGCACCAAATTTACTTGGTTTTAAAGCTGTCTTTTTTTTCAGTGTACATATATACGTGCGAAGTCACGTGCACTCTACTAAGTAGTTTCAATATAAAAGTGAAATACAAAATTTAAGTAAAATTTAATAGAAATATGCATCGAAAGTGTTTTTCCTGTTGGCATGCTCGTACGCGTATTCTCGTATCTATGACGATTGTCACGTTTACACCAATTACCAAGAGACAATATGTCGTTTTTAATGGTCGTTACAGCTCGTGTTGGTAGCTAATGTCGAGAAAAAGCGACAAAAACGAACACAATATGGCAGTGTCGAACGGTAAATCCTTTTATTGATAGAGAAAATGGAGTAAAAGAAAATGAAATGTGGGAAAAAATCGGACAGACAATTTAATACCGATTGACACTTTGTTATAACACAACAACAACAATTTGCTTTTGGATAAAAAAAGAAAAAATAAACAATCCTGTGCGAAATAACAGTGAGCAGGAAAACCTCACGACTCGTCACTCACTACCAACATAAATACATTTTAGAAATTTTCATCACGTTTTCGCTTTTTACAACACACTATTGACACATTCCCCTACAGCCCGGCTCTTCGATTGGTTCTAATGGCTTCTTGTCAATGCGAATTATTTGGAATATGTAACTTCGAAAATTGTCAATCATGTCTGGGCGATAAAAGGCTCCGGCCGAGTGGATAGCTGAATGAAGTCTGTGTAATGCGTACAGAATAGAATGAATTGGAACAGCTTAGGATTGAATATTGTACAAACTGAAAGCAAAGTGAAATGAAATGAATTCCTCTTCTATCCCTTTGGAAATTAGCTTAGCCTTTCCATAGTTCAGTCGGGGTCTTAATGTTCAAAAGTGACAACGTGTACTCCTAGCTGACATCCAACTGAAAGCGATTGCGGAAGTGGAAAGGAAACTATTTTCGATTTCAGCACGAACAAAAAAAACATCAAGTACACGTCCGGCCTAACATGAAAGGATGCAGTTTTAATTGCTAAGTACTAGCAAGTGGGATGCATATAAACTCTGACACACAGGCAAGTAAGCCAGACAGGAAGCTAAAATATATTGAAAAGGAAACCATTTCGGTGCCATGGACATCACCTCTCCGCCACTGACGCTGCTACTAAAAATGCCACTATTAAATTTATGTGCGACTAGTTTTTATTATGTTGCAGAAAAGCGCAGAACATAGAATGTTTTACGAGCATGAAAAAGTCTAAAAAGCAATTTCGCGCGCCGCTCTCACAGGGCCGACAAGACAAGACAAGACAATTTGGAAGAGATTAAAATTTCCAAATAGCTCATTATTTTTCCGAAAATAGCAGCGGTAATATTTAATATACTTCTGATTCATAAATCGCTTAAATTGACAATGGCGGAGACAGAGTTTTTTTACGATTCCCTTTTAAAATGTTTATTTTTTTTCTCTACTATGTTGCTATGAGAAAAACTTTACCGAAAATACAGAATACGTACATATTGGAAAACGAAAAACTTTCAGTGCTAAATAAAATTGAGCTGCTGAGCAAGAAGAAAAATAAGATGGAGTAGGGAAAGAAAAACAAGTCTTAGGAGAAGCACAGCAGACGTTGGAACTTTTAACTTGTTTCGTAAGATAAATGTCCAACTGTCCGTTTTCAGTTGTCAACGCACGTTTAATGACCTTCAAGCCATTCTCTAAAACATAAATATTGTCCAAGGAAATATTTGGAATGAAATATTTCTGTGGAAAACGCGAATTTCATTTTTATACCCTGTTCACATTGTTTTGTTACACCGTTTGTAACGTCCGAAAAGAGGCGTGGCAGTTATGGAAAAATACGCTAGAAATATTAAAAGAAATTGGTTTGTTTTTGTACGAAGCGAGGAAATTGCTCAGTTGAGACAACTTCTGATTCGAAAGACAACTTTCGTAGTTATTGAGCTATCGATTCCTCCCTCTTCTTTTGGCTTATATGTGGTCGGTATTGGAAATGGGCAACATCGGATGAAAACCACGCTTACTCCCCATACAAAATGGCTGCCAAATTTATTTATTTCATATTAATAAAAGTTAATACGATCACCCACCAACAAAGTAGTTGCTAAAGTAAACAGGCATAGCAGGTATCGATACTGCGCACCATCAGCAGTCATTGCGTATACCACACATAAATACCACTCATTGTGCACCATCTGCAAGTATTGCGGAGACCACACCAGCAATCAATACTTCGCGTTGACAATAATGTTGACGTCACTGGCGCGATCCACGACACATGTGCAACGTGGGGGATCTGCAGTTTGACACCACGTTCGATGCGGGAGAGCAGCAGTTTTAGGGCACATGGCTAGGTTTAGTTTTAAGTAATTTTGTCCTTAGTAGTTAGTTGATTTTAGGATATTAAACAGCTCGGTCCTCGAGCAAGGAACGGACCTTTGTTTTTTATTTTGTGCAACATGGCACTTCTTAATTGGCGCCCAACGGAGTAATCGTACCTTCGTTTTCCGAAAAAATCAAACTCAAAAAAGAAAAATACCAACTGAAGCGGCTCGTCAACACCGACGGCAGCGACAGAATAAAATAAAGAGTACAAAAACTGAAGCAGCGCGTCAACACCGACGGCAGCGACAGAATAAAATAAAGAGTACAAAAACTGAAGCAGCGCGTCAACACCGACGGCAGCGACGGGATAAAATAAAAAATCCAACAACTAAAGCAGCGCGTCAACAACGACTGCAGCGAAGGAATAAAATACAAAAAGGACAATAACGACGAACGTCAACACCGACGGCAGCAGCATATGTTTATGTCTATTAAATATATAGTATTCAATAAGAACATGTAAGTGGAACGCTCATTGTCATATAATTTTAAAAATATTTTTGGTGAAAAAATTTTGATACAAAAATTAAATTTTTAATCTTTGTGTGCTGACCAGAATATAATAAGGACGAGTCAATAAAACATCTTATATGAGTGATAGCGAAATAGAAGATTTGCTAGAAAAATTCAAGAAAATTAGGTGTGACAGTTTAGACTACAAAGAGAATATAATTATGGCAATGACCCCAGAACAATTAAAGGCAGTAGTAGAAGCCGCTGTTACTAGCGCGCTTGCCTTGCAGGAAAGAAATTTTGATAGAAAATTACAGACTATTAACAGTCGTTTCGATAATTTTAATGTCAGTACTCCCGAGGTAGAGACTTACGTAGACGCAGGGATTCGAACAGAGGTCGCGTGCAATGAAACATTAGACATTGTGAAATCCTTGCCAGACTTTGAGGGAAAACACGAGACATACGTCTCGTGGAGGAAAGCGGCACACACCGCTTATAAAATTTATGAAAAATATGACGGCAGCTCCAAACATTATCAGGCTTTAGGTATAATGAGAAATAAAATTAAGGGACCAGCTGACATGGTACTTTCATCATTTAGTACCCCATTAAATTTCAAGGCCATAATAAACAGGCTTGACTTTACATACGCAGACAAACGCCCAATATACTTAATAGAACAAGAAATGTCGACGCTAAGACAGGGAAATATGACACTACTGCAGTACTACGACGAAGTAGAGAAAAAACTGACCTTGCTTACGAACAAAACAATCATGACCTACGACAATATCGTGGCTGCGTCTCTTAATGAAAAATACAGAATGGACGCATTACGTGTATTCATTTCTGGAACAAGGAAGTCATTGAGTGACGTTCTTTTTTCAGCAAGACCAAAAGATCTTCCTTCCGCTTTGGCCTTAGCCCAAGAAGTAGAATCCAACCACGAACGTTACACGTTTGCCAGCAATTTAGCTAGGAGTGTAGAGGAAAGGGCTCAGAAGAACGAACATAGGCAACAAGTCAGAGGAAAAAGTACGACATGGGACAATGGCTGCAACCAACAGGGAAAGAATCCTTATTTTAATAGACAACAGGGACCCTCTAGCGGAGCCCCACCTAAACAAGAACCGGTGCAAAAGATGGACGTAGACCAATCATCACGTTTTAGGCATCCCACACAATACCAACAAAACCAAAGTGGCCCATCCCAAAGTAAAAATTTTCGTAATCGATGGTCAACGCAACAACAAGTCGGCCAAGGTTACACATATAATAATCATTTAGCTCAAAACAAACCTTCACTTAATCAAGAAGGTCTTGAATACCAAATTGAGGCAGACCAAGAGGTAGATGACATTGATGACCTTATAGAATACGAGCAGGTTAATTTTTTAATCGTAGAAGATATAGTAGTACCCCAAGCTCAAATAGGAAAATTTCCAGAAATTATGAAAAACCAAATGGGTGTCTCTACGGAACCCAACGAAGCACTTCCCTACAACACTAATATCATTAGTACTACCACAACTGAAAACAAAGAACCCATATATTCAAAATTATACCCTTATCCAATGGGTGTATCTGAATTTGTAAACTCTGAAACACGAGATTTGTTGAAAGATGACATAATCAGACCATCTAGGTCACCTTATAATAACCCCGTCTGGGTGGTTGACAACAAGGGCACCGACGAGCAAAGAAATATAAAAAAATGTTTGGTTATAGATTTCAGTAAAATAAATTTTAAAAAGCGAAGAAAGAAAGGTAACAACAGGATAGTAAAACTATTTTTCCCCAGAGCTCAACGCAGAAATAAACTCACACCTTTGTACATTGAGCAAACGGTAGATGCCGACTTGGGGACAACGGTTTTAATAAAAGGGGGGTGGTCCATAAAGACGATACGGAACTTTGCTTTCAAGAGATAGGATACTAATTTCAGAACTCGAGGCTTTGATGTTATCGGTCACGCTCACAAAGATTGGAATAATTAACCCCGCCATTTTAGACTCTAACGATTTGAAAAACATTATCAATGAGAGCTCCACGAACATAACTATTACTGATTTGATGGAAGTAGCCCATATCAAAGTTTTATTAAATAATAATTTTTTACATTTTCTTAGTAAATATCCTAAGCCAAGTTTAGTATGTAAGAAAATAATTTTGTTTCCCGTTCAGCATCGTACCATTCTTAATTTTGCCGACGAAAATAACTTAGCCGAATGTGCTAATAAAGTGGTGCCAATTGGAAATTGCAGCACCACGCTTTCGACAAAATTCTGCAAGAAATTGCCTTATACAACGTGCGCACAACAACTTCATTCTGGTGGCACTGCACATTGCACTATTCGTCCTAGCCATCTTGAACCTCTAGCAGTCATCGACGTTATCATTATCAATGATGAAACCACTAAGATCAAAATTAATAATAACAACGAGCAGATTGTGACTGGCACGTTTCTTCTCACCTTTGACGACGAGGTCCGAATCAATGACTCCTTATACCAAAACCTGAGGAGCTACGTAAAAAAATCTCCAGTCGCCGCAGTGTCAACTCTCCTCAACATAACAGGTCATTAAGAAATACTGAGCCTACCGTACTTACAATGGCTGAATATGGAAAAATTGCGATACATTAATGAAATTGACAAAGGGCAAATAAAACGGCCATTAATATCTGCATTGGTCGCGACTATCTTTTTGATCTTTTGCTACACTTCGGTCAAGCTTTACCAAAAACATCAGAGGGTTCGCGATCAACACAACATTCAAGCTTTCGTTGATAACCTAAAGAAGTCCGAGGACGTCCTTCACTTAAACGAGGGAGGAGTTAATACGATCACCCACCAACAAAGTAGTTGCTAAAGTAAACAGGCATAGCAGGTATCGATACTGCGCACCATCAGCAGTCATTGCGTATACCACACATAAATACCACTCATTGTGCACCATCTGCAAGTATTGCGGAGACCACACCAGCAATCAATACTTCGCGTTGACAATAATGTTGACGTCACTGGCGCGATCCACGACACATGTGCAACGTGGGGGATCTGCAGTTTGACACCACGTTCGATGCGGGAGAGCAGCAGTTTTAGGGCACATGGCTAGGTTTAGTTTTAAGTAATTTTGTCCTTAGTAGTTAGTTGATTTTAGGATATTAAACAGCTCGGTCCTCGAGCAAGGAACGGACCTTTGTTTTTTATTTTGTGCAACATGGCACTTCTTAATTTAAATATTGAACCGATTTGGGCGTCTTTTTTGTATTTGGTTGAAAATGGGTTGGGAATAAACTGAAAACCATCGAAAAAAATTGTGAAAATTCCCTATTGTCTAGGGATTTTTTGTGGGGATTCAAAAATATGTGGGAATTTTTGTGGGATTTTTCACTGAACTTCTTACGAATAAAGTTTTTGTTTTGTAGGAATATTCTGCAGTGATTCTAGCTGCCGCCATTGGAAAGTTGCATTTTGGGTAGTTAACATTTTACTACACTCAGAAAAAATACTATGCAAGTTAATCAATGGATTAACTGCAGCATCTAACAGCCATGGAGGTGTAAATTTAAAAACTGATTTAAAAATTTTCAATAACTATGCACTTTCCATTAAAATAGTAATCGATTATATCGAAAAATAACAATTGTGTAAATACTAACCATAATAGAATGCTTGAGAGATAATCAAGAGCTCTCAATATTACAAAATTATGTCCATGCTATTAGAAGGGCAAGAATGTATCGCCCCGAACATTTTCATTAAATATCAAGGCTACATGACATGTGAATACGCACCGAGGCGAAATAATTTGCCACACAACACCAAACGCATATGTTCTCGTACAGTGAATACCCAAATGTATACACGCAAGTCCAAAGTGGGGGGAAAAAACAAATCATTAACTTCAATTTCCAACTTGACACTTCAGGGAGAACAATCGAGAGCGTAAGTGCTTATTTGAGATCGAACTAATCGCGGCACAAACACAGCCATACAACGAGCAAACATATAAAAGCTCCAACCAACAACAAGGAAACTTAATTAGAAAATAAGCAGATAGAATGAATTCGCACATACGCGTACGCATATGTATTCTCTTCGCTCGTATTTCAGTGATAAATCACTTTTGCTCCATTTTGACACATATTTAAATGGGATCGAACTTTAAGTGGGCAATTAATCAAAATAATTAGGCGAACAGAGCCCGCTGGCGCTTTTTTCGCCAATAAAAAAAACCACAACTAATTTTCGAAAATTAAACATCAATTAAACAAAAGCTCTACTTACAAGTTTCTCGTTGTGTGTGTTGGCGTTTGACGCGTGTATGTGTGTGTGTGTGTGTGTGCGCATTGAAGTTGCAAAACTATTATTCCAAGTGAAGTGCTGCAAAAGAAACGAAATGAAAAACGAATTAAAATTAAAATGAATTTAAGTTCATGTTTAATTGAGGAGAAACGGAGAATAAATGAAATCATGAACAAAAACAAGAAGAAGAAGAAGCCGAGGCAAACAGAAAACAACTACGATATTTACATCTAAACCATTACCCTACAAACACATCGGCACTCACTCACTCACTCACACACACACACACACACACAAATAAACAAACAGCTGATAATAAATCTTAATGACAGCTAAGCGAGTGTAATTAAAGACCCTTTTTATTTCAATTTCGGCACAGCGCAGTTCTACCCACTTTCTGTTTTCGGGCCGCCTTCAAGTATGATACAGTCCAGGGAGTTAGAGTGGAGGCCCTGGTGTTTGTGTGTGTGAAAAATGCCAACAAAATTAGTTGAAAGTTTGGCTTGCAGTAAAGCACTGCAGCGCCCAAAGACCATTTGGGTTAGCAGAGACTGGCAGAGAGACCCACTTATGGCCCCCAACAACGAACCGACCGACCGACCGACCGACCGACCGTACGAACGTCTGACTGACTGACTATTTGCAGTGATACATATTTCATTTCCGCAGTCATTAAAGTGAATGCGGATTCCGACCAACTCGACTGCAAGCGATATTTACTGAAATTTTCAAGAGTATTTCTGGGTCAGTAAAAGCTAACAACAGATTTGCGTGGTTTAAGAGGCGGGGTGGCGGACACTGACAGTTAATAGTTTGCATAGAGTTTAGGTACAAACAAAAAAAAAAAAAAAATAAAAACAGAAATGAAAAAATCTCAGCAGAAATTAAATTTCCGCTTCGAAAGTTGGAAATATAAACTTCAACCAAAGCGACATACATTCTATAAAATATTCATTTTACGGACAGACACCCTAAATTCAAAAGTTTCATGGTCTCCAAAAAGTAATCTTTGGTAGTGTCATCATAGCTAGGCACCGTTTGTGAGATATTGGACGAATATCTCAGCTATTTACGAACCACTCTGAGCGCTGGACTTAGCTCTGAGTACTGAAATCCTAGGAATGTGCTCGTACCTGGCTTGGCAAACGCTCTGTAAAGGCCACTCGTAAAAACTCGTCAGTTTGACTTAACACGTTTAACAATTCAAAGATAGACCGCGTACCCAGCACGTGTGAAACTCCTATATGTGTCATACATACATAGTGTATAGACCCGACCCGAGTCTAAAAATATCACGCCTCACGTGCTAAACCGCCCGAAAATAAACTTTTGCTGCCGCACGGAATTTCAATTAGCGCCTTGATGGCATTGCCGGCGCAGTGCTGGTGCCTGTGACTGCTGGGGAAACATTGCGTAAGCGGTGTCGGTGGCGGTGGCGGCGGCGGCGGCTACATGTCGGACAATAAGTGAGAAATTTACCTTACGAACGAACAACAGTGGATAGGCACCACTCAGTGGGGACATGTACTCGTTCATGGAAGATTGGCGTACTGTGCTCTCTGATTGAACTGGTTTGCAGCTGGTGTTGGCGTGTGCCCATTGCTTGTTTCGTTGTTCGTTGTAATGTTTGTAACTTGAATTGTGCATGAAGACCCTTTGGGTCACTGATTCCACATTTCCCGTGTGCAACGGAAGAGTTTTTCCCGTCATGTTTACTGCTTTTCTCGGCTCGACACTGTGTTTGAGTCTGTGCTCTGACACGACTTTTGTGTTTGCTCATGCAAATTTTCCGTCTGTCTGCCTTTCTGTTGTGTTCGTCTGTTGGTTTGTCTGTCTGTCACTTCATACACTTTCAATAGCAGACAAACAATTGTTTGTTTGTAAATTACAACAACCGGGGGGACTTCAGCCTAATGTGTGTGCTTTCGAATTGCGTTCAGGCGCTCTTAATTTCGGAAACTGAAAAGTGGAGGAAAAGTTTCCAGCATTCTCATAATTGTGCATAACCAAGCGATAAAATTATGCACAACACTTGTGTATGCATGAGTGCAGAGCCATTCGTTTTTTCAAACTAAAAGTTCGTGGATAATGAGTTTGGGAGCATCAGCATGCCATATTGATGTAATGTAAATGATAACAGAAAATATTGACAGAAATGTTAATTTTCCTGACAGCAGCGTTGTTCAAAACATTACGAGCATGTATGCAGCGAGTGAACACATCAACAGAACGTTGGGGGCTATATGAAGTAGATATGCAGGTATGTGCGAACAAAGTAATGAGGATACATTTTTGTCCGTTTTAACAATTCTGCGATTGCAAAGCGTTATGTAAAATAGTTACAAAACTCCACTATGAATTTGTTCTCTCATATTTCCTCTGTATTTGTGTTTGTATGTGCTTAAATCAAAATAAATATAGATACCAATCTCCATTTGTACTGAGAATCACCTCGGTGTTAAATCATTTACTCAAAATACATTCTACACAATCCTACAACTTCTGATGTTTACTTAAGAGCTTAACTATTCCAGTTGCAGTGTGCGAAAGTATGGGAATCAATCACTGGCTCAATCTCCATATCAACAAAATGGAGGAAAGCATCCTCAATTAGGATAATAGGAAGTCCCAAGATTTAGACGGACATGAAGGAGGTTACTATTCACAGTTTACCAATACGAAGTTTGCACATGTATCGTTGAAGGCCACGGGGGAAACTAGTGCAATATGAATTTTAAAGGCAGAAATGTACAGGAATTAAGCAATAGCTCGCTATATTAGTATATCCCCTGTCGCAATTGTCGAGTCTGTTGACTCGAAGAGTCCTAAGACTACTTTTTTTGTAACTAGTACGAAAAATGTTCTAATAAATGGGTTTTAGACTGGTCCAATTGAAATGTTAATTCAGACCAATTGTCTGAATTGTGGTCCAATCCCTATATATATTATAAAACCGATTGTGATCAGAAACTGACGCTTACCAAACCAATCGACTTGCACAAATGAGAACTTCAAATCAGGCGTCACGTAATTACAAGTATAAAAGTGTTTGTCCCGATTGATTACTGACTCATCACCGGCCAGCCCAAACGCTGAACCGAGAGTTCTACCATTTTTTATGTTATGCTCTGGTGTTCTGGGTGTTCACGGACAGATTTACGGGAGGGGTACATTCACTACTTTAAGTATAAGTCCGAGCAACGCCGGGTGAGTACCCCAGCGTTGCTCGGGGTAGTTGTAATATAAAATTGGACCAGTTTCAATGTGACTTCTTTAAAATAGGTCCAAATATGGACTGAATGAGGTCAATTTTTATTTCGTTTTCACTATCCCAGTTCTTGCCCACCCATTATAAAATTTTTCGTCATGATCTCGACAGTGTAAACAGGCGCTAATATGAAAGGATACATTCCCATATATCCCCAAAATGTAATAGAATGCATTGTCACCGGAGTTGGGGTCCATCAGAGGCGTAGGGACCGTGGGGAGACTCAAACCCCTATTTCTTAAACATTCCGATTACTTTAGGCTACAATGATGAAATTTGGTAAGTGAGTGCTTATTGACAAAATTTTATTTTAAATTAATTTCCGCAATTTTGATTTAAAATTAAGGGTTTTCAGCTACTTTGTTCCTAATATCATTGCAGATTTTGAAGTTTTAAATCAAAATTGCGGAAATGAATGTAAATATTTTACAGGCTACGATTTTCAATTTCAAATCAGAAATCCATAAAATAAAATACAAAATTCATCCAACGCACTACTTCCGGTGCCTGTTAGCGCTGCGTAGAAAGCCCAAAAAATATATTGAACGAGGGTTGAAATATTTTTGAATGTTGGTGTGGGAGGTTTGAGAGTTGTTGTTGTTGTTGTTGTTGTTTTGCACACATGATAATAACTCATATGAGAATTACATTTTGCATATTAATACACCGCATGCCGAGTAGGGTAAGTACTTGCAGGTAATGGCAAACAGAGCGACAGGCCGTAGGGCAGATAGGAAATATTTCGGGTAGTTATCATATGTGAGCCAATGCATACATACATATGTGAGAATATTGTGAATTATGCATGCAAGCCAGGCTGAAACATGCACACGTACACAGGGAAATGCATCATCATCGTTATCACAAACGTAATCATCAAAAACCACAACATAAAACGAGTACAACAACAGCAACATTTGCATTAACTGCAAATGCATCTGCAGCATGGCATATGCGAACATTAACACCCTCATAAATAATAATGCACACACAAAAACATATAGCAATTTGCTAATTAAAGTGCGAAAGTCTGGGCGGCCCAGTTCGGTAGGGTACGGCTCGTACAGGGTGAACGGTGGAAAAACATAGAAACTCATAACTCAAAGCACATAGCCTGTCCGTGCAAGTGATTTTTGTTTTACTGCAAATGCAGCCAGCGTGCAATTGCATTAAATTGCTTTTTTGTCTTTGATTGCGTTGGATTACGATTTCATTTTCATTTTCCTTAAATCCAAAAACAGATTTCTTTTGTTTTGACTGCATCGGTAACCCACTTACGATTTCATTTCTTTGCCTCTGTAACCCGTGTATGGGAAACGAAAAAATAATGTGGAAAACCAAGCAGCTGAAAAATCTGAATTTTCTCATTTCTTAATTACGTTTTTGTTGGCTTTCAAACAAAAAAGAACCTAAAATCTTTTTTTTCGTATGAATCGGTGGTAAGGCTGTTTTTGGTTTAGTAAGAAATCAAATGCTTGGGAGTTTCCAACGTAAATGAACGACTTACATTGCCATTGAACGGAAAGCCCCATAGGCTTTTCATTTATTTAACTTTCAAGGGATTTTACTTTACTCTACACTTCTGGTTAATGGCTGCTTAAAGCTTCGCTAGCAACATGATTGGAGTGGTTCTTTTTGGGGGGACTTGATGGTTTTAAGATTCAAATTCAAAGGCAATTGCCAATTTCGTACAGCAACTTTTCAAAGTTAAGAGGTTTCGTATCAAAAGCTGCAATAATTCAAAATGTTTCTTCTTCCAATTCAGTCCGAGCTCCTTGGAAAGGTTTAAAATATGATTACGCATTTATGGGATGAATTCCTATGATTACCATTCAAATAAAGAAAGGAAACCCCTCATCCCTTGGCTAGCCCCGAATATGTACTCTATTTGATGGCTCAAACTAAGAAATACACATCCTACGCTCCACCGTGAATGTCAACGCTATAATTTCATAGCCTCACTTTCCTAAAATTTCCATCGCAATTTATGTGCCCCCCGACAAACCCGTGTGCCCCCCCTCCCGCAATCAGCACTCACTCTATACTTCAATTGAATTCAATTGCTCTGCTCACCACGACGACAAAGAAGGAAGTTTGTGTACGAAAAATTGTGCCCTGGGCCGCTCATGGAATGTGAGGGAAATTCTTTTTGTCGGTATTTTCTTCATAGAGGGCATAGACATTGTAACCTTGCCGCTGTGGCGGCAGCGGTGACGTTGGCGGCGACGGCAACATCTACGAGGACAATGTGCTCCTCTGTGTGTATAGTATTGGCATTAAAAATAATATTGTAGCCGTCGTATATTTTACTTTATTTGCTTCGCCGACATGGTCGCTAAAGTTTAGGATTTTCCTTTTCTTTGTATTGGGGGGTAATTGAAAATTGCGCAGAGAAGAGTGGTAGCAGCAGCAGCATTGGAGTATCGGTATGGTGAGCAAATAAAAGGTTGTATTATTTACTGAGTCACCAGTTTTATTTTTAGCTAATTTGGTTAGATTTGAGTGTACACACAAATCGCGTATGCACAGTAAATGCAATGTAAATGATATTGGTGTCAATGAAAAGGTGCTTTGAAGCAGTTAACCCATTGAGAATCTATTAAGAATTTCAGAATTAAAAAAATAACATATTTTTGTACCATTTTTCTGGAGATTTTTTCAATTGAATCTATTTGGGAGCCGTTTTTGGTATTTTATTGAATATGATATCGCGAACGGAATGGAACTGGAACGAAATGGAATTGGGCCGGAACAAAATGGAATTGGCACAAAATTTTGAAATGGATTGGGAGTGGAAATGGAGTGGAAATTATCGAAATTTATCGATAAATATCTTCGATAAATTATCGAAAAATTATGGATAAATTATCGAAAAATCATGGATAAACAATCATTTGTTTGACAAAAATTGAGAGTGAACTATCTTCGGCTATGCCGATGTTGAAATACAATATAATCCATTTAGAAGTACATAGAACATAAAAAAGGTTTCTTTACAACCCCATTTTGACTCATTTATAAGTCATTTATAAGTGGTTTGGAGACGCTGACAAAGGAAATTTTTAGAAAATAAACATTGTACCTGAATAATTCTCTAATAACCGCAATCAATACCGAATACCCAATTAATAAAGATTTACAATCTTGCGTTACTTATTTTTGTAAACATTTTCCTTTTTTCGAAATGTGATAAATCGTAATGGATCTTATTAAGTTTTCACCCGTCACCTCACATGTGCGCACATTGCATCCACAGCCGTGCGCTATGTTGCACGATATGCCAACAAGCAAACGAAACAAGCCAACACAATCAACAGTCAAACGATAAAGAAAGGATTTACCTTAACACATGTTCGAATGCCAACACGCAAAAATACACGAGCAGAGTGCCAGAAGAACCGCCACCAACCGGCCCTCCACAGCCGCGTCGCCACTAGTGTCTGCCAGCTGATATGGGGAATTAGATTCCAATGTCGTTGCAGAAAAATCGCTACAGACACGGATTAGAAGTAGAATGTGGCGAGGAGAAAATGCAGCAACATTTGCCACGATATTAATAAGTTGGACTTTGCTATTGTTGTTATTGTTGCTGCTCTGTCTAATTTGACTTTTTTGTTGTACAAACTAAAAATACTCCTTGTTAGTAACATTTGCTGCAAATAAAGTAGACGGGGCACATTGACGTTTTGCACGACTTGTGTTGCATTCCATTTCCATTTTGGGATCAAAGTGGCATGTAGCAGGCAACAGAAGTGTGCACGCTGTACACCGTGTTCGATGTGCCGCATTTCCTCCGCAAACGCAAACGCACACACACACACATGTGCCATACTGTCCATGATTTTGTGTTTAGTCGTCTTCCAAACTCAAAGCTGAAGCCAGCCAGCAGACGCTTCAACTCGAGCATTGAAATACTTGCATTGCATTCTGCCGGTGCCACTAGCCAGATGCGAGATTGTGTGTGTCTTCATATTTTCCCTCGGCTGTACGTACCACTTGCATTCGAATGTACCGAGAACGTTGTCGCAGATTGAGTGGGCCACAAATGCTTTGCGGTGGAAACAAGTTAATGACCTTTGAGTTCAAGTCGTTATAAATACTTTGGGGAAAGTCTCGTGTTCGGCGCAACGGTGGCGTAAGGCGAAACCAGCCGAGTATTTATGAAGCCATATTCTTGGTGACATTTTCCTGAAGCGGCAGGAAACATTCAAACAAGAGTACAAGAAGTTTTAAGTACTTAGTACTACAACTTCAGTGGCTCTCTGGAATTAACAATGACACAAAACCCCAGACATTTTCGAATTCATGGAAATTTTGCGAATCTTTTTATGTCTTTGAACGGATTTAAAAATCATATGAAATGATTAGTACCATTTTCCATTTAATCGGCTAACATGGAATGACCAAAAATCAATGCCATAGAGTGTATTTTTAAAAATTTAAATGGCAAAGCAAGTGACAAAAGTTTTCTATCCCACTACTTTATATAGTTTTAAAAATGCACATCCATTTACTATCCAGTGGTGAAAGACCACGTGCTAATGCCACATGCAACATGGCATTACGGATTCGTTAGGAAAACATTGCAATACCTCTGCAGCTATATTTTACTTCTACAAAAATATACAAAAAAAAATAACATTTCATCTGACCTAACATTGACACAGATCCAAAAAGTTTCCCTTTCAAATTAAAAAACCCTTTTTGGCTTTTCACGAATTTGTGTAAAATCTAGAGTTTTGTAACGAAAAACAAAACACTGCGAAACACCGAAACCACTAGCTCACGGTTACAAAATTCATGTGAAATAAAAGTAAATGTGAGAAGATGAAAACAACAAAACCAAATTTGTAATCAACACTCGCAGCAGTACATTACACATTACTGTATGCATAAGACTGACATACATACACACACACACACACACACACACAAGCCAAAGTGCAACCTTGATGCCCTACAAAAATGCCACGCAGCTACGAAAATATTTGCGCTGAGTAAATAAATTCTGCAATAATAAATATTATTTTTGGGGTTTTTCCCTTGCAGTGATTTTATTGCCAGTGCAATGTGTGCTTGGGTAATTTTTACATACACACACATGCGCACGGAGTGCAACCGAGCATAATGCATATATGTTGCAGTGCATTTCCTTCTTGCTGGGCAAGGCAATGTCTTGTGAATAATTAAGTATTAAAGTGTAATATTTGCAACCACGACCGTGCCCCATATTAAGCTCGGTTTGGTAGTGCGAAATGCAAACATTTTATTTTGTAAATAACTCCTATCAAGGTTTCCACCGATTATTTATTAAAGCGAAATAAGACCGAGTGCGGTGACTGAAACAACTGAAGCGGCAGATATTTTGAGATATTAAAGAATTTCCTTCAATGTTTTAAATAAGAGCAGAAGATCATGATTTAACACAATATTCGTATTCACAATTTACGGGGATTTATATCCAAATTTTGAGCTAACAACACAATTTATTGTTAGTGCTTGTGCCTCAACACGCAGAGAAAACACATCATATTTTAAGGGGCACATATTATGATTGGCGAAATGATTGCACGAACCATCCACATGATTGGAAACTGAAAATGTACACGGTTGCAGCCAAAATGCAGATGATGGTTACAATCATGTAAACCAATTTTTAGTTAACTTTTAATTAACTTTCAATATCTACTTTTTAATTATTTTAAATTAATAAATTAAATTAATTTCATTTCCAATTTTGTTTCACTTCATTCCGTTCCCAATGCATTTTGCCACTAAATAAGGAACCTCGTCAAAAATGGCAATCACAGAAAAGGTGTCAACACGCCCTCAGCTTTATCTCAGCAACACTCACTCAAATCCGTACCCAGTCATAACAAGAGTGTATGCAAACCCGATAGCATTTCATACCATTTTCACGGAAAAATTAAAAAGTCTTTTTCCTTATTTACTACTCCCTGCAGAGGTTGTTGGAATACACAGAGAACCATAAGCGCGCCATAAATACTAGTAAATAATTACTCTTCAGTAACGAAAAGCAGTAAGCCAAAAATTGCGTGTGACGCACGTAAACAAAACTTCAACGTGGAGAAGCCGAACCACAGCGCTGGTGCGACGCGACACATGAAAACGCCACGAATTAACAGCAAAACTTTTCCGGCTTCGAAAGGAACTGCTAATCCGGGTAGGGGAGGAGTAAGGAGTAAGTGAGGTAGGTAATGGCGGAAGTATAATGGCAAGATGTCCTGCGAACGACCAACAAACCGTAGTCACGTTACGCTTTTTAATATATTCCTAATGCGATTATTTTGCGGGCATATCTTGGCAAGCTTTTCTTTTCTTTTACATTTTGTTGATGTTTACCTTTTGGCATTTGTTTTTGCGTACAATATTTCATACCTAAACCAGCTCACATACACGCTGGTCCGTACACATGTGTGCTAATCTCTAACTCACACTTAAATGCGTATGTACTATGCACACATTAGCATTCAGCCATCAGCCATCAGCCATATCCATTCAGCCTTGCAGGATTTAAGGCACCCGTACGGATTCGACCCGGTTTTCTTACGGAGGCTTTAATGAACATTTCACACGCGACTCTCTCTCTCTTTCTCTCTCTCTGTCGCAATCAAACAAAATTATTACTTTGTTGACGAAAATGGCGGCTTTTGTACTTGTTTCACGCGTGTTTTCCGTACTTGCGGTAAACTTGGCAAATGTATTACGTAAATGTATGATGTGGTGGCGATGGTAGGGGGAGTCTACACATGTGGCGTAGTATGTCACCAGGGACCAATTGCTTAGGCATGTTTGATGATTTAAATTGCTTCGGTTGGCGCGTCGAGCTTTAAAATTCGCCCAAACATTCGGCGGCGGAAAAGATATTGTAATTAATTGTTGCAGGTGCTGCAATTAATCCCTTATGCCGGAAATGCTTAATAGTTGACTTCATAGTTGCTGCCGTTGTTAATCACAAACCTGTGATTATATTGTATGTGGTGGTGCCAACATTTGTATTCCAAGGAATGAGTCTATTAACGCTGGCAAGGGGAGGATTTTGAAATTCAAAGTGAAGCAAGAAATGTGTACATTGGATGGTGGTTAAGAATGAAAGTGTTCGCTATTATGGTAAAGTGGATGTCGACTTAAAAAACGGTAAAAAAAAACGTTAGTTTAATTAAATATTTGTAGATGCATCTGGATTGAGTTAAGCGAGGTTAAGACGTCCCTACCATGGAAAATGATTGAAAATTTATGAAAGGTTATCCAAATGAAAAAATCAAAAAATCTCCCTAAAAAATAACCAAAATGTGACCCAAAATGATGCCGACATTTCGTTTGAGCATCTTCTCGGTGGGATTTTTTTATTGATTCGACAGCGAGCAGGCATCAATGACAAAGATGTTCAAGGATTACACTTCGCTGAAATTTCAACGTAGGCCTTAATGGCATTTTCATAGTAGTGTCCCACATTCTCATGTATGACACTCTGCATGACATTGCATCAATGCTACATCAATGCATTGTTGCTTCCTCGCTATGAATCGTGCCAGTGTTTTCTCATTTACTCTCTTTTCGTGAGAGCATTTACTCTCATTTCGTTCAGCAATAACTCATCGATGCTTTGGTCATGTATGAAACAACTTTCAACTGGGATTTTTTCATCTCCCACATGATTGCGACTAAAGTTAAAATAGTTAAAAAAAACTCTTTTTTAACTATTTCCATTAACTATTTCCATGTATTCCAATTTTTCTGGGACAATTCTTAAAACCATTTAAATCGCATTTTTCGCTTTGAATTACAACTGTATTTTTGAATAAAGATTATGTGCATTGGAAAAATGTAAAATGCGAAAATGCGATTTAAACGCCTTTCAGAATTGGCCCAGAAAACCTGAGAGACTCGGATACTCTTTTTTTACAGGCGGTTATAACAGAATTTAACAGAGGAAATACTATTAAAATTAAAGGAATTCCAGCAGACGATCCCTTGAAGTTTAAGAAGACAATTTTAGTGTTTTCTAATGCTTTCTTAATTTGACATCAAAGTAAGTATGAAATAAATTATGCTTTTGAGAATCATCGAATTTCAAAGAGGCCAAAACATAAGAAACTGTACCAGTAAATAATGAAACAAGTCAGAATGAAACTTTTTTCCTCATCAGAATGTCCATAGAAACTTTTCACAGGAATTCATCAATTAAAGCAAGCATGAAAAGCGAGTAGGTATTTTATATTCTCTGAAAATTCCATTTCATTTCATAAAACAAAATAACTAAAGTACAAAATAGTTGAGCTTTCCTGCATATCTGAAAGATTTTTCTCTATCTTAATTTGCCTTTAGAAGTAAAATGTCTTTTGGTATTCTACACCATTCCACAACGAATTTCCAAAAGCTGACAAACAAAACTATTAGCGAAGTATTTGCTGCTGCGTTGTTAGCTAATGAAGCCACCGTTGGCAAATATGCAGAATTCAGAATTTAGGTGCTTCTGAAATGCTTTGCTAGCTCATTAAGTAACAGAGCAAACTGCCAAAATACCAAATACCTTTATTTTGTTAGGCTAATTAAAAAATGAACTGGCAAAAGGCAAACAACACACAATTAAGATGCCAGACAAATTGGCTGGCTCGGCGCACAACTGCGAGAAGATCTTTTTGCTTAAATATAGACACAATGAACCATTTACACTATGCAATAGAAAACAATTGGCGCAGATATGATAGCTACAATCAAGCAGCAGATGCTATGTATGTGTGTGTGGGGTGTTTTCGCTCCAACAAAAAGCCACAGAGATACCAACACTACACTACGCAAAGTAGAACAAGACCTTAATTGGCAATTTGTGAGTGCGGTAAATACTTGACATTTATGCCGTAGTAAATTGTAAACTTTATTGTGGCTAAAAAAACAACAGAATAGTAGTAACTGAAAGTAACCGTGGCTAAACCCATTTTCTATATTCTAGAAAACCAGGAAATGGGCAAAAAACACGTCGTACTGCAGCTAAACTTTTCAGCCTAAAGCCTCTAACACAGCACGCGCAAACTCACACACACACACAAACGCACACACAGAATTATGCAATTTCCCTTAAAACTTTGAGCGCTTCCTTTTAATTTTTACCACTTTCGTAATTTTATATCAAAGCAGGGAAAAGAAAAAAAAGAAATGCGAAATATTGAAAATTATAGTGCAGGGCTCTGTCTGCTGCATTGCATTAGAATATAGAGTGCAGGTAGCAGTATTAAAAAAAACGTACTTCATAGTGTAAAATAACGTACCGAATTGGCGTTGCAATGAGGCGGACGTGGTTGTGGAAATGCAGGAAGGCACAAGCACTCGCACTCGCACTCGCACTTGTATAATATGCAAATACATGCGCATTTATATTGAGTTTTTAATACGAATTTTCCATCATATTCTCGGTGCCGGAGCGTCATGTGTCAGCTTTTATGAAATATGCTGCAGACATCAGGCGGCTCCACCCACACATGCAAGCTTCAAACAAATGCATATAGAGGCAGTGGGTGTTGTCCTGTCGTGAACCGTGATCTAAACATGTACATTAGGGTGGTTATTTTGTGTATGGAGATTATCCGATCAATGAAAACGTTCCTTTGTACACTAACCCTAATATTGATGTTTGTGGATGCCGCAACATACCCGAAGTTAGAGATGTTCACCTGTCTTTAAGATTAATGGCCGCATTGTGTGCACTGCGAACAATATCGAACGAATCTTTAATTCGTGTGAATTTTTCCCTGACAGTTCCTTTTCAAACGAAGTCCGTTTTCTTAAGGACATTTAGGATCCAAAATGTATGAAAATTCGTATTGGGGGTTTTCGGTGTCGTTGATCTCGCATTGGTTGTTGTAATTTCGAAATCTAAAATGGCGGATGGTGTAGGGTGCAGCAGGTGTATGGCTTTGACTGACTGAAACTTACTCAATGTTTCATCTCAGTGTAAAAAGGAACAAAACTAGGGGCGTAATAATTGATTTCGAAAATTGCTTCCTAAGATCCACCCTAATGTACCCTTTATGTACGTAGCTACGTGTACAAAAACAATTATTCTTATGGCGAAATATATAAATAGGAATGGTTTTTGAAATATAATACCTACTCGTACCTTTTGTAGATGAAAGTTCTTCGAGCTTATAAGCTTATATCATCCTTAATTAAAATTTAATTAAGGATGATTGAAGGTTTTCCTCCCTAAAAGCACATACCTTTCCATAAGCAGTAGGAAACATGAACGACGAATGGAAGTCTAAACATGTGAGTGCATCACAGAAAGTGTATCCCATTTTTATTTGAAATCTCAACCAAAAGTTTTTTCAAATTTTATTTTAACCAACTAAAAATTTTTTTTTTTAAATTTGAATGAAAAGTTTTATTTTTTAAACCAAAGATTGGCAGAAAATGAAAATACTTCCTCCGAAGTACTTACAAATAAAATTCGTGTCCTTTTTATATTTTATATCTTGAAATGCTCCCCTAATGCGAAACCCGTTCCAAATCGTATAGGAAATAATACTGAAACCATTTTAGCATCTGAATAGAATATTATGAATACGTAAATAAAAATCGAAAATTATTATTTGAAAATATGTAAGTGCTTCTATAAAAACATAAATATTGTCTATTCCTTCGTGAATAACAAGAAATCCACAAAGGAGCCATAACCATCTTTCAATGAAGAACAATCAACTGAAAGCGAAACGCTGCTGCTTCGCCTTCCACCGAAAGCCGGGAAAGTCGTGAAAGTTAAACAATTTATTATTGCCTACCACCACCATCACAAGAGCAACGGAATTGTATAAAATTCTACAAAATTGGAAGAAATTATGTATTGGCCTTATGGTAACCAGTGGGCCACACGCTCATACACAATGGTTCCGTAATAAGTTACTTAAAATTCGACTTTCAACATAATACGTGGTGCGTGGTTCCTTGCATTTGTATTTATATTTTCATCATGCATATATAAATTTAAAATGAACACATGATAAGGCCGGCAACAAAATACATACACATAAGCAAATTCATATGAGCCCTGCAAATATGTACGTGCGGGGATAATCATAATTTAAAATGTTGTTCTCGTTTTCCCTGAAATTCGGGGGTATCTTCTGTTCGGTTGAAAAGCTAAAGAGCAGAGGAAATTATTTATCTTAGCTGGGGAGTTTTTTTTTGTATTTATTTTTTGCTCACTCTTGAGGGAACTGCCTTGTGGGTGGAAATGTGTGCAGTGTGGGTAGTTTGAGGCAGCTTGCTGAGTGTTTAGTAATAAATTCTTGTTATTGTTTTAAATTTGCCAACGGATTTCGAGGACTTTTGCGCTGCGAAGTTAAGAAAGAGTTGGAAAAAGATTGCCAAGTGGAACTTTTGAGAGAGAATGTTTTCTTTTACTTGGAGTGTGAGACTTGGAAGTCCGGTTTTTTAATACCTTCTGAACTCAACGGAACGGAATATTTTCATTTTAGTGCCAAATCACCCGCATATTCGCGTACATTCACAAATGACTTGCTCCGATCTGACAATGACCTTGTTCCGAACAACTACAATCTTTCCGTCAGATTGCCAAATGTCTATCCTTTAAAATGGGGCCTGGGTTTTTCGGACAGATAAATACCAAGCTAGTGCCGAAATACCCGACACTCTCTTATATTTAGTTAGCCAAAAATGAATTCAACACAATTTCGACATAAAAATACAGCCGATAATCTTGGTGAGCTTATGCCAATCAGCTTTCCAAATCAATATCCATATCAATACTATACACTGAAAAATCATCCCCACCCATCTGTGTCACATTCATATATTCAAATGTGTGTACATTTCGTTTGAATGTATTGGAGCATGTCAATCAACTCGAACTAATATCCTGATGGGTACTTAGCATACATACGTAGAGCATGCACACACGCCTGTACAAGCAAATAAATGTAATCTACAAACATTAGGTGGGAAATGGAAAAGAGTGAACGAGCGTATCAGGTGTCTAATGATATCAAGGGCCTGTTCGCGTAAGCCGATACGAAATCGACAGTGCGGGTATCGATTTAGTCGATACTCGACCAAAAAGTATGAAAATTTTCGATGTTTGATGCTTGATGTGTCGATTTCACTCATTTTTCGACGTGTTCACACAATAGCAAATCGACTTTTGTCGGTTTGGTTTGGTTTGTCGGTTTCAACTAACGATTATGTGCTATTCGAGTATCGGCTTACGCGAACTGGCCCCAGAATGAAGAGTCAAAAAGCAATAAATGACACACTCTATGATGGTGTGTATTTGGGTTACCTTTGATATATGATATTCGGCACAATGACAAAAGTATTCGAAATATACGCAAACCATATTTTACGAGTATATCTTGATTAATAAGAATTGGAGTGAGTGAATTCAATACGCAAGTAAAAATAAAATGAAACTCAAAATTCCACTTTGGCTGGCCACCAGCCACAATAAGACGCCAACTGACGCCATAATTCATGGCATTCATTTTTCTTTTCTTTTATTTTCTTTTTGCTGACATGACAACAGATTGACTTCGGAGTGTTGGTGAGTGCATTTGAGTGTGTATCTGTGTGCTCGAATTCGAGTGCAGCGCATGGTGTGCGTGTGAAAAGAAGAGAAACGAACTCCAACCATCCAACTGACAACTGGAATGTCAACAAAGTAAATTTATTTGTTTGTGCATTTATTTATGATATGCAGCATTGAAAAAACTAAAAAAAAAAACGGTGACAAAGAATTGCAATTTTCGATGTCGTTGACGTTTTGCAGCACATAAACCGTGTTGCCAACTTCAAGTTTTTTCTATTTAAATATGTAAGTATATATTTTTTTACAGTGTTGTACTGCATACTAAAGCTGAGCAAATACTTTGGCATGGTTAAAATTGATTCTGTTGTTAAAATGTAAAACAATTTTGGAATGTGTATATGTCACAGCAATGTGTTTACTTACATTAAAATCCGATTTTCTCTTCTCTCTGGCAAATGTTGACATTGGATATTATTTGCGAACTGCAGTGTTGCATTTGGTCATATTACTTGCTTGCTCTTTGATATATGCAAATATGGCTTGGGAAATTATGCTGAAAATGAGTGGAAGAAGAAAAAAATGTTTTTATTTGAGTTTGAGTGGAAATAAATTTGATTAAATAAATACGACCTCTTACAGGGGCTTTGGGTCATTACGTCATTTCTAACAAAACATTAAAACTGCCATAAAATCTACACCTGATGTTTTAATGACTCCACCAGTCCATCCCACTGTGCTTAGCTTAGTTATTCTAGTAAAGTGTAACTATGTATATTATGTAAGGAAAATAAATTACACTAGAAATGCCATAACCGAAGGTTACACAACAAGTGGGTGTGTTTGCTTTGTTGTGTTTGTTGTGTTTGTTGTCAGGCATAAGCTTCACTGAGTTATAATTTACATTCAATACACAGCGGGGAAATTATAACCCGCATATTTTTGCAGCGCCATAGCTGATGCCGATGCCTAGCTGATGTAATTCAATTTGCACAAATGAACAAGAAAAACTGGTGAAATCATGCAGATTCGGTCATTATGGCCTAATATCAAGATTTCATAAGCTTGTTATAGATGAGAGCTTTTACAAATTTTTTTTGTAAAAGCATTTCGAGTAAACCATTCCGAATTTACATTTTTATTTTTGGTGGGCATGGCAGAGGTTAGCTCGCCAAATTTTGTCAAAAAATTTAATATTTTATTTTGTTTTAACTTTTGCCCTTTCGAAAACTGTTAAAATAAAAGCGAAAACTGATAATTGTAACAGTTTTCACTGTCAATTTAACAGTTTTTCGACTGTCGGGTATTTTTTAACAGTTTTTTTACCCGTTTTTGTCTCTCTACAGTGTGTGTGGGAGTATAACTATCATCATATTGGCCAGCGTAGTATAATGAATTTGAATGAATTGTTAAGGATCAAAAACTCAAGACGTTAACCTCAACGTAGTCATTTGATCCGAAATCCGTCCATCGTAATAACTAGGCGAGTTTTTCAGAAAGATTGGAATTTTTTATAGGTTGAAAAGTTCAAAGCTTTGACTAACAGAATAAACTTCCTCGAGTATCCAAGATCGATTGTCTTAAGGTCGAATTAACAGCGCTAAGCAAGCTAATGATTCGATTAGCGGTAGTGAAACCATCAAATTGCGTAGTAAGTCCAACCACGAAATTCGGTGGTTTTATGGTTTGCAGGGCAATCAGTTAAGCCGTACTGTAATCGGTGAAATTGAGTAAGTAGAGTAGAAGCATTCAATATTCAAATAGAATATGCGGCGCCACAAATATTCACCATTGCAGACTATTGACCTTATTGGAGCTACAATTCGAAACAATGCTTGCAATTGAAAAATTTCCATGACGAGTGGTTTGAGAGCGAGAGATAGAGATAGAACGACAGAGAGAGATAGAGAATGTTCGAATAAATATCAAACAAATCGATGGCAGTGCGGCAAAATATTTCGAAATGCGGTTTTGCAAAACTGATTACAATGCTTCCAAGTGCAAAATGGAAATTGTATGCATCAATTTGCGTAAAACTGCAAAGCGGATGATTCAAGAGAAGTGAGCGCAGCGCAGCGCAGGGCAGCACAGCCGTTTACTTGAACAAGCAAGTAAATTGAATTGGCAAATGCTCCCTTTTAATCTAAGGCTGATTTACTCCAACATTCTTTGCAACAACTACAAGCAACAACCCACAACCTACTACAACTGGCAAGCCAAGCAAATTAAGTTCAATTCAAGGCAATTGAAGGGCTCAAGAATTCCCATCCAAATTTGTGTAGCAAAATTTCTTAATGGGTGCATTGAAAATTACAAATTACAATAACTTGAATATGCGCCAACGACCAACGAGAGTCGAGTGGAGTGCCATCGACTCGACTGGCCCCAGCCAACAAACGCAAATTGCCGTTAAGTAATTAGACTCAATTGACCCTTGAAAAATTGTTTCCAGTTGACCTTTCACTGTAATAATTTGCTAGGGTCAGGATTTCTTCATTTTTTCTGTGTTTTTTTTATTCACTTTCAATTCACTTTTTTTTTTGTTCAGGGGCTATTTTTAAATCTATCAAATGTTGGATGAGGGAAAAATATCGATGAGGTAAAAAGGAAAGTGGAAAAAAAAAGAAAATTTAAATGCAAAATTGTAAGTAAAAAAAATGCTTGAAAAAATAAGGTTCCTTGTGTCATCACAACCCCCCTCTGACCTTTTTCGACAGAGCATTTCTACTTCGGTATTGCCTGTGTGGTCAAAACTGGCCAACAAGCAAAAACATTTTCCCTTTGTGCTTTTCTTTTCTGTTGTTGTTGTTATTGTGTAGTGATTCCTTTTCCTCTTCTCCTGTGTTATTGAATATGTTTTCAGGTTATTTTGTGTTGTTTTTTTTTGCTTGTTATATTGTATTGCTCAATGAGCTTTGAAAAGCATCGAAATCAATGATGCGAATTTCATAGTTTTTTCTGCGTTCTATTGTTTTGTTTGTTTCATTGGAGTTCCGTCCTAACCGATTGGTTGACAAAATAATAAACAAAAACAACAACATTGCATAAAACTAGCAATTCAAGTGCTTAATGAGGAGAAAACACAATAAATGAACGGAACTGTGTTGAAGTTATATTCGCATCGAAACGCCTGGAGTCGGCTGGTCGGACAGAGTTGGTGGAAAAATCTAATCCGAACTGAATACTCACGTATATGTTGCAGTTGGGAGACACCAGTTTCGGTGAAGGCTGACAGACTAGAACATTGATTATGGCAGTTAAAACGATTTCTTTCTTATGTCCATGCAATTATGGAATGCCTTCTGTAAAATCAAAAGACAGATTCTAATTGCAGAAGGAGCAGTAATTAAAGTCTGGGACGTACACTCAATGAATTCATGTGTTTGAGGCGTAATTGCTACAAATGTTGAATACTTTTAGAGAAAACACGCTTGTATATGTCGTGACTGAACTCATTCACCGCAAACGAAAGTAATTTGATGGACACATTTTAAGTTTCTCACAAATGCCAAAAAAGTTTCTTTTAAATACAGCCTCGCTTGCAATAAACTTAGTTCACCGAGATCCGACAGTCGGAAAACTGTTTAATTGACAGCGAAAACTGTTACAATGATCAGTTTTTGCTTTTATTTTAACAGTGTTCACTGTCAATTTAACAATTTTTTGACTGTCGAATGGTTTATAACAGCGAAACTGTAATTTTTTTCTCTCGGTGTACATTTGTCTAAATTTATATATGTAAAAATTTAGACAAATGTACTAAGTTTATTGCAAACGAGAGATTCCGGGTGTTTCCTGATTTCATTTTACAAACACTTTCATTTGATTCACAGAAAAGTTCGAATAATTATAAACTTTCATGAGGTGTTTCGCTTTGATGTAAATGTCAACCGCGCTATTCGAAACTTAATATGGAGTGCTATAACTGCAATTTCTACTTATTTTAGTACGCGCATGCTTTTAATAAAATAAAAACTAGAGAGTGAACTATCTCCGAAGCTGAAATACCCCCACACAAGAAGTCCCAGTTGGAAGTACTTTGAAAAAATGTAGGTCCCAGGACGATATTTTTTGCCCCATTTATATGTGGTTGTCCAACATCCGTTTCTAAAAATTTCAAATCAAATCCTCCAAAAAAAAAATGTTGGTCTCAAGACCCTATTTTGACCTATTTATATGGGGTTGCGGAACCCAATCCATACCAATTCCAATCGAATACAGCAATACAAAGAATTTTAAAAACCCTTTGAAAATTTTCGTTTTTTTTGTCATTTTGTATGGGAGCCCCCCAAAGTTTTGATATGATTCTCGAACTTGATCTAATTTTAGAGGAGAAAAACGTGTACTATAAGTTTCAAGTCGATATCTTCAAAACTGCGACCGCTATTGTGCGGACGGACAGACAGACAGACGAACATGGCTAAATCGGCTAAGGAGGTGATGCTGATCAAAATTTAAAAAGTTTTCAAAGAATGTTTTCTTTTGCAACCCCTTTGCATATCAGCACTTACAAAGTATCGGTTAAACAGAAATTTCGACAAACGATAATTCCAGAGCTGAATGCATTTTTTTGGGACGAATTCTTCATAATTTATTATTTATATTTAACAACACGTCACAAAGCAAGGACTGCAATAGTAAAAGTACCTCGCCACCACTCTAATCGTACCACAGCGAAATCATTAGAAAATTGACTATTTATTAGATTATTAAAAGAGGAGGAGGATTCAAGTCTCCTGGACATATTGGGCCAATTGTGACAGTGTTTTTATATAATTTTTAATACGAAATTTGTTTACGCCTTAGCTGATTTTGCGAGTCACATGTCAAGAAGTAGCTACAAATTATAGTAAGGGATACTCGTATATATTTCGGGCATCGCAAAATAAGTCAAATGAGCAGCACATCAAAAAAAAAAGGATACATTTTGTGGCACCATCGATGGGTTAATACAGTTTGCAAACGAAATCAACTGTTACTTAATGATGTAATAAATGTTATAACTACAACCCAAAATGAAGCTAAAATAATTAAATTTCTCCCAAAATTCTCATTTGTCTTACGTACAAGTTTGCCACGCTTGTGAGCATTAAACATTTCGATTAATATTTTATTCATATCAATCCGATAAATTTCTCTACAAAAATACACTGTTGGCTAACACAAAAAAAATCAAAAAATAAATATACATATTATGGAAAAAATCAGACCAAAAATCAGCTGATAAGCCGCTTATCGCCTGCAACACACATTCCGAACACGAAACTGTCTCACGCACAATTTGTAAAAGTACAATTTATTGTTTCCCATTGATTATTTATAAAAACACAATTCTTGTGATTGTGACTGTGATTTTGGCGGATTAAGTTCAATGCGTCGCATTGTCTAAGTGTACACATATATACAAGCACGCTCTGCTAATAACAACAACAGCGCGACCGAACAGATAATACCATTATTAATCCGATATGATTAATTCATCACACAAAGAGGAGGCTCAGCCGCTTATACACAACTGTGGTGTAGAAATAAGTAATTTGTTTATTATCACTTTTTTAAAAGGCATTTGTTTGCCTCCATTCAATACAAATAAACAACAAATCCCTCCACGGACGATCAGCAGAGGCACAAGAGAAGCTCCGATTTCATTGTTGCGTGGTTGTGACTGTGTGTGTGTGTGTGAATGCCTCCATTTAAGTTCACTTTTTTCACAATTCCAATAATAAACCTCTGGTGGATGGATACACTATCAAATGGAGTGAACAACAAATATTTTTGTTAATTTTTTTTCTTTATAAATAAAGTGTGGCATGGAAAGTCTGCGGCGTCGTTGTCGTCGTCGTCGTTGCGGGTCTTTCAGTCTACCCATCCGTCTGTCCGTGTCGCCAATCTGGAGCCTGTCGCTTTATTATTATTTATGTATCATCGCCAGGCATCTTTTGTTGGTTGAAGTTTGTTATTTTGCTGGAGCACGCCTCGCTGCTGAAGTGTGGTGTTGACGTTGTTGCTCTTCATCGCTTTAGCTCCACACACTAATCGAAATCACGATTCCAACTTCCACAAGCGCGCAATCCGTAAAATCTGTTACGTTTCGCAATCGTGCTTGGGATTTGTAATTATTAATGCCATCAAAGGATTATATTATTGAAATTAAGTAATACTGCGGCTGTAATAAATTTAAATGAATTAGAATTGATTGCGTTCAATAGGTTATCTATCGCCGATGGGATGGCCCTTAGCCGCTGTTGTAGCCGTTGTTAATTGATAGTCGGGCGCATTACGCTTTCCATTCAATTGCGGAATTGTAATTTTAATTAGCGCCACTTGTGCCACTTGTGCCACATTTTGTGATCTATGAAAATTCCATGTTGTTTGCGTTTCTGGTGGTTTCGTTTCAATTATGAATTATTTCGTGTATTGACGATTCTTCTTTGGCCGGACACGGGTTTCACAATTTCACAACGTGAAGCCAATAACCGATAACAACTTTATTTACAGAAGCGCTGCTGCTGGGTGTTGGTTCGGACAAGGCTGGGAACGAGACAAGTAAAGTGTGTTTCGTAATACGTTTGATAAGCATGTCGTCGATGTCTTTTATGGGCCCTTTGAAGAAATACGAGTGCTATTCGATTGATAACACAATTAAGTCAAGGCTTGATGTTTTCTATTTGATTGGTGCGTCGGGCTAAGTGCCTTTTAACAGAGGTGTAGGGTCGGTGTGGGTGTAGCTACGTTATCAAGGTAGATTTCCCTCGCCTCAAAGCCATTCTGGAGTATCACATTTTATTAAAGGAATGTATTTGATTCAGGGACTGGAAGCGGTTCTCAGACTGTCCCAAATATCGGTTTCGGTTCTAGACCCTGTTCTTGGCGGTCACTGATTTGAATTTCATATGAATTACACTTTACGTACATATTTCCAGATTTGAGTAATTAGAATGTGTTCGTTTCTAGTCCAAGATAATTTGGTTCAGCACTAAATTCACACATTCCAAGAATTGAGAAATTACTTCCACCAAAGTCGCACAATCATGCCAAAGTTTCGAAATGCATTTTGAACTGGCAATTAGTACAGTGTAAAGGGGAACTAATTTATTTTGTGTCAAAATGAAAAAAAAAGTAACAATTCAGAAGCACAAAACCCTATGAAATCATGACATGCCGTAAGCAACGTGGCATACGAACCCAAGCCAATGACGCCGCATCTACGCAAGTAGTTTGCGATACCGCGAATGCAGCGTGGCAATTGCCAACATGAAATTAAGTAAAATACACTCATTACATTACACTTTGCGTGTTGCGCGCCATTTGTTGCATACGTGACAATTGCACTTTGGCTACTTCTTTCTGCCGCAGTCCTCCGACTGTCTTACGAATTGCTGTTGCCTCGCGCAAGTGAAACTGAGTAAACAGAAGTGATATCAAAAGTATGAAAGTAATAATAGAATTTCCCACTCAACTGCGCGACCCTTTCGCTTGGGGCAATTCACAATTCACTATTTGTTCTCGCTAGTTTAATTAAAAATTTCCGCCGTCGCATTTGACTTTGCGGAGCGAAGGAAGTGGAAGAAGTGAAATGAATGCAGTGACACATGCCGTTCTCTGCCGCGCTGCATCGTGACATCGCTGCGTGTCGCATAGTTCACATTTGAGTGTTAAAATTTAGATAAAATATTCATAAATTCTGCAATTGCATGGACGGACGGTACGTACGTACGTCGTCTTTGTGCCGCTCTGTGTGTGTTCTGAGTGTGTGAGTAGATTTTGAAGCGTTTAGCATTTTATGCACGTTCACTGCATGGTATTGACTTTTATATTTACTTATTTTTGTAATTTTTGTTCGCTCGAATGACAGCTGTGCCAGCTGAGACCATTCCCTATTCAACTCTTAGTAACTAGTGGCTTCCCTTTGCTTTGGAGGTGTACGGCGCAAGTAGTTCTGAATGCAAATGTCACACTGCTGCTGTCCCTTGGACTTAGCATACTTCAAGGCGCGCAACGTGGGACCTCTTCAATGAGAAATAAATGCACGCGCGTCATGTCAATTGCTATGGTGGCGATGGTGCGCTGGCATTGACAGTTGCTTTTCATTTGAAATACGCTGATTTGGCTTTCGTGTGGATATTTTGTGTGGAATTTCATTCGTATGCAAAATGGGTTTTACTTAACGATGATCTAGGCGCCAATTCTTATGATATCGTAAAACTTGCATTTAATGGAAAATGAAGTGGCACGACTTTAAAGCATTGACAGGGAACAACTGAATTCTTTGTACTCCGTCAGTCGGACAAATGATTCGGCCAAGGACATTTGAAGAATTGGCAAATTCCAATTTCATTAATCATCTTTGGGAAGAGGAGAGTGGTACTAAAAGAGAAGAAAATGGCCTTTCCTCAAATCACTCTACTGCAAAGAATGAACATAATTAACAAAACGCGTTTGCGTAGGAACCATAAATCTTGAGAGTCTTATCTTGTAGGTAATTGCCGACTAATCTCAACCACTTAATTTCTAGAATTTGTGTTGGTAAAATAGTAGACGTTTGCACGCCTGCTATGCGGCTCACTCGTCTGCTCTCACTTAGTATACACAGTTAATACGTGTGTGTGTTATATTGAAACACTGCCACCGCGGAAATTATGACCTTTTTGTGTGAACCAAGTCACCAAGGCGCAAGGTGCAAGGTGCGCGGTCTGTCCTTAATTTCACGGCATCGCATCGGCGACAATTACTGCTGCATACCGAAGAGTCCTTATCGATGCTTCAGTTGCAGGTGTTTCCAATTGTTTTAAAATTGCACTTGCCGCTCATACACACCACATCACACACACACACAAAACGGCTAGGAACTACCGAAGGGCCAAAGAACGAAGGCGAAAACTTAAAGTGTTGCAAAATTGCACGTTCTGCTGTTCGTCAACCGAACACTACACACTACTGCTGGCAGTTTACGACACGCCCAGCCCTATGTGGGCTCTCTGCGCTGCGTCGTCCTTTTGCCTATGGGGCGACCTGACCTTTTGGCTGCCACAACGTTTGCCACCGACACACCGCCTACTGTGCGGTATTTTTCTTGGGGGAATTGGAATTTGTGTGCGGCCGGTCGTGCGGCAAGAGGCGGAGAAAGGATTTCATTTGTGTACAGAAGAAAAAAGTGCATATTTCTACAATTTTGTACTTTTTCCAGCTACACACTTTTTTCTTTTGTTCTAGCGCATTTTTACATTTAGCCGATAAGCTGGTGTGCTTTCTTCTTTTGTTTTTCGCTTACATGTTTTCAACGTGTGGCCCACAATCGAATCGGTCGGTCACGTCCGTACGGGAAAATGTGTGTGCATTTGAGTTCGAAACTGTCAAGTAAACACGTTGCACTCCACTGGTTCTTCGCTTCTGTGGAACCCTCGGAGCACAGACACATGAACAGAATATTGCTAAAATAAATGGTGATTTAGTACTTGTAACATTTTGCTCTGCCACCACCATATTTCTATTCAGCATGCCTTCTTCTATTCTTTTTTTTTGCTATAATAGTTTTGTCATTGTAAATGTCTTATTCGTGCTTGACAGAAACAAGAACAAGTACACGTCAAAAAGAAAGAAAAAAATCTCAACTTGACTCAATACTCAATATCAAGTTGGGTCAAATGCTAGGTAGAATGAGTACTTTTCGGTGACAGAAAGTGCAAAAGAAACTAGTTGACACCACTCGTTGCTTGATATTGCTAAGTGGAACACTTGGTGGATGTATTTATACAAAGAAGATGTGAAGGTTTTCGTAAATAGTTCGAAATTTACTTTATACAATGAGAAAGTACAAAATAAACCGAATGGAACGGATTATTTACGAATCTCTCATTATTTTACGACGCTGGTCTACAATATACCCAAAAAAAATGCTTAAAAGCCAACAGCGGCCACTTTAAGTTTAATTTCCTACGAGTCTATTGTGAATGTAAAATGAGTTCGATTTATAATCAATTCAATTAAAAACAAATTTTTTTAAATTATTTTTTTTAAATTTTGTAATTTGTTTTAAATTTAGTCATAACGCACGCCGAAATAATTCGAAGTGTTGAGTACTTCTAACAACATTTTTTTCAAAATTTATTATAAAGTCAAAAATTTCTTTTCATAAAAATCGATTTGTTGCTTTTATGGTAATATCTTTTTTTTATTTTACCTTAAATTAAAAAGTTGTAAATGTAAGTTGTTCAGTATTCAATTGTCTTTCAAGCAGAAGTTACTGGCATACAGAAAGCTGCGGAATGGGCTTTGGAAACTGCCTCGACTAGACATATACATTGTTATGTCGATAGTCAGGCAGCGCTCAATGCCCTTGAAAGCGTAACCTTCAAATCAAAAACGGTGAAGAAATGCTACAATACACTAATAGATTTAGCTACGAATAACTATGAATAGCTCTGGTGGGTCCCAGGGCACAACGATATAGAAGGCAATGAAGAGGCAGACGATATGGCTAAACAGGGCGTCTTACTTGAAACGGAGCCTTTATTTATTAATTCTCCAATAAAATTCTTCTACAATAAACAGAAGCAGATGGAAGATTCTTGGTAGAGCAACGTTCAACACGCCAGCAGAAGTCGCAAACACTGAACTTAAAAGTCTAAAAACCATCGCAATAGAGTCGCCGGACTCGTTCGGGCTAGATGCAGACCATGGAAGAAGGTCTACAATCTTCACGTTAAGGATAAGAGAGCATTGTGGTATTGCTATGGACCCATTGTGGTCTATGCGAGGCTAATAGCAGCCACCCTAACCTAACCTAAGTATTCAATTGTCTTGCGGAAATGCAGTACTACATTGCTTCAAGAGTTATAGTATAAAAACGATGTATGCGCTATGAACGTAGCATTTTTGTAGGAACTTAAAATAAAATTTTGGTTGATTGGGTTTTCTTTTGCTTTTTAATAGTAATGTTATGGTGGCCAATGATGGACTCCACTCTTTTGGGAGAATAAGCTTACATTATTTTATATGACCTGATAGAAAGTTTTCTACATTTTACAAATTTTCTTACATAAATACATTTTTTATGAAAAAAATTGCGAGTTTTAGTGAGAGAGTGTTTATAAAATTAATTTAATGTTGAAATTTTTTTTTGTATTTTTGCAAAAAAAAACAACAATTTTTATTTGCCGATTTTAATTTATTTTATTTTTGAAGTCAGTGATGTCGATTCCGTGAAATCTAGATATAGCGGAGCAAAACGGCTCCCGAAATTATAATCAGCGACCCGATTTACCCTCAAAACCCCGGAATTACTCCAAAAGTTTTCATTTGTCAAACAGTGTAATTTAAACATATTGTGTAATACTTCTATATCGGCAGTAACCTGTCTCTGCAATATGTTGTGAGCTCACAAAAATAGAGAAACAACCAACATTGAATTTTGTATTAGTTTGAGAGCGAAATCCGAGCTGCGACCGTACTTTTTCATATCTTTCATAAAGTCCTTGAATGTACTTTCAGTATAGTGAAGTAGAAGTATTGAATATGTATATGAATTTAAACGTGCCCTGAGTAAACAAATATTTTTTTATCCTATTGACCGGATTTCGTTGCCATGACCGAATTTAATTTCAATACAATAAGTCAAGGCCAATTTTATAGCTTAAGAACATTCCTTTCAACGGGCAACAATCAGTCATTTATAAAAGGGAAACTTCGTTTGGCGCCATATTCCACAGGGCTCTCAAACCATGACGAGAGCTGAAATAGTTCTACATACTCTTATGGTTTTTTTCCAGTTGAAAGTAAATGGGTTTACGCCCGTAACCGTTTCGAAACCGCAGAAATTTCCTCCAACATAATAGAAAGAAAAGTTTGGTTGAGGAGAAATGCCAAAGCATTCACGTGGCCGTTGAAGAGTTCATGCGTTTCACACACAAGCCCAGCTCGGCGCTTTACCATAACAGATTGCCATCTCGTACAAGTATAAGTGCTGTGTAATTCAAAAGAATATAGCCTAAATGTCCAAATTGAAGCTCTTAAACGCACTAATCACATGCAAAATCAGAAAGGCCAAACGGAAAAAAATCAATTCGCAATGAACCACATAGCATATTTTCAGATAAGTACGATTTTTGGGCTTAGCATGTAAGTGAGCGGGAGCGAAGTCGGGCGTGTGTGAGTGTGTGTAGGATTTATATTAATGCCTTTTGTTATTTTCATTATTTTCGGCCGTTGGCAGTCACGAATTCACAGTTGTGGTTTGTGGCACCTCGAACATTGCGCCAAAATGGTTTTGTTTTATTTTTTGGTTTTCGTTTTTCGTTGGGGGGCAAGAGGGGCAACGAAGAAGAAACTCAAGTGGGCCCACGAACGGGCTTTGTTACTTTCGAATTTATGAAATTTCTACTACAGTCATGCCTCTTCTGGATTTCGGCTCTGAACTTTGAACACGAATTTTTGTTCAAAATTTTACCTAAAGTGGCCAGGCAAAGGCGGCGTAGAGTTGAGTTTGTGGCAAGTTTGTATTTATATTATAGAACGTTTTTTTTTTATATTCCTTGGAACGTCCAGAGCACAGTTGGAAAAGAATTTCTGTGTGTAGTTGGCTGCTGTACGCAATGTCGTTGTGGCATAAAAGACTTGAGAACGTACGTACGTTTCCGAGAGAGCCGTTTGAACTTTGATTTGTTGTTTGGAGCTGTTCCAACATCGGCCAGAAGAAACGACAGATATGAGTTAAGGCTTTTCTGTGGTTTCGTTTTATTTCTATTATTGTTGCTGGTTGGAGTTGAGTTGGTTGTAGCAGCAGCAGCAGCAGCCGTAAAAACCGCATGGCAGCTGCAACAGCAGCGGCAGCAGGACCGGTTGTTTGGCCCGAAGCTACGATGCTGGCTGCTTGGCCAAGTTTGTAAGTACAACACGAAACGATATCTAATGAAACCGAATTGTTCTTTGTATTTGCGGTTGTGTCTACTCGCACATATTGTTTATGACCGCTTTGCATGCGATTAATTTCAAAGTTTTTCGGGGTTAGATAAAACTTCGGGAGATGGTTTTTTTATGATACTTCAGACTGACTGACGGATGGCAGAGATAACCACAAAAGAACATTGAATTTTTACTAAATTAAATAGGCCTGTCGAATGGAAAGCGCTTATGTGAGTCATGGAGAAAAAGTATTTAGAGAAGATTTCTGAAGATTTTGAAGAAAAGTTTTCATCTCCATTCGGATTTGCCAAGACCAATGTAAAGGATTTTGTCTTTTGATGAAAGTTTTGCCAAATAGTTACGGCAAGGAATGGTGAAAAGAGCCAATATCACTTTGGCTTTGATGAGGGAACTGGTTAAAAGTCAGTCCAGTTGGGAAATGGGAGATTTGACACAAAATTTGTTCATGACTTTGCGAAGGAAGGACTGCTCGATTTCAATTCAGAATGAGCCGCTGTAACTCTATACACCTTCTCTTTCGATAATTGCGAACCTACGAATCCGTAAGGAGAGACTCCCAAATCAAAGAAGTTTTTTCATGACAAGATCATGGCAATCTTCCGGAGAGAGTGACGGTCTGCTAGCATCAGACACCAGTTGAATCCGATACCTTCCGTGAGGGAGAGGTGCGCCACGGCCACCACCTTACATTTTGGGTCTCTTTAAAAGAAAAGACATAAAATTTAAAACTATGGGGCATTTTTTCCCACTTGCCTCTATTATTGGTTCGTCTTCTCTTCTGTCATTCTTTTGGCCGCTCTACTAAACGATAGAAATTCGTGATCCCATTCTGAGTCAACCTCATGTCTAATGCAATGGAAATCAAAGGTCAAACGCAAGCAGGGAGTCAATTCCGCGAATGTAATCAATTCGCATGTGCAAAAAAGCAATTGCTCCATTTTAATTCCACCAGCAGAGATCTCACCACATGAAAGCAGCACCAAAAAACAACTTTTTATATATGGATGTAGCTCTATGTACGTACAAAACAAGAAGGGGAAAACTATTCCAAATGGAAATACAAAAACCGAACGCTATTCCAGAAGTTTTCAATAAAAACTGCAAACAACTATGAACAGACACACTCATCTAATTACATACTAACTAGATACAAAAACAACAACAACAAACACAACAACAACGACTACAATACCAAGTCGTATTTACTAAAATGAGTAAAGTTTTTTTTTATAATTATTGTGTGCGCCTTGTGGGGCTGAGTGTTGCTTGCTGTTTTTCTGCTTACATCATTGCAATTTCCATGCCATACACTCCGAGGCTATTCACAATTTCCAATTCCCGCGCACTATGGCAGGAGTAAGAGGCAGCGGCGTAAGTGCTTCGCTTCATAATCAAACACGTTTAATTCTAATTTAAGATCACATCTAAAAATTGTAAACTGCAATTACTTTCCATTTGAAGTGAAGCCGGCATACTTGCTAGAGTGTGTACGCTATAGAGCGTGTATGGATGTGTTCATTTGAAAATGTTATTGCAATCTAAAGCGAAATAAATGCGTTTGTTTCTACTCCGACTCGATGGATGCTCGTGTAATTTCCATTCATTAAAAATTGCTCATAACTTACACCGAAAAGACTCAAAGGCATTGGGAAACGGAACCAGCATTCAAAATAAATGAGCAAAGAATATGTAAGAAGTATGCTGCGTGTGTTTAACTGAAGAAAATTGATGTAGGAAATCGGAAAAGTTTGTGGATGTGACTGCCTGTGTTTTAGCAGAAGACTTAAGTGGCCACGCTACTAAGGAGATGTGCCCCAACACCGAAACATTAGACATTTATGAAAGAACTTTATAGTTTGGAGACTTATACACCAGAGTAGTATGTACCCATGGAATTCACTGTTGGAATTTTCAGCCAAATGAATGAAACGATATGAGTGTGTCGTACTGGTGCAAAACACTGCCATAAAAATAATTTTCAGTTGGTGTTGGTTTCTATATAGAATATATTCATTAAATATTCGAAAGAAACTTTAACAAATGTATTATTCTGCTGTGAGGAAATCATGTAACTATCCCCTTATGAAAACGAAATTTAAGTAATTGAAAAGTTTTGTCCACATAGAATTTTCTCAGTCAATTGCACTCATCCCGCAATAGATGGCATTACCCTAAGTGCTTTCTGTTCTTTATTGTCATCATCGTATTCGAAAAACCTAATCATTCGTTTACCACACACATAAGACCAGCATTTTAATTATAATCCTTTTGCCATTGTTCTCAGTGTGCGCAGTATCCTCGAGGACTGGCTGGTGTCCCGTACCCATGTGTACAATTCCGTACTGATTTTTCATCTTCTCATATTTTACAGAATTTTCGTATTCACTCCTTCTCCTCCTCCGGATCGTACTTTGCTATTCAATGCTCTCAGTGCGAACACACTTTATGGAATTAATGATGCGCATATGTCAGTTTTGATGAAATGTCACATGACCCTAATGCTTTTACTGGATGTACATACTATTGCTAGGGTGCGCTAGCGTTGATGTTTTATAGCTGCAAGCGACAATTTTAATTATTATGAATGATGCAAATGTGTCGTTGTCGTTTATTTCGAAGTGGAAGGCAATGCCCTCATCCCCCTCCCCGCACCACCACATTCCTCATAAGTGATGAATTTGATTTTGAATTTATTTCCAAACTCATTGCAGTTAAAATGGTCATAAAAAATCGACTCTTGGCATCGTGTATTGGCATTTAACAAATTGAAAATGACATTCACAACCATGTGCTGTGTCAGAGCTGACTACGGACAATCAGTTTGGACTTGTCACTGTCACGCTCGATCATTTGCCAGACGACATTTTATGGGATGTTCCGTGCGCATTTAAATCATGAAACACTCGTCCACTCAACATATTTTCCCCCTCGCGAGACTTGACGATGACTATCGGGCAAATCAATAGCATTTCATACACTCAGTTCGATAGTAATTTTTTTAAGCTTCTTATTTTTTGTAACAATGACTCATCATCAGCGCATCATCACTTGCGCTCACCTGTTTGAGCACTTTTCTTCAATCTTCCATTTCAATTTTGACATTACTTTGTTTTTGTATTTTATTTTTGTAATCTTCTTATGAATGTGTGGGTAATTTCGGGTTTTTTTATCTCTTTTTCTATTGCTAATATTTTTAATGTTTTTCGGAAATGCACTGGACGCCATCTTGTTGGAGAGTGAGGCCGCTTAATGATTTTTATGTGCTCGCGTGATTATCGTTGTGTGTGCATGTGGAACTTTTGTAGTGACGATGAGCTCATAAATCTGTCATCAAAAATGACTTCAAACATAAAAAATTATGGAAAAAAAGTCCGAACGAACGAATGAATGAAATAAATGTCACCAAGTGTTGTAAACAAATTAAGTTATTTGTTGCTAATAGCGTGGGCATTTTTGTTTTTAATAAAAACAAAGCAACTCCCATAAGCGTAAAAGAAATTGACAAATTGGCACTTAAAGGTGACAGCTTGCTTATTTTATTTGTCGAAATCATATAAGTTGCTTTACTGCTGATGAGGGGAAGCCAATGGGCCAGCTAAATGAACAATAAAATGAAAACTTTGCGACTTCAAATTATGTATGCTGTCTGAACAAATTACAATGGACACATTTTGGTTAGCCACCTTCCATTCCACCATGCATAATGGTGATAGCTTCTACACAGGCCCGCCGCCAAGCGGGGGTTTTCGGTGTTAAATCCTCCCACAGAGATTGCAAAAACCTTTTTTTTTTATCATATATACTCCGAATTCAAAAAAAGTGGAATGGAAAAAAATTTTTAATGAAAGTGGAAGGAGTTGCAGATCAGAATCTTGGGTTTTTTGTTACAAAACCATTTACAAAGTGTAAAAACGCTATTGAAAATTACCAAAATCACAGCACCAAGAACTATCACTCTAATGCAGTACTTCAAATGAAATCACGCCGGTTAGTTGGACATTGCCTGTACATTTTCGAATAGAGAAACAACACAAAAAAATTACAGAAGACAAAAAGAAACTAATACCCATCATTGAGACAGTTCTTTTATGTGGTAGGCAAGGTTCAGCATTGCGTGGTAATTCACACTACAGTGATATAAAGGAGCAACCTTTAGCCTATGAAGGAAATATGAGGACCCTATATTAAGGTACAGATCGAAGGTGGACAGCAGTTTAAGCGCTCACCTCGCCTCATGTTCGCAAAATTCTAAGTATTTGAGCCATCAAATAAAGAATGAAATAATTGACTGCACTCACACATTATTCCCCCCCCCCCCCCCCCTGAGAAAATCCTGGCGGCGGGCCTGCTTCTACACTTTCATTTCCTTTAGCAAGACCCTAAGAACGTAACGCATATAATCATTGCCTTCGATCTCTTCGATTTTGATGAAATTTCTCAGGTCCAAACTTGGTGCAGGAACTCAATCGAAAGGTATTGATTGGGCCTTTCAAATAATGTCAATTTGTTTTTCTAAAATGCTCGACTAATAAATTCCGCTGTGCCAATACGACTGCGTGTCACTGTAGAAGCCGCCCCACCCATTGACATGCTTCATATTTTTTGCAATAACTTTAATTTGAAATCCACTCAATTGAGAAGCACATCATTGCTGAGAGCACAAAGAATTTCCATTTGTATCTTAACAATAACGGTCATTGAAAATGACAGCAGACATGTTTTCTGCGGTCATTGTTTCATTGTTTCGGATTGCTGTTGTAGCGCAGCCATTCTTATTATTGCCTCGTTAATTTAACTTACAAATTGACCGTTTAAAACAATTAAAATCATTATCCAATTTCCATACAGAACAAATCAATTGTGGTCGTCGGTCGTTTGAGTGCGACTGCGAGTGGAACGGTTTAAATTAATTGCCAGTCTGTGTGTTAGTTGACAAAATGCCGGGCCGCAATAACGATGGGAGGAGAGAAAAAACACCCCGCAGACTATTAATATAGCGCAGGCCTCGGTTTGCGGCAAACAACTGGGGGCCAAAAATACGAAACAATGCATGAAATGAAAACACTTCCGCCATCGACGTTTTGCACTTTTCGCCACAAATGGAGGCCAAACATTTTAAATAATAAATGAGCGAAAACACAGCAATAACGCATGAAACGATGGGTTGGCTTGGGGTTTATGGGTACAAGGTTTGTCCATGAGTACAAAACTTACAGCCAGGTTGGGTTCGACCGAACTGAGGTGGTTTTGTGGAATGCGAACCTGAAAATAGAAAGGAAAAGGAAATTGTAAACATTTTAAATATGACAAACGATATAGTAGTTGGCAACAAGAACGATTGACGCATAGAATATTTCACCAACGAAAACGCGGTTCACCACTGCTCTCAACATGCTCACGTCGTGAACTCGCTTTCAATCGTTCGTGAGTTGAGACTTTCAAATGAACTGTTAACCTAAGATAAGAACTCACATCCGATGTGCAATGAAAAGTAAAAATTCTCAAAACTCAATTTGGTTTCTGCTGAACCGACTGAATCCGATCGACTACTTAACCCCCAATTAGTTGAACGCTTCTTTTTGGTTTCTAAATTAGTTTCTGTTTTAATTAAAGCTCAGAATTCAATGGTCTCGGTTCTCTTTTCTCGGCTAATTCCATAAAAATTGATAACTTAAAGCAAAAGATTAGCACAAATAAAGCGCTAAAGAGGGAAAAAATACTCAGATAAGTAGCCAAACAAAAACAAACAAACGAAAAACCGCCTAATCCCGTAAAAGCAATGCGGGCATTTATACAGACACAGGCTAAACCCTCCCCACCGCAGCACCTATCCCCACCAAGCACTAATCCCTAAAAGCCCAAGCGGAAAATGCCACAAAGCACAGATTGCGTTGCGTATTTCATAAGAGCATTTCGTTGAAGGCCTCTACCGCAAGCGCCACTGCCGTCACGCGTCACGCCTTTTTTGTCCTTATAAGAAAAATAGCAAAAAAAAAATAAAAAATGTGTCATAGTAGATACTGAATAGTTAACTGAAAAAAACAAACCATTTATGTAGGCGTTAGAAAGGAATTCGACGCGGTTATTAGCCGCCGCCAAAAAGTTCCAAATGGACGCTATTAAACCAATTGCCGAGGCACTTACGTCCAAATACAAATTGATTAAAAATTTACAAAACAGAATTTCTGAGTCCCCTCAAACTTAAAGTGGGAAATGGAAAAATGTCCACTTAGTGCTGGGGTGTGTGGAAAATTGTCAAATCAGAAATTCAGATTCGGTGCGTGGTACAATGTCTAATTAACGAGGTCAGAGCATTTACAAGGAGGCATCAAAGTACTCACTCAGTTGCCCACAATTAGAACAGTTACAGTTGCTTTTTTTCCTACAATTGCAATAGAATTTTTTATTTATTTTTATTTAGTTCTACTGTAGGCACTCATATGTGGACATTTAATTATGACACTTGACAGCTGACACGCAATCGCTCAAGCCAACTGAATGGTGTCATTTGTTACGACAAAACGTTCCTACTGCGGAATGGTCCCACGTACGCGCATATGCATTACGTAGTGTTGTGTGGATTTTGTGAAAATTAATGAGGTTACGAAATCGACCGATAACATAATGTGTCCTCGCCATCCATCCATCTGTGGTGAGGTGTGTGTGTGTATGTGTGGAGGAGGGGGGCTAGTAACGCTTCTGGTAGTTTGTATGTGGTTGACATTAATTTAAAGCTTCACTTGCTTTGAAAAATTATATGCATGAGCATGTTGAGCTTATGTAAAAAAAGTTATTAATTAATAACTGTGCGACGGCTTCGGGTTATAATGAACAGTCGACTCGATTGCCAGGCATAACTTTGACTTGAAATATGATAGTTTGAATGTGTTTTATTGGTTGACGTGCCATTTCATATTTCTAGTTTTATAAATGGCTTTGGCGATATCTCGCACTTGAGTTTAGATTCGAAATAGAAACGATGAAGTTCATTAGTTGTGCAAGGAACTTATTGCGATTGTGAGTCCTTGGAAGGCTTCGCTGTGAATTGAGAGTGGGAAGACATTAAAGACATTAAATTCGTCTTTAAGTCAAGTGCCGTTCGAGTAAGCGGCTACAAAGTCAGCACTTAACTTCAAAGTCATCGCCAAAAGCTACAACCGTTAAACGAATCATATTCGCGTAGATACGTAAGTGCGACATGAGAGCCTTAAGACAGTGAGTACATGCCACCACCAACATGAGCAATTTGTAACAATCATCGTACAGACGTATAAGCGCTCAAATCTGTGTAAACTGACATCAGAAACATATGAATACTTGCTAAATCGCAAGATAAGCTGCGAACAGAAGCGCGCTCGTTCGCACACCAAACATTTATCTAGATACACATTAGCATATTTGTATGACATAATAAATGTAATAAAATACAATATTTTGGTAACAAATTCGCTGTAATCTGGTAATGTTATTATACATTGTATATGTACCCCTACCATAGCCCGCCGCGACCCGCGCTGTAAAAGCCCTAATGCTCTTCTTTGTTTTCGAAACAACAACAGCGCAACACCATTTTATGATGGGGTTAAGCGAAATTTGCACACAATACCAAGAAATATACACATACACTTACACAAAAAGGATATAACGTAGGCAAATGCCAAACAAAAGAATGCTCGGCTCGAGGAGCAAGAACATCAGAGATACTTACTACACTGCATAACAGAAAGATACTCATCTCATCAAACGATTCAGTATTGAAGCAACTCACTTGTTGGAAGAACGAAGAAAGCACAACAACAACAACAACAACAACATCCACAAAGAAAAGGAGTAACTTCTTCCAGGCAATATGTTTCTGATATACGACGAGTGTTGTATGTATGTTTAGCACAGCAGATAAGAGCAGGAGAAAGCAGCAAATCCAAAGTTTCAGCTCGGTTGTGGAAAAAGTCTCAGGCAATCTTATGACAGGCAAGAGGAAAGATTATTATTTCCTTTTGTCGCTCCACAGAAGTGAAAAAATAAATGATTAGGTTTCGCTGCTTATTGCCGGGTGCGATGATAAAAAGAGTTGATATGGGAGGGCAAAAGAACACATCAAAACGAAAGGAAAGAAAAACAAAATCAAGCACATATAAAATGGCAAATCAGTCGAAAAAAGTGAGCGACGGTGGAGGGAAAGTTAGGTGCCCTGCCAATCACTGGTGCTGAGACTGGGTGCCCGTACACGACAGGGAGTTCATGCCAAAGGAAAACGTGTGCGTTAAGTCGAAGTCTATAAATACGCCAGAGTAAACAATAACACGTTCGTCCTTTTTTGTTTTCCGTTTTTTTCTTTTTTTTTTTTGTTGCCACAACCTACATCAAACTAGCGGTTGTGGCAGGGTGAAGGGAACTAAATTCGGTTCGAAGTTTTGCGCACCTCGGTGATGTAGTTATTTCCAGTTTACTTTTACTCTCTGTCTAACTTGAGGCTACAGCAGGTGATAGAGATTAGTTAGCGTTTGAAATGTTTCTATTCTTTGAACGCTTCCTTCTTCCTTCAGCGCACGCACACGCACACGCTCTTCGATTTTCGACTTTTATTGTTTGCTGTCTAACCATGGGAATTTTGCTTTTTTCGGACGGTTGTGTGAAGGGTTTACGGTTGTGTTTTCTTATGTGCAAGGTGTGATGCTTAGCAAATCGTGCCAATTTTCTTAACAAGGCAACTGATAGGTGCAATTGAAATTAAGTGAGAAGATATGGATGTCTTGGTTAGACATCGTCAAGTATTGGTTGCGAAATTGAAAAATGTGTGAATCAACTCAAGAGCGGCATTAAATTATTTTACAATTTTCGTTATCGCAAACGGCTTTTCATTCCAATTGATGAAGACGAAAGTACAAGGCTTCGTCGATTGCCTACTTTTTAAATTCATTTCGCTTTAAAGGAAAATATCATCCACGGCAGTTAAGCTTCTAATCCCTGAATATTAAAAACCGAAAAGCACAAAAGCACAAAACCAATAAAAATATTTACCACGTTGAGTACAAAACGCACCGCACAGCAGGCAAAATGTCAAACCACAGCCGAAGTTGAAAATAGAAAACCAAAAATACCAGACAGGAACGAATTGTAGAAGGCATGCAAAGCAACCACTCTTTCAGTTGTTACCGAGCGAAAACATTGCGAACCAGTTCTAGTAAGGTGCCAACAGCACTAATACTAATCATGCCTTTGGTCCAAATACGTGCAATCGAACGAATGACAATCAAAGTAGACAAAAGTACTGGACTAAAAGCACCACTTCCTAAGAACGGACTTTTTGAAATTCGCTAGTCTTCGCCCAATGAAGTAGTTGAATCGTCGGCAAATAACACGAAATAGGTTTTTCAATATTTTAAGGCTGCTCCTAACTATTTCTTGCTGGGTGCAATCACAAAGAGGACTGGGAAAAAGTTCCAAACAAGGCTTTATGGTTTTATTTTCCCTTCTATTTTTGGGTACATTTGACAAAATTTGCCACCGAAAAAACTTTGTGAACGAAGTCAAAAATTATTTAGCACAAGGCAAAAATTTTAACGCCACACAAAAGTAATGGCCTTAATTTTTAAGCTGATTTCGAAAAGTAATATTAAAAAATAAATTTTTAAGCTTTAAGTAATTGAAACATAAATCACACATACACAAATATATTCGAAAACCCCGAAAAGGAATAAAAAAGCGAAATTGTTTTGGAAAAATATTTTATGGGACTTTGCGTTTGGTGGAGGACTGGGATGAATGTAGCAGGTTGATGGTAAAACAATAGACCGGCCACAATACAGCTTTTCATAGAGTATAGATAATAAGGGAGTGTTGAAGGAGGGGAAAACTCATCCAATTATTCGAATTTCATGGAGGCATAAATTTTTCAAAAAATATGTGAAATGAAAAAGCAAATAACCATAATAATATTTTCCTACGCAAAGTTAGAGCGGTAAATTGTGATTGTTTACAACCTGCCGGTGTGCCAACAACAAATTTTCGGTTATACGATATCTTGGGGCTAAGTGGTAATGTAATTCTATACTGAAGTCATTTCAGCTAGAGTACAAAGTGCGGGGCTCACTTATCAAGTGGAATGTCTTCTCGAATTTATTAGTCACTCGAGGAAATATTAATCCACTTTAAAACGTCTTTCGTGGAAGTCGTAAAGTATTTCTCCGCAATGACTAACTTCATAATGTCACACATGCGACCCTCATTACTAGGGGCACACCGCTTGATTCCTTTGTCTGCAGGTTGAGCCAAGTACTCAACCATCAAACAAATGCGTTCAAAAATTATCACAAATTCCGAATTTCTCTCGCAACTTCCTAGGAAAAGTTTTCACACATTCTGCCTCTGCAAACATGAAAACATGAGAAATGTGGGCAATGTCAAAGTATGTAAAAGTGGCAAAGTTACAGCATTGTAATAATTAATTAGAAAAAAAAACAAAATAGAATAAAAAAGAAAAATGAGAACTCGTTAAAAAAATCGTTTCTACGACTATGATAGACTGGAGGAAATAAACGGGAAAAAAGGAACGTGGAAATGGTATAACTTGAGTACGGCGGCATATACATAAAATGTGATGTTTTTATAAATTGTTACCGCATTTTAACGAGCGGCGGCCACATGTAGTTACCTCCACTTTGGACATTTTGCCAACGTTTTTATATGCAATTTGTTTCTATTTCCTTTTTTAGTATTACTTTTTATTACATCACAAAACAGACAGAGAGCAGAGGAGAATGCTTTTATTTTAATATAATAATAAAATAAATGTAAAAATATACTATTTTGCATGACAATAAAAATCATTCGCTGCAGACAACAACAGAAACAGCAACAGCAACAACAAGAGCAATATTCCCAGACAACAAACATCCAGTTGCTAGTCAACAAACTGGCAAAGTCAGCGCAAATGCCGAAAGTAAAAGTCTCTCGTGACATATTCAAATTAGCAACTTTTATATGCCGGGGTTTGGGCTTGCGTTTGTGTTTGTGTTTACATCGCACATGTAAATCGTCAAAGAAATTTCGTAGAATTGATGATAGTAGTCTTGGGTTAGGTTAGTTTGTCGTTAGGTACATTTCAAGTGTGTTTGGCCACCTATTTTTATTTTGTTGGATATGGTTCATTCAGTATACCCAGCCAAAGTAGATCGATTTGCATAAAGTAGTAATGCCCTTTTCTGCCTTTAATGCGAAGATTATTTTTTTTTTACTATTATTTTGGCAATTGGGGGGGATATTTTTTCAACTTTTTGATACAATTAACATTAACAATTAAGTGACAACGGAAAGTTTATCGCGCAAAAAAAATATCGAAATTAAAAATTTTAACATCTCAACTTTATACACTTTTTAGAGATCGAACGAAACTTCTTTTTTTATTTCGGCCAAAACCGAAATGTCCGATTTTTTTTCCGACCAAACCGAAATTTGTTTTTAATTTTGGCCGCCCTTGAATTGAAACTGAATAATAGAAGAAAACATTTATATTTAAATGTTGTAGTAGTACTTAAGCGTGAATTTAGAAGCAAACTGGACGAAGGCGGTATGAACCACACTAAGGTAGGGTGGCGACCGTCCAAAACGGATAATTTTGGTTTTTCGCACGTATTTTTTTTGATTCAAACACGCATTTTTTATTATTAAATTTTTTTTTAAATCATTAAATGTTTTTTGTTTTTTTTTTGGTTTGGTACTGGATTTTTTTTTGATTTGACCACCATAAATCCAAAAATGGGGCGGTCCAGTGTCATTTGATTAGGATGAAACTTTGGGACAATAATTTTTAGACCCAATACAACAATTCGCCTCAATACGAAACCGAAAAAAAATTCTGGGCTACCTTAGTAACATACAAATTCTAACAAAAATATTTTTATAAAAATGGCAAAAAGTCAATTTCTTTTACCCATTCGCCCCTTCAATTCTAAGTAGCGAATACCACTAACTTTTACAAATACACTTAATTTTGTAAAAATATCTTAGTGCAATTAACAGAATAGTTTCTACATGAGTTATGAGTGGCATCACTGCATTGTTATTGATTGAAAAATGCTTGAGAAGAAATCAGAGTTGCAATTATTTACTTTAAAAATCTTTGTTATTTATTTGTGACACCGAAACCGAAATTCGGTCGGTGTCACAACCATTTTAATCGCTAAATTAAAGATCGACACAATTTTGGACCATTTTTGAGAGATTTGGGAATTTTTTTTATGGGGGGATTTTTGGGGTAATTTTTTGTTTCTTGATTTTGTGTTATTTTTCACGGAGCCATTGCTTTTTACTTTGTTTTTCGTATTCAACCAAAGCGAGGTTCCGTTTGGTTATTTGTATTTATTTTAATTCTAGTGGCGGCTTCATAGTATAGTAATGCCACGGAAAAATGTGAACGCATCGCTTACACCCCTAGTATGTAACAGGGCAGTGATTGCAGGACAGTCCGTCAAGGGATACGATGTATTTTGATTGATATTCGCTGTAGTTGCCAGAACATGACTATGACTATTATTCGTCCATCAGTTTTGTGATATTGAGAGCGTTTCATTATCTTGTTTCATATAGTTGTGTTTGATAGGCGCAGTGACCAATAAAGGTGAAGTGTCTAATAGAAATCCATCTTTCGCTAACATCTCTGCCCTTTCGTTCACTAGAATAACTGTATCTTCTGCGCTACCGCCAAGGAGTACCTCGTAACAGAGTTAAACTGTGGTAGATTTTATATAAAAAACTACCAAAATATTAGAAAAATTCAAACCAAGCCTATTCCAGAGGTTTGTTGTAGTGTATTTACTCGGACATATGTTTATTCTAGACTTTGCACCATGTAGCAACTGAAATGATGTGCCAAGAAATCCTCCTTCAATTTAGTTTCGCTCAATACAATAATGATCCAACCAAGAAATGTGCAAACATTTACGAGTATGGCTATTCCGAGACGTCTACTCTGCTAGCATAACACAGTAAATGCGGTAACAACAACCAAATAAGCGACGACCGTACGACGAGGAAAAAAAATTGTGAAAACTAAGTGCCAAAGAAGTCAACAGCCAATTCACAGTGAGGCTAAGCAAGTGAATAGGAGGAGCGACGGCTAGTAAATTCGCAATTCGCAGACCGAAAGTATTAAGTGTTAAGCCCAATCAACTAATGGCAATAAGCCCTTAACGTTACATGCAATAATGCCATGATGCGAGAATATGTGACCAAACACACAAGGGTTCCACTCGCTACACCGCTGAAAATCCCGTAAAACCGAAATGTAAAGAGCAAAAAAAAGCCATCGCCGTTTTGGGTGGAGAATTTTTGTGGCAGTGGCGTAGGTAGGACAGGCGAAAGGGGGAGACTTGAATATTTTGGCGTATCGGGAATTTGAGGAAAAGTAACGGGCATAACTATTCCCCGGCGACGCTGGCGAAGACATATTGACAGATCAAAGAAAAGACTCTGATTAATATATTGAACAGACAAAATAATATATTGCACCAAACAAGTTCACATTTAACCATTTTATAAACTAAGTAAGTAACCGACTTCTAAATAAATAAGAGAAGAAAGTAAATCACGGTAGTTGGTCAAGTTCTTATTGAGTCAAATCGGCCACTTTGAAATCAAACGATTACCTAAGGGATGAAATATCCCCTGTATACCCCCTCCCGTACCAACGCCACTGATTTGTGGCACTCGAAATTGTCATTGGCATGTTACATGCCCACGTCTGCCAAGGGCACTGTAAGTGTTATTATGACGGCAGGCTAGAATTGTCGCAGTCGCCTGCCCCTGGTCGTCATCGCTTGGCGAGTGTCAATGTGCCTAAAGTAAATGTTGCCATAAAACCCCTAATTCGTAACAGAAAAGGGTTGCTTCGAGCGAACCGCACACAGTCCCCTTCCCTTCGCCTTGGCAGGGGTGCGTGTGCATAATTTGCTCGGCGTTTGAGCTAATTTAATATGGAACGAGTTAGTTTTCGGTCATTTGCTCTCATAACATATGCAACATGGTTATATAATAAAGTTAATAATTTAAAATTGTGATCCCTAACAGCGAGAAGGTCAAAGCCCTATGCGAAAGGTGCACTGTATGCAAATTCCCCCCCCCCCCCAAAAAATCCCTTCAAAATATCATTTTCGAAAAACAACAACAGGATTAATGCTACTTTAATAAGGGTTGCTTTGCTGCTTGCCTACTCGAGGTGGTTATGGTTTATGGTGGTCTACTCTGACTGCCAAATAAAAAGGTAAATTTGCATAAATAAATATTTGAGCTTTGGCTGTTGTGTGCTCCTGTGGTTGTGTATGATTGCGATATAATTTAAAACTTTTCGTCATACTACAATTTTAATGAAGTGTCCTAGTGTGGTTGACATTCGGTAAATTAGATGACAATTTATAATTGAATTTGACACAGTAATAAAATTAATATACACACATAATTGGTAATAACTGGGCCATGCAATAATTGACCGCAAACATGTGTGAACCATAATCAGTTGAACAAATTTTCTTCAAATTCATGAGAGAAGATAAGGGTGTGTTCTAGAGTGGCAAGTAAGAAAATAATTGTGTAAAATTTTAGCCGAATCGGATCATGGGAAAGAGTGCCGTCAGGGGCTCAAAGTACGCGTTTTTGTACCCAAATCGATTCATTGGAAAATTTAATTTAATTTATCAAATTTCGCAAAAGGGTCTTTTATTGTCAGTAATGGCTCAGTAATGGCTTGCTAGAAAGGTAAATGAATTTGCCAGCAGATGTCATTTACACTTTTTTGGTTTTTAAATTATGAGAAGCGTCAGTTAAGTTTGTAATCGAAATTGTCGATTTGGGTACAAAAACGCGTACTTTGAGCTGCTGCCGGCGCACCGTGGTCCGATTTGACTGAACATTTTACACCATAATTTTCTCACCCACTAGCCGTGACACCATTGTCGGTCAGTCTAGTGCAGTGTTGCCAGAGACTTATCTTCAAAAATCCCACTCTCATCTTCAAAACGCCCTTTTTAACCCAATTTAAGAATGGCAATTATTAACAATTGAAGGGGTACGTGGATGTAGAAGGTATGTAACAAAAAATATATTTTGAGTTAATTAAATTAAAAGTATAAAAAATCCTCTTTGTTTCAAAAATCCCGTTTGCAGCCTCGAAATCCCTGGCGCCCTTTTAAGTTACGAAAATCCCCGAAATAAGTGCAAAATCTCTGGTTCTGGCAACACTGGTCTAGTGTACACTGTGGGCAAGTTAGTGGATTAATTTAAAAAAAATTGTTTTAAGTGGTATCCGTAAAGCTACCGTTACAGAATGGCAAGCTTAGATTTACTTGCAAACTTGACTTACAAAAATGCCTTTGATTCACACTTTTTTGACATGCGCACATGAGTTTATTTGAAAGATATCGATAGGACCTTTATAATATACACTGTGCAAAACGAAATGCAACACCAAGTTCAAAAAAGATTACTTCACTGTTGTTAAAACAACTTTTTAGCTGTTTGTGATATCGTGTTAGTATCTTCGACAAAAAACTTTTATATTCTACATTAGCTGCAATACTGCTAAACATCTCAACTCATTACAGTAAACATTTAGTCATAAAAAGCCCAGAATGCAAAAAGGTAATTTAAAAACTAATTGGGACGAGACAAGTCAAGGTCGCTGAATCTTGTTTAATATTAAATTGTTTTTTATTTAAATATCTAATTTTCAAAAATCCCACACGTAATAAAATGTTCTGATTATATTACCGCATACAAAAATTCCAGCAAATTTAGCCATTCAACAAAAAAACTCCAATATTAAACATTAAAAAACCACTCAATTCTGGAACAGAGCAATTTGAAGACTTGGGCAAATATTTCTTTGAAGGAAACCATTACCATTCCGGGAATAGAACTGGATACTCTATGACCTCAAGACTTTGACATTCACTGCGCTTAGTCGGTTGCTTAGTAGCCGAACATAAACTTGAATATTTTACAAGAGCTCCTCTTTCGTCCCGTTCCACTCTATAAATTTATATTAACGGAAAACCAAAACCAAAACCAGAAAACAATAGGAAACATTGCCATATAATTAAAGCATAGTTAGTTATTAATAACTAATTGCCACAACTTGGCAACACGTAACCCCTAAAAATAAAACAAACAAACACATTCAACGAGCGCAATACTTGTACGCCACCTAACTATTATCTCAGAGCGAACATAACCCATGTTGATGGTATTTCCTGCCCGCCGAAATGAGTGCAATTTTTTATAATTGACATCAAATTTACCACGAAATTACAGCTAAGACCTTGCACGGTATTTATACAGAAAATTGGTAACAGCGGCAGCGACACCAGCGAATATAAGAAAATAATTGACAACACACCAGCAGCAGCAGCCCAGCCCGCCTCACTGGCGTTTCGTTTCACCCATTAAAGCCAAATTTGCTGGAAAACATGATTCCTTTGTTTTTGTGTGTTTTCGGTGCTTTCATCAAACATCACAGCTTGAGAGAAATATAAAACAACAGCAACAACAACGAACACCAATGCCAAAGCCGCAACTAAAAATAGAGTATCACAACAACAACAAAAAAATATATAAATTCCATGCGCAACATTGGTAACCGAACAGCCAGCCGGATTATTGCGCCAACTCACGTAATAGCGGCCATTAAAGGTCTTCTCAATGCGGTTCTACCGTATTACCTATTTGTGTGGTATTCTCTCAGCAGCAACATCAATACCAGCAGCAACGCCAACAACGGCCACAAAAAGCCCATCGACATTTTCTTCAAGTTTCATTTTTATGCTTTAGTAGCGGCGGTTAATGTACTGATTGTTGTTGTTCGTTGGATCAATCGATCGATTGTGTGTTGGTGGTTCTTGTTTTGGGAAACCATCTAACTGATTATGACGAATGTTAACGCTATATACAATGAGCTATAAATTACGAATTCCTGCGGCTATTTCGCAACTTCAAACGCGCAGCAGGAACTTTGTCATTTGCAAAAATTTCAACGGAACACCTCCACCACCCCCCATCCAAATGGCAGCGTCAAAAGTTTTTGACATTTCGCCAGCGGCCCGGGTGAAAATATGATGGTGGTGCTGGAAATGTGGCACATACACCACCCTCTCACACACTCAGTCAGTGCGTAGCCAGCGCCACTTGACAATAACTGTCAAAGTAATTTCTCCAAAAGCGAGTGGAGTATGAGGTGTGATAAAACTTCAACATTGATTTACCTTAGACAGAAAATTTAATAGTTACTTAAAATGCTTTAAAATGCTGGAAATACTGTTCACAAGATATAACACAAATAAATCGATTTTGTGGCATCAAAATCGTGGATATCCCATTTCAAATAATTTTCGTGCAATTACCTGCTTCCGGATCTATTAATTTTTCCTTGACATGTAGTCGAATAGTTAATTTTGAGTCAAAACTAGTACCAACCTGGAAAAAAGAGAACAAATATTTTAGTGTGATAGTTACAATCAAAACTACAAATACATAGTGATTAGAAAGTGACTAGAAAAAAATCAGAACTGCATGGTTATGATTTGAAACGGCCATCGTTACGAAAAATTCAACATCGCACCGTTCTAAAACACAACTGAAACAGTTTCACTTTTTGAAGATGGTATGAGTTACTGGAGCGTGGGTTCGAATCTCAGTCAGACCAAATTTTTTTTCGATTTTTTTTTTTTTTATATATTTGTGCAAAAAAAAAACGATCTGCATTTGCAAAACAAACCCCGGATTCGTGGCCAGCGACCCCTCAAAAAAAAGAATACAAAAAGTAATGTGTTAAAAAGGAAACAAAAAATAAATTGCTCAGACTGAGATTCGAACCCACTATCCCAAAAAGTAGAACTGTTTTCAGTTATATTTCAAAACATTGCAAAAAACACACAGCGGTAGGCAAGCGTGCTAAGGGGAGCGTCTATGAATCCGAATGGCCAGGGTTCAAATCTCGGTAAGTAAACAAAAATTTAAACCATTTATTTATTTCGTAAATAAAATATAACAATGAAATGTCAATAAATAATGTTGTTTAAAAAAATAATTTAGAGTAAAAAAATACAAAATTAAATTTAATTTAAAATTAATATTTTTTTTAGGTAATTCTAAAAATAGGCTTTTTCAATGACCTTTTTTGTATTTTCAATTCATGAAATCATAAACATTTCAGTCGCAAAACAAAAATTTTCAGTCTTGAAGCAACAACATTTGCGTCTCAATTCATCAATGTGCCGTTTTAATTCATTAATGGGCAGTTTAAAAAAAATTTAAACGTTTTGTTGTCAAAATCCGAACATTCAGTTTTGGCTGGAAATTGACAACGGTTCGGAACGTTTTGACAACGTCTCGTTTTGATTTTTTTCAAAACGTCATTCAATCCATATGTACCAAAATAAAATGTGTTTCTCTTCCATTTCCTGTTGTTGTGGCAAAAGCACAATAACTCATTCAAGTCATCACTTAGCTCATTTGAAGCTTCTTCTTCTCATTCGTATCGTTCGATACTGGTTAACTTAGTTATTCCATTCCATTTCATTCCATTTCAAATGCTGTTAACTGTTCCACACCTGCATGACCTTTTAAATAAAAGCCCAAGTTGTGTAAAATCACCGAACTCAAAGTTGTAATTAAATTGACTAAAACTTTTCCATGTGATACTTTTTGTTCCTTGTGTGGGTGTGGGAGGGACATGTGGGGTACATACAAGAGAGAATGTTAAAACAAATTAAAATCACAAAATAGAATACCATTAGAGTGGAAATACCTACAGACATACTACAGATCACAGTAGTATGAAAACACACAATGCCAAAACACACACACGCACACGCAGAGCACACTCGCTCGCACAAATGTTCAACTGGAAAATCCTGAATAATTAAGCGGAACAAATGTTAAAGGTATTTTATACAGGAGCAGTTTTATTGCTGTTTGCCTTTGTTAATTATTAAGTGTGTAGAAAGATAAATACCCGCTCTTTTTCGGAACTCTTAAAAGTACTTCTAGGTCGGACAAACGGTAAGGAAATAACATGAACTGTGAAGAATAGAGCAAAAGATAAACACATCAGCAATACTAAAATGTAGTATAAAATGCTGTGCGGTAAAGTTTTTTCCTTTGTAAATTGTGTGGTAAATTTTTGAAATGCGCTGCATGCATTTCACCTGGAACATGGAGTTTCGATGAAAGGAAATGTTTATTTCAGCAAATGGCATTTTAAGATAGCTTGAATGTATAAACAAGAAGAGTGAGTGCACTTTCGGCAGTGAGGCATTTCCATACCGTAAACGTCAAGTGATTTTGATAACTCTGATGATGCAAAGAGTAAACATTTGAATCGATCAGATGCAGTTCGTATGTACTTTTGTAGTCAATTATACAAAGATTATTTGAGATAACTAAGGGGAATTTAAGTGAATTGTAAAATAAACAAAGTAGTGAGAGTTTCAAAGGCAACGTACTTATGCAAATGAGTCCAATCTTTCAAATACAATTTTCAATTAAAAATGAATTTATCAATCCGAACGAGCTCATTTCTATTGAATCTCGTTAAATGAAACGCCTTCCTAAATTTCAATCAAGAGCGACACTTTCGCTAATGCCATCATTGTTGGGAAGTGTATAAAAAGATCTTGAACGACGCATACCACATCGCTCACGAATATAGTCATTAAAAATTAACACTTATGAAAAAACAAAAAAACCCACACCGAAAGCCAATAAATAAAATTCCAATAAAAAGCTGCGGGTAGAAAATAACATTTGTAGCAACTCGCTTGCCCTTCTTCGGCCTTCTTCGTTCGGGCGTTGTATTGATTTTTCATTAACTATAGGAAAGTCAGCAGCAAAGCAATGTCAATCAATCAAAAGTTCCATACACTTTCTTTGTGGGCATGAGTATGGGAATCATGAGCAAACAGCGAAGCATGAGCATATGAAAAAGATGTAAATAATTCAAAAATAAAAACAAAGTAAGTAGGAGCGCAACAAAAAGTACACATATGCTTGCAAATGAAATTTGGAAATTCTGTTGAACACGAAATGAAAATCAGTCATCTCGAAGCCGAGTGGGCAGAGTGCACACACACAGCTGACTTCTATTTAATTTCCTTTCACATACCAGAAAATACTACGGAAAAATTCCAAGTTCCACAAGCTTGAGTTTGACATAAAGCTGCAAGCAAATTTACTGCATGGCAACGATTTGCCACGAAATGCCTTTTCAATTACTCATAACTGCACTATCGCCTTATGTAGGTCAATTTGGATTGCGGATTTTCTTTTTGCTTTTTTTTGTTTTGAATTCCCTCCCAACAAGACAAAGGATCAACGACTTTAATTAGCTTATGAAATGGTTTTGCACTAAGAATGGCTTATAAACATTTATACGATTTCGTTGTAGATGCGTATGAAGAAAAACCATAAAAAATACATATCTCGAGTTCCAGGGCTGAGCATAATAAAACTGACAACCCTTGTCGCCTAAGGAGTGTGGACTGTAACTAGACATACAGAAAAAGCAGGCACAAACTTATTTTTTTGTTTGCTTCTTGTTGGTCTGTTTTTAGTGGCTACTGGTATCTGGGAGCTATAAAAAAGTGAAACCTATAAAATTATAATGACAAGGGACATATGAACGTATGATGTATACGGAGTGAATGTGGAGCAGTGGAACAGCACAAATGATTCAAATCTGATCAAAATAAAGTCTACCGTTTGAAACATTAAATTTGTATCTATAATGTAAGTGTACCGAAATCCAGCCACTGATCGCCTGAAAAAATTGAATGCTCTGGAAGACCCATTTAAAAAATTTCAGCTTTGTAGCTTACAAAAGAACTTTAAATTGGCTCCATCCCGCTCCTCTTTGCCCCCACACCCCCCTTTCCAAAGGGTATAAAACTTCATTTTGTCTATAAGAACCCACCTACCAAATTTCATCATTGTAGCTTGAAGGAATTGGAAGTTATACCATGTTTAAAAAAGGGGTTTGAGTCCCCCTACGCCTCTGATGGACAAAAATTTAATAGAATGCATTGTCACCGGAGTTCTATCAGTGTTCCAAATTTCAGCTTTCTGGCTCATGTGGAAATGTATGAAAAATATATATATATATACATTTTTAGTCCACCCAAAGCAAGTTAATATAAGGGTTATAAAAATGCTCCGGACATTGATTTCAGTTGTCCGGCCAACCAGATTTTCAAAGACAAATTAGGTTACAAAATGCTATTGATTTGCAAAATAATTTATTTTTTTAAACTATAATATTAAAAATAATTAAATAAATAAAAAATAATTCATTATTAAACATTTGGTTTATTTATTTGGTTTTTAAAAATCATGCAGTGACTCGCAGAAGTATTTTGCATATTCTTTTCCATGTACAGTGAACAGAATCCATGTTGGTATCATTGGAAAGGTCATTGGAAACATTACAAAAACAAAGCTACAATAAGCATTGAAATATTAAAACAACAACAACATGTAACTGTATTAAAATAGTTGTGATGTTGCCCAAAATTAGTGAAGACACCTTTTCAAAAGTCACCATTTATACAGGAAAATGAAGAACAAATTGAACACTTTATATGAGAGAAATCGTAACTTTTAAACTTTATATCTCGGAAAGTAGATTTTTCCGACCAAATATGTTTGCAGATTCAGTTTTAGGACGTCAAAATACATAATACAAAAATAAAAGAAGCCAAATCTGCCAAATCTGACACAGCTGCACCCTCCGCCACAATTGAGAGTTTTCTTGTTGTTGCGCCCACTTTTTCCAAATTATTTTTGGAATCAATGTTAAAATTCGAAGTACCGGCCACTGGAAAAAAGACATTACAATTAAATTTTCAAAGAGTCAAAACTGCCTTTTCTTAAGAAATTTATGACGGATTTAGGTCCTTGTGTACATAAATGTGTAAACAATCAAATAAAAGAAGAAAAAAAATGCATATTGAGTAAAATATATCGGTTAGAAACATTAATGTTACAAGCTTTAAAACACCGAAGCTCCGGCCACTGGACGGAATTCGGAACACTTCACTTTTTAGTGGTACCCAATTCCGGCCACTTCTATTTTGTTAATAATTTATTGTATTTTATGTTTACAACTTAACGTATTGTATTTTTGTGAGCTCAATAATACACATATGCACTACATAAAAAAAACGAACAGTTTCCTTTTTTTTTTCTTGGGGAAAACATGATTTAAAATTTTTCTACTTTTTAGCATTTTGCACATTGAAATTCACTCAAAACGATCGTTTCGTGACAACGAAAATTCTTGTAATGAATTAAAAACAAATCTGTCAATGTTTTTTTGCAGAATGATGTGCAAAGGCGTGGTCTACCATAAGAAATTATTTGAATTTCATTTTCGATGGATAAATTGTAAATATCGGCAAATAAGTGAAGTGGCCGGAATTAGGCACTATGACGGAATTCGGTACACTTACGTTACGTATACGTATAAAATTACTTAATAGTCCTGTCATTCTAGAGGTTGTGCTTCAGCTGATATAAGGAGAAACGTGTTCCCACGAAGATCTCGTAAACGGTACATTCTATGGGAAACCTCCTAATAAAATCAGCAAAGCGGCAAGCTTCTTTAATTTTTGCAAGGTAGAAAGCAGCTGCTTTCGCGAATAACAAGGAATATTTAGAAATGTCAAAAATCGTTCAATTATTTCAGTATTAATAACGTATCGAATAATGACAGTTAATTGAAATGAGAATGAAACTGGAACGAAAAGGAATTGGAACAACATTTTGAAATGGATTGGGAAGTGAAAGTTATCACTAAAAGATCGAATAATTTTCGAAAGTTTATTGAAAAATTTCGAAAAATTAGAAAAACTATCGATAAAATTACCAAAAAATGGTCTAAGAATGTATTTTAGCTTCAGTCCGACCATAAAATACATAAAATTTAACACATCAAATTTGCGTGATAATGTAAAATTCGTTTGTTTGTGATCGCGCACAATGCGATCACTGATATGAGAGATTGGATATTAATTCTTAACTCATGAGTCATAATAGAATTAAAAAAAACCGGGGAATAGTTAAAGTGAGAAGTCCAACTATATACAGGGTGTAACACATATGGTTCAGAAGCTACAAATCTATTGAGGACCCAAAAATATGAAGAAAATGTTATATGCATTTATGGCCAATTCGGCAACTACTTAATTTTAAGAATTGGCCAATTTTCTTTAGTGAGGCAAATTTTTGTCATCAAGCTATTCAAAATGAAGTGGGTGGCTGTTGGATCTCCTAGCTTTTGGACTGTCAAACCCTGTATCCACACTCATGCTCGTATATGTGTGCAAAAGGCAAATGAAAACAACAAAAAATACAATTTTCCTGCTCACTAATCAAAATGCAGACTGACAGAACACAAATGCAAACGCACAAAAGCCACAAAAGCACATTCGCCAAATGTCATAAAAGTAGATTTCGTGTTCGTCGGACATTTTTATGTGGTGCATAAGCACTAGATGCAAAATGTCCAAGAAGCGGCAAAGTGACATGGAAAGTTTGTTGAGCGGATGACTGGTTGACCGGTTGAATGGATCTGGGCTCTGGTACAATTGTAACAACATCAACCATTTTTTTCCTTTCGAGAAAACATTTCGGCAAGGGGAAAAGCCGCTTAGAGTGACTGCTTGTACGTTCGTTCGTTCGTTCGTTCGTTTGTTTGACTTCCAGTCTGTCTATGAGTCTGTGCTGTTTGTATGGTTGGTCGGCTGCACGTTTGAAAACAAATTGGTTTTGGTTTTTTTCCTGTTGGTTATTTGTTGCTGTTCGGGTTTTCAAAGTTTTGCATTTCAAACAAACATAAAGTGAAATGCGCCCTGTTGAAGCAGAAAATTACCGAATGCAAGTTTTTTTCGATTTTTCGTTGGTTTGTTTTGGTTTCAAACGGAAACTACAGTTTTAGCGTTTTCTACTCTTCCTCTGCTCAGTTGCAGTGCGCGGTGGCGTTGAGTGAAGTACGATGAAATGCCCGCACTTTAGTGTTTCTTGGAAGATATTTTCCCACCGCTTGTGTGTTGGGATGTTGCTGTTTGTTTTGTTTTCGAAACTAAAAATTGGGTTAATTACAGTTTTAACTAATTTTATTGTTCAATGATGGAAAATTACACTTGGGTTAGTTTTTGTAGTTTTTTTGAAAAGAAAATAAAAATAAAAAAGGAAGAAGAAATTCTCTTGCCATCGCATTTCAATCTCCAAAAAATGATTAAGTTTTATTGATGGGGGGCCATTAGATGGTCGAGGGAGATAAGACAAAAGTAATTTTCAGTTTCAACAATTCTCAAGTGAACTTAAATTTATTTTCAAAACCAAATGCAAAAGATAAGCGTTTTCCTAAAGTGAATGCTGCTAGCCAACATTGGATGTTATAAAAGTGGGAGAAGTGTTCAGCAAGGCTTGCATAACGTTAGCCAACATTAGTAAGACGATAATGTTTGGGTTGGTACCTCTGTTACATTCAAACTAAAGTATCGCTTAGACGTTATCGTTCGAACGATTGTAAGTTGGCTTCGCAATTTAAAAACGTTTCCAATAAAAGTAAAATGCAATACTTTCATTGGAAACGTTTTTAAATTGTTGCAAATTTGTTTATTTTTTGCGGCGAAACGACTTCATTTGGAGCAAATGTTTTTTGTTTGTTTTTTCGTTTAAGTTTGTAAAAGTAGTATATTTGAAGCAAACGTTCTCCAAAAATAATAATTCTTTGAGTGTATATTGTGAGGAGTAAAGTCTTGCCATCGTTTTCCACCCACATCCGACGGCAGCACCAGCTATTTTAATTTTCTTTTCTTATCTTTATAATTGATACTTTTCTTTCTACTTTTGAATTTTTGTTATTATACTTTTATTTTTTATTATTATTCCGAACTCTCCATTTATTCTGGCTCCTGAATTCCCGGCCAACAGAATAAATTAAACTTACGATCTCAAAACGATAGTATTAAGTAAAATGTCCGTGTGGCACCTACACGGTAGGTTTAGATTTCCCGAGCACTGGCAACACCGGTCACACTAAGTGTGGTGAGTGGTGAAAGTACAAGTTTCGAACGGCGCAGGAGTCTGCGCTGAGGTTAGTTAGAAATTCTGAAATGAGGAAAAGTGAGTTCTTCGCCAGCGGTCAAACCGAATAGTCGCACCTCGACTAGACCAAGGAAACGGCACACCGAGATTCGGTGATAATTCGATAGCGACATTGGGTGAGTGTTTCCGATATTTAGTAGGCAAACCTGAGTAGAAATAGCGTAGAATTGTCCCCTCTCACCAGCGCATTTATCGCTCGTGATGCATAGCTCCCGCATAGTAGACCTAGTTTAGTTCTCTCATAGCATAGGATTGTCCCCCCTCTCACCAGCGCAGTTATCGCTCGTGATGCATAGCTCCCGCATAGTAGACCTAGTTTAGTTCTCTCATAGCATAGGATTGTCCCCCCTCTCACCAGCGCAGTTATCGCTCGTGATGCATAGCTCCCGCATAGTAGACCTAGTTTAGTTCCCTCATAGCATAGGATTGTCCCCCTCTCACCAGCGCATTTATCGCTCGTGATGCATAGCTCTCGCATAGTAGACCTAGTTTAGTTCTCTCATAGCATAGGATTGTCCCCCCTCTCACCAGCGCAGCTATCGCTCGTGGTGCATAGCTCCCGCATAGTAGACCTAGTTTAGTTTCTCTCATAGCGTAGAATTGTCCCTCTCTCACCAGCGCACTTATCGCTCGTGATGCATAGCTCCCGCATAGTAGACCTAGTTTAGTTCTCTCATAGCATAGGATTGTTCCCCTCTCACCAGCGCATTTATCGCTCGTGATGCATAGCTCCCGCATAGTAGACCTAGTTTAGGTTTTCTCTTGTCAGCGCACTTATTGCTCGTGGCACATAGCTCTCCGTAGAGGACATCGCATAGGATCTTCCCCTCTCACCAGCGCATTTATCGCTCGTGAGGTATAGCTCCCGCATAGTAGACCCAGTTTAATTTCTCTTGTCAGCGCATTTATTGCTCGTGGCACATAGCTCTCCGTAGAGGACATAGTATAGGATTTTCCCCTCTCACCAGCGCATTTATCGCTCGTGATGTATAGCTCCCGCATAGTAGACCTAGCTTAGTTTTCTCTTGGCAGCGCACGCCATACCAACGATCAGTCTCATTTATCGACCCTCTCCCCTCATAATCCCTTTCCCCGGTAAAACTTCTGTCAGCTCTTCTCCTGCGCACGGACGCATGGTTGCAACCCCCCCCCTCTCGTTTGATTCTACTCTGACTGGTGAAACGGACCACCAAGAGGCGCACCGCGGCCAGTACTCTGGGTAGGCAGGCGATTTTGAACGTGAAGGGAGCAGAAGAATTATGATAGATAATAAACTCAAGAAAATATAATTAATTAATATAAATAATTAGTTGTACATTAATTAAGAAATGAATTAAAAATTTAATTAAATTAAGTGAATTTCCAAGGAATTAAAATTTAAATTAAATAAAGTGAATTTCCAAGTTAAATCCTGTTTACAATCAATTTGACGGAATTTTGGCCATCGCGCGGTCCCAAAACATACAAATTTTTGCAACGAACCTTGGACGCCGACGGCTTCACCCCGGCTCCAAAATTACCTCGTTACAATGGCGCCCGAGCAGGGACCCTGGCGCATAAGTCCTTAAAACGGAAAAAAAATTTCGGTTAAAACAAAAAACAAAAAAAAAAAAAAAAACAGGATTTAATTTTTAAAAAAGGCATAAATCGGGAAAAAATAATTCAAATTAAATTCTACGAACACAGTGCGAAAAGACAAGGAAAAAAACTAACAGGTAATTCCATGTAGAAACGGTGAGCGAAAACCACGTGGAAAAGCAAAGTGCCGGTGCATAGTGCCAGTCCGTTAACGCGAAACGGGAAATACGGAACGGTACCGCGAATCAAGTGCTTTAAAATCGAACCAAGTGACGCGCGAAATAAACCCGTTGAACAACGAAAACGGTAAATCGGCAAAGCCGAGAAGTACCGCGTGGCGACAAGCAGGCACCGACAACTAACGGGCCAAGTGACGCGACTAGCGACAAAAGTGTTTGAAGAGCAAAAAAATATCCAAGGATTTGATTATTTTAAATTTTAGTGCTAAAGAAAAAAAAAGTAAAAAGATTAATTTGGGAAAAGTGAAAATAGAAAGGCCACCTTACTATATCCCCGCCACGAGGCTAGTTATTGTGCATTAACGCGGCCATGGAAGGCAAGGTGTATACCAGTTGGGTGTATAGCCTCAACCAGGCCGACCTGGTAGCTTACGCGAACGAATTTGAACTTGATCCCTCCGGTACGGTGAGTGTGCTCCGGCAGAGATTCGCCGCGTTCATCGGGCAATCCGATCACACCCCCGAAAGGGTGCAGCGATTTCTTCTGCTACAAGAAAAACACAAACGCGTGTTGGCAGTAGCGACCGAGAAAATCATCGATAGTGCGGGTAGTGACACCCTCGGTTCAGGGTCAGATGATAGTGTGAATAAAGAGCGCAAATTTGTGCCAACTAGTGAAAATAACGCCGAAATCGACGACAAAGCCGCAACTGGCGGGGCCCTGCCTACAATCATCATACAGCCCGCTTCGCCGTTGCCATCGCCAAACATTCCCGGGCCGACAGCGGGCCCCGAGAACAACACCAGCAGACCAGCGGCGCCCACTGCCACAATGGGTGTTACACCGGCTGAGATACCGGAGGCTGGCCACCAATCAACAGCAACTACAGACAGCACGACCCAACCCTTACACCATTTCACCAGCAACCAGGTAAGACCACCCGCCACAGGCGCGGGGGTCATGGACAAGGTACGTAAATGGTTTTGTTACTATGATGGGGGGCCCGACCCACTCGCGTTTATCGAGCGGGCGGAAGAGCTGTGCGCTATGGACGGGCTAAAAGTGGACCTATTGCCACGATTCTTGCCCGAAGTGCTAAGGGGCAAAGCGCTCGTCTGGTTCCGGACCTGTAACCGGCAGTGGGAAACTTGGGCATTATTTAAGAAAGATTTCCTCACCTTTTTCTTGCCGGCTCGCTACTACGAGCGTATTGACGACACTATTCGAGGCCGCTTACAACAGGGCCACGAATCTTTCAGCGACTACGCGTTGTCCCTCCTCAACTTGATGCGTCAAGGGACGTACAATGAAGAGGAACGCCTCGAGCGCGTATTTCGAAACGCCCGCCCCGAGTACCATTGGTACATTCGGCGCAAAGATTTCGACACTCTCGCCGAGCTTTTTTCTCTGGCCCAAGACTTGGAATGTATCCAGGAGCGGGAGTCAGGCAGAGCTGCTTCGCCACAAAGGGGTGGCGTATCGTTGCCACCATCTGGGGGTGGCGGCCAACATCGTTTATTTACCCAGCCACTGCAAGCCATAACCGACGCCTCGGTCTCAGCTCAGGACGATCGCATTGACCCTCGGGGTTGTCGCCGATGTGGGCAGAGCGGACATTTTATACGAAATTGTACAAACCGCCAGGTAGATTTTTGTTGGCAGTGCGGTCGACGCGGCCGCAAGACCATCGAGTGTTGCCGTCAGCCGGGAAACGCCAGCGGAGGCCACCCCGATCGAGGGGGGGTGGCGGCTCCGGCGCTCCACCCTCAACACCAGTAATATTTGAACACGACGCCAGGCACATCCTAGCCCACGCAATCGTGGGGGGACAGCAGGTGCAGGCTATCGTCGACACGGGGGCGACGCGAAGTTTTATCAGCGGGGCGTTTGCTCACAAAATTCGACAAAAGAGTAGAACAGAAACTTTCAATGGGGAGGTTAAACTGGCAGATGGGTCCAGTCGTAATTTAGATCAGGTCGTCGAACCGCGAGTCAAGCTGGGCAATAGCAATGTTTTGCTCAAATTTATTGTCATGCCCGACGCATACGAGGACGTCGTTCTGGGGCTAGATTTTCTTATTTTTACAGAAGCGAGTTTCACCTGCGCTGGTGCAACTTTACGATTGAAACCTGCCACGACCACGACGCAGTCTCTGCTGGCCGCGGAGACAACAACAAGTCAGCAGGAGAAAATCGATAAATTTCTGCGGGCAGAGTTATCCCTCTTCACCGACTTAAAAGGGCCCACGAACATCACTGAACATCGCATCGTCATGGCAGATGATCGCCCCATCAAGCAACGCTACTTTCCACGTAACCCAGCTATGCAGGCCATCATCGACGACGAGATAAACAAACTTCTGGAAAAGGGATGTATAGAACCGTCACACAGCCCGTACAGCGCGCCCATCGTGCTGGTGCGGAAAAAGACGGGGGCCTGGCGACTCTGTATCGACTATCGGCAGTTAAACAGCCGCTCTGTTCCGGACGCGTATCCCCTGCCGCGCATCCACCACATCCTTGATCGATTGCGGAACGCCAAATTTATCAGCAGCCTCGATTTGAAGGATGGATACTGGCAGATTCCGATGGCCAAGGGTAGTAAACAATTTACTGCATTCACCGTGCCAGGTCGTGGACTCTACCAATGGCGCGTCATGCCGTTTGGGCTGCACTCGGCACCCGCTACGTTTCAACGCGCCCTTGATCAGATAATAGGGCCAGAACTGGAGCCCATTGCTTTCGCGTATCTAGACGACATCATAGTCACCGGCGCTACCCTGGAGGAGCATTTACACAACTTACAAGAGGTTTTCCGGCGACTGAGGGCCGCAAATCTGCGCATCAACCCGGAGAAGTGTGAGTTTTTCCAAACACAGGTGAAATATTTAGGACATATTGTAAGCGGCGAAGGCATCCATACGGACCCTGACAAAGTGGCCGCCATACGCGAGCTGGCGCCACCTGAAAATATTCGAGGCGTTAGGAGTTTCCTGGGTGTCGCTTCGTGGTATCGACGGTTCGTGCCCGACTTCGCTGCAATCGTTCAACCCCTGACAGCCATGCTGAAGAAGGGTAAGCACTGGAAGTGGGCCGACGAACAACAACAGGCGTTTGAGACGTTGAAGAAGAAACTGACAGAAGCCCCGGTGTTAGCCTGCCCTGACTTCACCCAGACATTTACGCTGCAAACCGACGCCAGCGATTTCGGCCTCGGTGCAGTGTTGACGCAGACGATCGATGGCACAGAGCGCGTTATCGCCTATGCTAGTCGCCACTTGAACCAGGCGGAGAAGAATTACTCGCCCACAGAAAAGGAGTGTCTAGCCATTGTATGGGGCATTCGCAAGATGCGGCCCTACTTGGAGGGCTACCAATTCATCGTTATCACGGACCACTTATCGCTCAAATGGCTCAACTCCATCGAAAGCCCCTCCGGCCGAATCGCGCGGTGGGCACTGGAGTTGCAGCAGTACAAATTTTCCGTGCAATATCGAAAGGGTAAGCTGAATGTAGTAGCCGACGCACTCTCGAGGCAACCACTAGAGGCGTGCCAGCAAGCCACATTTACCACCGATCAGACAGATTGCCCGTGGTTACGGAAACGACGGGCCGAGGTACAACAGCAGCCAGAAAAATATTCAGACTACGCATTCGTTGACGACCAACTATATCGGCACTTAGTAAGGCACGCGGGCGACGAAGATTGCGCCCCGTGGAAACTCTGTGTCTCTACGCCTCTCCGTAAACGTGTGATGGAAGAAAACCACGACAGCCCGAGTGCTGGCCATCTGGGGATTCGGAAAACCATCGCACGCATCACCAACAGGTATTACTGGCCAGGAATGTTCCGCGACATCAGCAGGTATGTGCGCCAATGTGAACTATGTCAGCAATACAAAGTGAGTCAACAGGCCCCAGCAGGAGAAATGCTTATTTCCGTTCCAGAGGAGCCGTGGGCAACAGTGTGCGCCGATTTCGTCGGGCCGCTGCCCCGCTCGAAACACGGAAATACCACATTACTTGTGTTCGTCGACCGATTTTCTAAATGGACCGAGCTGGTGCCCCTGCGCAGCGCTACTGCCGAGGGACTACGCAAGGCATTCAGGGAACGGATACTCGCCCGCTATGGTGTGCCCAAGATTTTTCTCTCGGATAATGGCACGCAATTTAGTAGCAGACTCATGAAAACGTACTTGGAAGAAATCGGGGTGCGCCAACGATTCACGGCGCCATACACCCCCCAAGAAAACCCTACAGAGAGAAGCAACCGAACGGTGAAGACGATGATAGCACAGTTTGCGGGGAAAAGCCAAAAGACATGGGACGAGCACCTCCCCGAACTGTCATTAGCCATTAACACCTGCGCTTCCGAGAGCACAGGGTACAGCCCCGCCTTCCTCACGCAAGGGAGGGAACCGCGATTGCCGAACGCACTCTACGACAGGGTTACAACAGGTACGGGAAACGTGCCCATAACACCCACAGAACGAGCTACGCAACTACAGGAAATTTTCGACATTGTCCGGCACAACCTAGCCAAAGCAGCCCAGGACCAGGCGCGACACTACAACCTGCGGCGAAGACCATGGAAGCCGAAAATAGGGCAACTGGTGATGGTGAGGCAGCATCCGCTGTCCAAAGCCATCGACAGTTTCGCAGCCAAGCTCGCCCCAAAATACGCGGGGCCATATACCATAATCAGTTTCCCTTCACCCGTCATCGCTCGTTTGAAACGGGAGGGGGAGACCAGGGTTCGCACCGCGCATCTGAGCGAACTTAAACCCTTCCATGGCTCTGACCATGAGCATGAGTTAGGGCACCACCATCTAAACAATAATAATAACTGTTTGTTTTCCTCTCCCACAGATCAACGTGTACCAGCGATCACACAACAACACGACGCCACCGAAATGAGCGACAACGAACAAAAGCGGTTTGACGCCGCCAAACAACGCTACCGACTGCGATTCGCCACGGAAGCCAACCGTGGACGCCGCACAGCACGACTACACGAAGGAGCAGAAGAGGTTTTGAGTGACCACTCGCCGAGTCCGACTCCAGAACCCCTGTTCGAGGGCGCTTCCACAAGCCAGGCCGCTAGGGCCAGAGGGTGCGCTAATCAACGACCGGCGAGAGGGTCCCTCCGCCAACGAGGCGGAAGAGCCGTAATAAATTATTCACGCACATACCCAGTCCCAGTAGCGGAATACTGCAGCGCATTTCGCGCAGTATGCACCGACAATCCCGACGAAGTCACGGTCCGACGTGACGATCAATCACCCACTCCACCCGACGACAATCGAGGCGAAGCACCCGCACCCACACTCACCGAGCTGTCGCCAGGTTATACAGGCTCTGCAGAGATGGTGGCCGACGTGCCAAGCCCACCGAGCCGTTGTGCATGCCAAGCACACCTACGATTTCCACGGCTCACCGAAACTAAGTCACAAGCACTTGCACTTCCGCATCATACAATCTGTCGGACAACGCCCGACGTCAGAGAGGCGAACATGTGGACAGATCAGCTATCACCGCCGCCAACCTAATCCTTCCACCCGGAAGTCTGTACCACCACAGCACCAGAGCGCTTTTAGCAGCTCAAGTCAACGAAGGAATCAGCCGCCACATACCATGCCGGCGAATAGCATGCATAAGCACCTTCAGCGGCCAATACTTCCGCATCCGCATCGGACCGACCAATCGCTACACGGTCACACGAACTGGACCCCCCCCCCCGGAAGTAGAGGGGAAATGTGAGGAGTAAAGTCTTGCCATCGTTTTCCACCCACATCCGACGGCAGCACCAGCTATTTTTATTTTCTTTTCTTATCTTTATAATTGATACTTTTCTTTCTACTTTTGAATTTTTGTTATTATACTTTTATTTTTTATTATTATTCCGAACTCTCCATTTATTCTGGCTCCTGAATTCCCGGCCAACAGAATAAATTAAACTTACGATCTCAAAACGATAGTATTAAGTAAAATGTCCGTGTGGCACCTACACGGTAGGTTTAGATTTCCCGAGCACTGGCAACACCGGTCACACTAAGTGTGGTGAGTGGTGAAAGTACAAGTTTCGAACGGCGCAGGAGTCTGCGCTGAGGTTAGTTAGAAATTCTGAAATGAGGAAAAGTGAGTTCTTCGCCAGCGGTCAAACCGAATAGTCGCACCTCGACTAGACCAAGGAAACGGCACACCGAGATTCGGTGATAATTCGATAGCGACATTGGGTGAGTGTTTCCGATATTTAGTAGGCAAACCTGAGTAGAAATAGCGTAGAATTGTCCCCTCTCACCAGCGCATTTATCGCTCGTGATGCATAGCTCCCGCATAGTAGACCTAGTTTAGTTCTCTCATAGCATAGGATTGTCCCCCCTCTCACCAGCGCAGTTATCGCTCGTGATGCATAGCTCCCGCATAGTAGACCTAGTTTAGTTCCCTCATAGCATAGGATTGTCCCCCTCTCACCAGCGCATTTATCGCTCGTGATGCATAGCTCCCGCATAGTAGACCTAGTTTAGTTCTCTCATAGCATAGGATTGTCCCCCCTCTCACCAGCGCAGTTATCGCTCGTGATGCATAGCTCCCGCATAGTAGACCTAGTTTAGTTTCTCTCATAGCGTAGAATTGTCCCTCTCTCACCAGCGCACTTATCGCTCGTGATGCATAGCTCCCGCATAGTAGACCTAGTTTAGTTCTCTCATAGCATAGGATTGTTCCCCTCTCACCAGCGCATTTATCGCTCGTGATGCATAGCTCCCGCATAGTAGACCTAGTTTAGGTTTTCTCTTGTCAGCGCACTTATTGCTCGTGGCACATAGCTCTCCGTAGAGGACATCGCATAGGATCTTCCCCTCTCACCAGCGCATTTATCGCTCGTGAGGTATAGCTCCCGCATAGTAGACCCAGTTTAATTTCTCTTGTCAGCGCATTTATTGCTCGTGGCACATAGCTCTCCGTAGAGGACATAGTATAGGATTTTCCCCTCTCACCAGCGCATTTATCGCTCGTGATGTATAGCTCCCGCATAGTAGACCTAGCTTAGTTTTCTCTTGGCAGCGCACGCCATTCCAACGATCAGTCTCATTTATCGACCCTCTCCCCTCATAATCCCTTTCCCCGGTAAAACTTCTGTCAGCTCTTCTCCTGCGCACGGACGCATGGTTGCAACCCCCCCCTCTCGTTTGATTCTACTCTGACTGGTGAAACGGACCACCAAGAGGCGCACCGCGGCCAGTACTCTGGGTAGGCAGGCGATTTTGAACGTGAAGGGAGCAGAAGAATTATGATAGATAATAAACTCAAGAAAATATAATTAATTAATATAAATAATTAGTTGTACATTAATTAAGAAATGAATTAAAAATTTAATTAAATTAAGTGAATTTCCAAGGAATTAAAATTTAAATTAAATAAAGTGAATTTCCAAGTTAAATCCTGTTTACAATCAATTTGACGGAATTTTGGCCATCGCGCGGTCCCAAAACATACAAATTTTTGCAACGAACCTTGGACGCCGACGGCTTCACCCCGGCTCCAAAATTACCTCGTTACAATATATAAAAGAGACGTGTATGTTTGTGACGAGTATACGCGAAAACTACAGCACCGATTCTCACCAATATTTATATATGTGTTCTATGGGTCGTGGGATGGGATAGGTTTTGACACGCCCACTTTTACTGCCCACAAGTTAGAAAATACGTATTTCTCTCACATGTGTGCAGACATTTTTTTTTATAGCAAATAACATATGATCAACAATCAACTTGGTTACCACCTAGGACTTAATTTCTCCGCACCCAAACAGTGTTACCATATCTGCGGGTTTTAATTTCGGTGAAATTTTTACCTTTTGGTTTCAGGGGAAAAATTTGCTTATAGGATAAGTTTAATAATGCAACTATTAAAGTTTTTTAGGCCCAGCAAAGCGGGTCGGGCCCATCTAGTATTTAATATATTTTAACCTTTTTTAAAAACGTTCCAAGTGCAAAAATTCTTACAAATTACTCAAAATTAAGATTTTAAATCGTGATATCCCAACAATATAATTTTTTGAGTTGTATCCTCATTGCAGGGAATGAGCGATATAGTTCCTATTTTTACACCGTACTTAGTTAGTTGAAATCATGCACCGTTATCAGACAGACAAAGATTAGCACTGAAAATAACTGCAAATAGAAATGTGAAGAAATCTCACCATTAGTGGAGATAAGCGACCGGACGTGAGTAGCATGGACTGTTGGACTTTTGCCGGTGCTACATTTTCACTTTTTCCTTTTTTAAATTTTCCACTGACTGCGTTGCATCTTCAGCGGCAGGGTGGGGTAATTAATTTCTGGTGTTTGCGTGCTTATCCGTTAACGCATCTGCACGCAAACTGAAACAAATAACAACTGACACCCATAGCCACACATGCAAATGTCACAGAAAAATATTCATACTGCCGTCCAGTCGTTGTATGAAAAGGATTTTTGCGAGTTCTGTCGCCTGAATGAAGCCCGAAGTGGTGCGAAATCGCATGAATTTGCATGAATTCGAGTTTGGAGCAAGGGAAGAAGAGAGTTGTGGGCTGGTAAGTTGGTTGGTTCGCGCCTTGATGCGTGCACGTAGGCAACCGCAAAATCCCAAAAGCTTTCAGCGTATCTCAAAAGACAATGCTGCACACGTACAACGGCGACCGACGCAACGTTTTGCAGTGTGTGCAAAAATTAATGGGGAAAATGCAGGCAAATAACAAAAGTTATTGTCGTACACAGAAAGAAGCCCAGCTGGCGCTTTTAATTCCACACACTGTTGTAATCAAGTAAATGGCTTCTCGCCGCTCGACTGCTGACGCTCGACTCCTTCCCGGCAGGTAAGTAAGTGGGCCATTTATGCAATTACAGGTCGCTTAAAGGTGGGGCGCAAAAGTTTTCCTTGCAATTAATATTTCCTGAAATACGAAAATTATCTGGCTGCAGTCGTTTCGCAAGGATTCTCCGTTAGTAATTATATACAACAAACGGAAGCCAATTTATATTTGCAGCACGCTGGAAATAAAACCAAAATTCTGTTTTTGTGCGGTGACGGGATGGCCGAATGAAGGGCGGAGAGGTAATGATTTTTTATCGGAAATCTTGTGAAAACAATAAAAAATTGGAAATTTAAAGGAAATATAAATACGAGTGTGTGTCTCAAGTAATGATAAATTGTGAGAAATTTAATGGAATTTAAGCACTAAATATGTTGTTTTTAATTTATCTGAAGCCCACAAACAGAATTTGGCTTCCAATCAAAAACTTAATCTTTAAAAAAAACCTCAACAAAGTACTCCCAGGACCATTTACCACAACATGGCACAACACACTCCTGGCCATTCCACAACTTTAGACATGCTCAACAGCGGATTTGTACGAGCGATGGGAAAGGTACAGTAGAGCAAGCAGCAGGAAGCAGCGTCCATAACGACATTTTTGAATTTGTCAAAATGAATTTGGTTGGTTTCCTTTTTGGAGAGTATTCCCACGCGTTCTTTTTTTCAGTAAAATTTATGTGGGCATCAAATAGGATCGCAAAACCACGCAACTCTGCTAGCCGCACTTAACGAAGCCAGAGGAGCACAGAGCGCAGATGGTTTGTGCCCGATAAACTTGTTCAAACGATGACTTGTCGTCTATTTTTTTTGTTATTTTACCTTTCCTCTCCATCCATGTAAGCAGACTGCCATGTGCTGTTGGTGCGTGTTCACATGTTGAATAATTTATGCATTAGCATGTGAGCATGATGCGTTTGCTCGTTACGTTACATTTCGTCACGACAAATGCGCCGCCGCCGCTAGACTCGATGCGGCAGCAAAAAGTCAGATTCCTGCTGCGAAAGAGTAAATTTGAAGCCAACAAAAAGCGTGTGTGTGTGTGTTTGTGTGTGTGTGTGTGGGAATGAGTGAGCTGGTTGTTTTTGGCTGAAAATCCACCAGGATACAACTTTGTGAGAGTGCAAAGAAAAAGTTTTCCACTTCAGTTTTTCACAGCAACAGCTGCGAGCGAACACACATAATAATCGTTAAACAGTTATGGTGACGTTTTTTTTTAGCTCTTGTCGTTGTTGTTCTTTTATATTTATATTCGGTCATATTACATGCATTATTTTTCAGGTACATTTCACCTGCTAAACACAAATCTAAAAAAAGTGCTGATCTCATGGCTGACAGGCAGTCAGCCTGTTGAGGCCCTTGAGTAATGGCGGTGATAAACCAGAAAACAAATTGTTGATATGACACAATTTTGCCAAAAGTTTCCAATGAAATTAAATTCTGATAATGGTTTATCAGCACTGGTGTGAACGTGCAACATTGCATATTTACATGCAATATCAATATTGGAGAATTGCCAGACGTGATACAATCAAGCTTCTACTGGTAATTAGAGCATAACTTTCTGAATGGGCCTATTGGTGTATGGAGTTATTGTGTAATGTAGATTAATAATTTCTGTGAACGATTCAGCATTAACATTCTATACGATTGATGCTTGCTTGAAAGACTCACAGATTTGAGGAAATTCATAGTTTGTTTAATTTCTAAAAATAAACTCGACGGGTTGGCCTAAGTAGTACATATGCTGAGAAGATAGCTACTTCGGATTGGTTTAGTGAATGGGATTAGACGCAATGCTCAAATGTGTAACTATTTCGGAATAGATTTTTTACATTTTAATTTTAAAAAAAATATTTTTTTTTTATTTTTTAACCAAATCTCTTGTCCCTAAATGAAGTACAAGATTACTTAACTTTAGTAAGAATTTACATACTTAACTTAAGGACATTTTTCGTTAATTCAGTTTCCCCCTTTCGGTTTTTAGTAGAGACCGACCGAAATCGCTTTTTTTCATTTCGGCCGAAACCGAAATGGCCGAAATTTTGTATTATTTTTTTCGGCCGAAACCGAAATGGCCGAATTTTCATTTTTTAAACCGAAAAAATTGTGAATTTAAATGTAGTAAAGTTGTACATAATTAAGCTAATAAGTAGGCTGAAATCAATAATTTTAAGTTCAAATTATAAATTAGATGAATTTAAAAACATATTTGTGGAAATCAATTGAAGGGGCAGGGCTCTTTCTTACAATAGTAGTAGAAAATATCTTGAGGGAAGTAGAAAAATCTACTACCGTAGAAGTAGATTGAAAATCATCGAGAGAGTAGCAGATCTACTCTGATAGGAGAAGAGTGAGAACGCTGTGAAGGGGTGAATGGATGAAGGCGGTATGTAATATACAAATTCTTTCAAGAAAATAAGTTTCAAATTTTTTTATTTTTCTTTTTTTAATACAAATTGGGGACTTGTCTTCTTTGTCGCTTCAGATTCTTCGAAACTATGATCAATACTTAAATTTGTGTTACATACCGCTTTTATCCACTTGGTTGTTCCTTATGTATTTTGCCACGCCAAATCCATAACGAAATGAAAATTGCACAAGAATTGCATTTTTGGTGCATGCTGTAAAAATTTCATTATTAGCGTGGCAAAATACATAAGAATTTGTCTATCAAGTATATTTATCACACAAAAAGTTCAGTTTTGTCGATCTGTGTAATCTTTGTTATTTATTTGTTACATTTTTCGTATCAACCCGAAATCTTCGGCGGAAATATCGAAATTTCGGCCAAAAACGAATTTTATTTTTCGGCCGAATCCGAAACACGGCCGAAACAGTTTTTTTTGGCCCAAAAGCCGAAACACCGAAACCGAATTTCGGTCGGTCTCTAGTTTTTAGTACGGTTACCGTTTGCCTCAGCCATCATATAGACCGAAAAAACGAAAGACAGGCGACAGATCTGGACAAAATTGTATTTCCAATAATTTTATTTTCAATCTCTAAAATGTTTGTTCGGCTACCCAAGCAGTACTTGGTGGACAGAAAGGACAGTTCTTAAATTTTCAACTCGCTTACAAGCAATCAATAAACAGTAGCTAGTTAAAAGACGTATCAGTTAGCTGCGCTGTACAGCGATAGCATTACTCACAGTGTCTCTGTCATGCATGTATGTCATGAATATTGTTTTAATATTCGTGCTGTTCGGTTTGGTTGTAGTGAAATAAAAATTCAACATAATTCATGATAGGCACGCATGACAACTTTCACAGCAACAAAAAGACAACACTTGCTACTTGTTCCAGTTGCTGTTGTTGTTTCGTTTGTTGTGACAATCCGACAATAAAATCTTAGCTGTGAGAACGACTAAAACCCAAAAAGACAAAAAGTCGATGTGATGACGATGACGTAGACGTAGATGTAGACAACAACAACGAAGCATAACGAAACGAATTGAATTGAATCGAGCAAAGTAACAATAATCCAAATGACTGTCACAGGAGCGTCATAAAGCCAAACCCCTGTTCCGCACTTCCATGTACTCCTCTGCCACTCATGAGCTTCTTCTGGCGATGGTGGTGGTAAAGGAGAAAAATGGAAATCTATTATTCAATCAGATAGTAGTCGGGCAAGTACAGCGGCTGAATGGAAGCGCCCAAAGAAGAACAACCGAAGAAAGGAACTTAAGTGGTTGGAAGTGTAAGAAGGATACAAGCGCATGAGAGTCTCGAAATGAAGGAACGTACTATCGCAAGTCAACTGTTATTTTGGCGTCGCATCAATTGACAATCGAACAACAACAACGAGAACAAGTGACAGCACAAGAAATAACTAAAGAAATAAAGCAACAACTGTCAAATAGAGAGAAGCTTGAGGGCGGACACGTTGTGTGAAAAGGATGTACATGACTAGTTAGAAGGGTCCCAAACAAAATTCTATGCATTAAAATCAATTTGGCAACCCTCAACGAAATTGAATTTTCCACTTTTGTTCTGTCATTTGTTGTGCTCGTGCATTAATTTAACGGGAATGCATAGATTTTGTATGAAAAAAGTTTTCATGTTTTTTTAAATTTGTGTTCAATTTAATTCGATAGCCTTTTCCAGCGGCCATTAATTGACGTTATTATTTATTAAAAGTGGTTTGCGCTTATTGTGGAAATAATTCAATCAAAAACGGGGGAAAAAAGTTTAAATAGCAAAAATAGTTTTGATTAAAATGCAAATAAATAGATATTTTCTGGTATTTTTATTAGTTTTCATCAAATTAAGTTAATTGCATTTTCAATTTATCCACTCGTTCTTTTTTCCCTAGAACTTATCAAATGGCATTGTGTAGTTAATTCGTTTTTTTTTTGCTACCGAAAAGTGTATTAATAACAATTATTTATTTGTTTTTCGTTGTAGGTAAGTGCATAATTTTCTACTCAACAATGGAAAAATAATGATTGCTTTACATTTCACATATGAGCGAAGGGTAACTAGTACTTATTCGTCTAACTATATGCTCTACTTCGTAATGATATGTTTCTATGCGGAAAAGGGCAAAATAGAACGACTCCAACACACCATACCCTCCCCCAATTTGTGGAAAATGTCAAAATTATATACAACAACCCGCCGAGCAAATGAAGGCACTTGAGAATACACATTCGTAAATGAAGTGTCGTTTCATGTCGTTCGGCGCAAAAGATGAATACGTCAAAATGTCTAGACACACATAAGAACCATCAAAAAACGACAGAGCCGAATAGGGATATATCCCTCTCCCCCCCCCCCCCCCCAACATCACATCACTCACGTTTTATAATTTTCAAAGCCGAAAATTCACACATTCTTAAATACACAATACGCGACACAACTGCGTGTTTAAAATTAAGCGCTTTAATGGGATTTCGCCCTCCATTCAGCATTTGCTTGACTTTGTTGCATTCTCAATATTTTGTAAAGAATGTATTAAATTGACAGCAAAAAGGAAATTACGATAAGGACACGGTGAAAATTAAGCACAAAATGTTCCTAATTTTCTTTAGTACACTGAGAGGAAAATGTTTTAAAATTGAACGATTTGGTTTTTAAAATAGAGCTTTGTGCAGATTTGTTCAATTTCAAAACAGGTGCGCTAAAAACAAAGTTTAAAACGCAGTCATTCAGTTTTATAACAATGCACTTAAATCTAATTTTAAAACCAACTCGTTTAATTTAAAATTGAAAACTAAAATTTTTAAATTGAATGAAATGGTTTTACAATTTGATAAATTCTCTATTTCAAAAACCAATGCACTTCATTTTTCTTTCAGTGTAAAGAAACGAATGTAATAAAACATTTTTATACCATGCACACTAGTGTCCAAGGGTATATTGTTTTTGTCACACAGTTTGTAACGTCCATAAGGAGGCGTGTGCAGTAACGTAAGTGTACCGAATTCCGTCATAGTGCCTAATTCCACTTTACTTATTTGCCTTTGCAACAAAGTTGCAAAGTTGAAATGAAGTGAAAAATACTTAAAATAACTGTTGTCAACGTTGAAACAAAGTTGAACGATTTTAAATCAAGGTCTGGCAAACTTAAGATAAATTGGAAAATTTTGGAAATAATCGGAAACAACTTTGAAATAAGTTTGTTTATTTTTAAATTTAAGTTGAAAATTGAAATCAAGTTTGTTCGTAGTTGTTTCTAAAATTTCCAACTTTACCAGACTTTCATTAACGTTTCTACTTGTTTTAAGGTGGTTATTTTTGATTTTAGGTTGTTTTTTCTCTGGGTGTATATACATTCTTGATCAGCATCACCTCCTGAATCGATTAGGCCATGTCCGTCTGACTGTCATTTGAGCTATCGACTCAAAATTTTGGCATTACTCTTTTTTTGGCGAATAATTGGACGGTATTGAAAATGGGTAAGATCGGGTAAGAGCCACGCCTACCTCCCATACAAAATGGCCGCCAAATTTGTATTATTTTCGTTTATCTACTAAGACGATCTGGACGCGGTTGGAAATGAGGTCGTGAACGAAATGGGAATGAAACTGGAACAAAATGGAATTGGAACAAAATTTTGAAATGGATCAGGGAATTGAAATTATCGTTTAATATTGGAAAATTGATAAATTTTCGTAAAATCATCGAAAAAATATCAATTTTTTGCATACAAAATGTTTTAATTAGAAACCGGATTTCGATTTAGGCCGAAAAAAGAAACGTTTGCGGACTAAATTTCAAACTTTCAGCCGAAAATTTAGGCCTGAAACAAAAAAATGTATAAATAAATATGTACCAAGTAATATTTCAGAGTCTGGGCCAAATGGAATATGTTGCGGCGAAAAATTAAGTTTTGACAGTTCTGTGGCAAATTCTGACTCTATTTAGGTGAATATCAAAAAATTTTCTTATTGATCCTAAATAAGCACAGAAGTGAAGGGCCGAGTGGATAAAAGCGGTATGTAACGCAAATTTCCAAATTGACATTCAGGCAAAATTGAAGTGGTTTTGGGCAAGAGATGACCCTTTCTCAGGCCCATAATCGCTCGCAAATTAATGTATTGATGATAGCTTCAAAGAATCAGAAGCGACAAAGGCAGCGTTCTCCTATCGGAGAGATCTACAAATTTCGCGATGAATTTTGTACTTCTAAAAAAATCCACTCCTCAAAATGTGATGTGTGTTTCATATTATGCAAAACTCCTACTCTTTTTGCAAAATCTACTATTCTGACGGATTTTTCTACTACTCTCGTAGAATTTCTACAGCTCTACGCAAGAAATCATATCTACTCCCCTTTCTTCAAATCTATTCTCCTAAAATCGAATATCTACTACTTTCGTCATGGCAAAAAGTGAGAAGCCTGAATAGGAAATTTAATAGAAAATATAAAATTTATTTCAAAATCAAAACCAACTGCATTGCAGATTTTAGTACTGTGGGATAAAGGCAATTTATCTTTCGTCTACTCTCATTATTTTACTCTAAGCATGCCGTGTTGAAATGAGAGAGAAATTCTTGACGCATCGATACACTTTTCCTTTCATTTCGAAAAGGGAGTTTTTAGCTGTGGAGGAGGGTGAAGTTACATTTTAATTTTGTCTGCATCCTTGAGAAGCCATCGCTTTGCAAAATTTGTACATGACATGATATGAATGAAAACGAAATGAAAAGAAAATAAAGAAATATCACAAAAAAGGAGAAGAAAATTCACAAAATGGAACCGATGAAAGGCGGCATATGTGGCATACAAGCCGTCCGAATGAACAAATTACAACCCCCTTTTGGCACATTGAAGAAGCCAAGCAGTACCAAGGGGTGGTGGTGATGGCACAGCTCACCTTAGCGCCAAATTATACGAAATTTCACCACCTACACCCACTAGTCGTCGACAACTCTGTCTGTGCTAAAATCGAATCATGAAATTACGACTTCGTTATTTATACAAAAAAAAAGGCCGGCGATATGACATATGAATAAAATGTCAGGAACACTGAACCATTCACAGTCGTGGCAAAAGTACAAAAGGAAACAATTTTAACAGGGATGGAAACCCAAAACGGCACGGAAACCCGAAACGGAAATGGTTAGCGGAATTTTTGGTAGAACGGTTACGTGGACCCGAAACTTAATTTTGAAAAAAGCCATTTTTTGTAACGAAAAATGTATTTTTTCGGAATCGGTTTTAGTTAGCGATGGTTTAGAACGAAAATGGACAAAACCAAAAATTCGAATTTTTTTTTGCAATTTACCAATTTGCAAAAGTGTATACTTCTTAGTTGGTTCCATTGCGACCAATGCACAGAAATGCCGTTAGAAATCGTTCTTTTGAAAAATATGAAATAAAATATTGCCCTATTAAATCATGAAATTAATTTATTGAAACCAGGTTGAAATTAACTTTAGTGCAATAATAATTACTTTAATTGACATTTTTTAAACCGCCACCAAAATATTTAATTCATGGCAAGGTCGTGAATTAATAAGCAACTTGTGCCATTCTGATTTCTGGTATTTTAATTCGTTTTTACAACCACTGTTAACTGTATGCTTTTTAATACACTTTTTTATATAGCCCAGTTACCAGTTTTCGTTACATGTGTTTGTTTTCGAGTATGTGTAACGAAACACTTTACGCAGGAGAAAAAAAATCGGTAACATTAACCGAAAAAAGTTGTTAACGTACAAATTGTAAAAATAAATCCTCAAAATTTTATATAAAATAGTTCCAATAATCGAAAAAGTGTCTGTTATTGTAAGTTCTTTTACCGCAATTTTTGGTTAAATGTGTATTTTTACAACTTAACTGTAAAAAAAAGGATGTAATAAATTTACCATCTCTCTTCGGTAAAATCTACCAAATTGAAGGCTTGGGAGCGTTTTTAACCATAGTTTACTAACTCGTTTGTTTGTGTATGGTCTGAGCACCCGTTCCCGTGACGAAATATGATTTTGGGCTGTACCCGTAGTGGAACATCCGAGTTTCCCATCCTTGAATTTTAAGCGAAATGGCTAAATATGCTGGGCCTCAGTAAGTATCGCGTTTACAAGGTCAAAGATATTTACAGCTTCTTTTTTTGTCCAATATCGTCCATTTGTATCTCAGATTACTTCTAGGACAAATTAAACATTTTTTAAAGTTTTTTGAAATTTGAATTTGTATCAAATTTCTTTCTTCAAACTTCGCTAAAAAATTAAATAATTCAACAACTTTGCTAAACATTTTAAAGTAAGCCAACCCAACCCAAAAGAACGCTGAAAATACCATACTACCAAAGACGGAAATTCACATTAAAAATGCAATAAGATTCGGTTCATACATATGTTGGCAATAAAGGCAAATAAAATATTAAATTACAAAAGCGGGAGGGCAAAACAATTTTAATAAAATAACTACAACAAACAAAAGCGAAGAAAATGTTGAGAACAAAGTATAAACAAAAGACGCACTTTGGTGCTTTAAAATTTGATCTTACGGGCTACGAAACGATAACTATAAAAACAAAGTTCCATAGTTAATGACAACAGCAGCGAACTACAAAGGAAGAAGATGCAAAACTTTTACCAGATACTTGCGCTGGAATGGCGAGCGATTGTTGCCTGAGCAACGATGAAACCAAAAATCGAATCTCAAATTCAGTTTATGAAATTGTATCAAAACAAATAACGAAAATAAATAGGAGACAACAAAAACCACAAGAGGTGGGGATGGGTGGATGAAGAGCACAAACAATAATAAAATTAAAGCCTGCTGAATAGGTTTTTCGTTTTTCTTGTATTTACTTGGAGTATCTCAGAGATACAAATGAGCGGAAGTTCTGTATCTTTGAAGTTATTTGCTAAGGAACACAGTTTATATTGGTTAAGATGTCAAATATTTGTTTTGTGATTATGGAATGCGGTGTGTGTGTGTGTGTGTCGGTTGGTCGTTTCCCAGCCAATAATTTTATCGTTAAAGAGCACGTAAACGAAAAATTTTCGATCGAAGGCGACACACGATAACGATACGTTTACGAGTCCGACTTCGTTCTTAATTTTGCATCGAAACGAGTTATCTCGTTATCGAACCAAAATGAGCTCGTTAACGAGTTCTATTATGAAGACGTTAACGATATTTTATCGAGGAAATTACGACTATCGTAATGTACGAGTGAATGTCGGACATTTCTCGAATATTTTTGATGGAGAGAAGTTCGTAAAATACGATCTTCGTAAAAAGTTCGTTCAATTATTGGCTGGGTTGTTGGCTTATTTGTGTTCGATGATTCAATGATTAAATGGAATTGTATTGGTACAAGCATTAAGGAAAAACACTAATCGGATGGACAAACAAAGGCGTCTGATGAAGAATAGTCGATACGTGCAAGGAAGAAAATTTCTTGATTAAAATCTACACAATATTGAATAAATGTTAATTAAAGAAACTATAGAAGAGAGAAAAAAGTGATTGAACATTTAAATGTAGTTGTAGTTAGGCCAGAAGCCACCCCAATCTAACCTAAGCTGGGGCGAGTTCGCAGTCATCATTTAAGAGTTAAGTGTCTTACATCGGCCATTTAAAGCTCAATTTGCTATCGGAAATGGTCTATTGTGAATAACAATCCACTTAAATGTTGACTAGGTAACTGAAAGTGACCCTTAGTTACTTCCTTGAATTCACAATCGATTCAAAGCAAAAGTGAAGTGAAGTATCTACACGCGCATACAACTGTACATTGCATGGAGTAAAATATTTAAGTAGAATGGAAGTGGATGAAAGGAAAACTAAACCATAAATAATTTCCCTGTACCACACCAGGCACTGGTAGATATAAACACAATGCAACAACAACAATTAACCATCGACAATAATTACCAGAAGCATGGGGAAAACAGACCGACCAACGACCAAAAAACACAGATGTTCGGAATTCAGTACATATTTCCACAAAGCCGACTGGCAGCCAGACAGACAGACCGATAAGCAAATGTACCTAGTAGTTAGGTAGAAGTGAAAGAGACAACCCTACACATTCTACCAGCTAAGCAGGTACCAATCAAATCTTGGGACCTGGTCCGCGAACGATCTAAACAATTGATACGAACGCATGCCGGAGGACCCTTTTTTCCATGTTCTTTTTTGTTTTGTTTTATTTTATTATGTTTTGTGTGGAAAACTCCTCTGCCATAGTTTTGTGCTTTAGTTTGCCCTTAATTTTTGTGATAAATTAACGTGAGATTAGCGATAAGAGCATGAAAGGCACAATGGGCACTAACCATAAAAGTTTTTACGTTGAATTAAAACGAAGAGGACAATAGGCGAGAAGAGATGCCGGGATGATAGCATTTACGGCATGGGCAAAAATTGAATAGTGAATTGAAATTTTTGCTCGTCCAAATGAAGGCTATTCACATGGGCAACTATGGTTACTTAAGCTGATGGTTGACTTTCATTGGATAGAGCTTTAAATGTGACTGGCTCACTGACTTCAATCAGATAATTTAAATGAAAGAAATTTAAAGAGCAAACAAATAAATGGTTAAAAAAAGATACAAAACATATTGAACTTTAAAAAATAAAAAAAAAAATAGAGGAATAGCCGTTTTCCACAATTTTTTTCGTTTTGATATTTTAGCTTATTATTTTTTTTTTGTTTTTATTATTATTTTTTTTTTATATATTTAAAAATGCTTTATTCTTCATAAATTTTTAATTAATAAAAATTGATTTGCAATTGCTTTTAAATTTTATATTTACTCTCGGCTTAGTTATCAGCGACTACAAATTTCCCGAAATAAACCCACCCAGCACTTGTCCAATTGTGACAAGTGTTGGTTTCTTTTGCTGTATGCCTCAAATACTTACCCTGAAATGCATTTCTCATTTTTTGTTTCCGCTACGCTGAGTAAAACCCGAAAAGAATACATACACCAAATATTCTCAACCTTTGTTCGTCTGCCGCTGGTGAAGGTGATTCAACTTGCAACGGAGACAACCACCAAATTGCAGACAAACAACAACTTGTCCTATGCTCCATGAAACAAGCGATATTTATTGATTACAAAAAAAGCGAACACAATTTGACATTTTTCTACTGATTTCAGTGGAGAACAACGGCAACGCTAATGGCGGTGCTCTTTCTTCCAATCGACGTTTATCGGTTTTTGGCTGAGCTCCGACATCGACGCAGTGACTGACTATTTGCACAATTATTACGAGGATTGTGCGTTTGTTGATTGTTTGCGGTGAAGATACTCAAAGTGGTGACGTTCCGAACGGGGCCATTCAATATTCGTTCTTCCAGTGCTCTGAAGCCAAATGAACGTTCGACGTCTTGAACGGGGCGCGCGCTTTTATTTCTTTTTTGTGGATACACAAACTTGAAAAGAAGTGCTCGTTCAGCAGATAACAGAAATCATCAGCGAAACTACAGCGGGTGGAAGGCGACGACAAATAACGACAGAAGAGGCCAAAAGAGAGAATCGAGCGGGGGGAGAGGTGTACAAAAACGCAGTCAATGTTCTTTGCATTTGGCCGTTAAATGGTTTTTTCTTTCATTCTTTTTTGTAGACGCTTCATTTTTTCTATTTATTTCAAGTACCTTTTAAGTACATATCTTTAAGATACTCGTTTGCAAGTAACCACGGGAGTCTTCGCTTCCGACAAACGGAGGGTAACTTCGTAAGTAGTGCAATACCGTCACCAGCCAACACAAATTTCACACATTATTGCGGTGAGTTAAGTTGCATTGCGTTTTTCGAGGTGTGCTGAAGCGTCCAAGGGAAGGGGGTCTGGAGGGGGGGAGTGCGACATAACATTTCAATTCCAATGGAATTGCCGCAATCGTTTAGAGTTTTTAGCTGATAACGCAAAAAATCAATAAGCGCAACTTACCGACTCGAACATTGTAGGAGCTCACGAAGCGGTAAAGTTGGCGATAAGATTTGAAATACTTGGGTGGAAAGGGGAAAAAGGTAGTTACAGGGCGAGGCGCTATGGTTAGGGTGGCGACGGGCAGTTACCGTTCATTGATATCTTGAGCACGACTACGTATGCCTTCAGCGATAAGCTACAAAAGAGACACAACAAGGTGAGGTTATTGTTTTTGTATTAATACTGATACATCAGATTGTGAATGTTTTTTCTCTCTTCGAAATGCTTTAGAGTTTCCGTTACAGTTCTACGAAACTGTTAAGTTATGTTGAATTTGTAAACAAATAAAAACGTTTTCTTTGAATTTACGCAAGAAATTGCCAATAAAAAAGTGAATATTTACAAACAGGATGTGAGAGGCCAGTTCAAATTCCCTACCAGCAAATGGTTTCCCCCACAAACCGAATTTATGCAAAATCAAAATGAGAATGGAAGTGAACCGATTTCGACATTTTTTAATTGTACTTGACTCAGAACTTTTTTCATTGCCATCCTCGTTTTTATAGCTCTTTTATAGTCATTATATTTTCTTAAAAGTTATGTTTTTTAAATAAATAAAAATGAGATGAATACCTACAAGAAAAACCAAAATTATTGGTTTTCCCAAGGGCCGCCTCTAATTTTTCTGAAAACGAAGGAGAGCTGCGGCAACCAATAATTTTGATTTGTTTTCCTGCATTTTTCTAATTTTTTAAAATTGTACATTTTTTAGGATGTTTTTTTTATAAAATTTTCAGGGATCAGAAATGGATTTTAAAGATTTTGTTCTCGTATTTATGAATCTACACCGATTTTGAAATGCAACGTCGGGTTCCCCGATATCGGATCAGTTTCTCACCTTTTTCCACGACGAATGAATGGATACCCCGATTTTAAAATAAAATTGTCAGCTCTATCACTTTGTCGAACACCATTTTCTTGTATCTCTTATGGTTTCTAAGATACGAGAGCTCAAACATAGAAAATATGAAAAATTTGTCAATTTTTTTACTTTCAAAATTACGGAATTTCCATTCTAATGGAAATTCATTTTGTTAAATGAGAAACTACAACCTTTTTCACGCTGAATCCAATACAATAGTTAACAGGTAAAAAAAATATTAAATATTTTCAAGTCTTTTTTTGGAAGTTTTCATTTGTTTTCTGGTCTCTTTCACGTGCACAATTTTACGGCTTAGCGATTCACTTACTTACCTGATTAAATAAACAATAATAATCCAATATTCAGCTGACTCTGCATGAAATTTGTCATACTTTAATCCGAAATATCCATAATTTCTGCGAATAATCCACTTTTGCACTCTTTTTATTACGAACTATATTTAATATTAATTATTTTTAATATTTTATTTCATAGAATTTATTCAATAGTATTTTTTTACTATTTTTCATTTATTCACTTTTCCACGATAGTTAACTGCAAAAGAAAAAGAGAAAAAAATTCACTTTTAATAAAAATATTTTGTTTCTTCCAAAAGAGCGTAAATATATGAACTTGTTAAATTAGTTGGGCTATCACTTGTTCTATCCACCACTTCTAAAAATATTTTTGTTATTGTTTTTTAATGTTAAATTTTCATGGGAAATTCTCTTTTGATTTTAAAAGAAACTCGAGTGTAAAAATACCGAAAGCATTTTAAAACTCCAAAAGATCGCAAAACAACAGCAGGCAAAGAAGTTGTTGGAAATGAAGAAGTTATGTAGAAGAAGAATGGTACAGCCACTGACAAGAGACACGAGATCCAGAACCACATAGGAAGAAGAAACCAGAAAAATAAAAACGAACGAAGACGAAAAGACCATAAAACGAGAACTGACTGCAAGAAAGAAGAACATCTCCAAGCAGCACAGTAGGAAAATAACAACAAGCAACAAGAAAAAAGATAAAAATGATGAAGTTGAATTTTTTGAAGAGGTGAGGTGAAGCAAAAGCAAAGCCGAGAAATAAATCAACTAATAAATACAAAAAAATTAAATAAATAAAAACCAAAGGGAAATAAAAGCCAAAACGAGTTTTTGTGTTATTTCGTTGGAACCAAGACGGTTGACAGCGGAAAGGGGGGGAAATGAATGTGCACAGTGGAGCGGGCAAGCACCACCGCAGCATGTATCCCCCTTAAACTGGTTATACGGATGCTGCTTAACTTAACAAAAAAAAACGAGCTGACCAAAAGAGCGTGGGTTCAGATTTCAGCTGAACAGTAAATCCCCCAAAAAATTCAAAATGATTCACCATCTTGGAAAATTTGCTGTATTTTTTTTGTTTACTTGCAAATATTTACATTTTTAATTTGCACATAAACAGACGTTTTAATACAACTTTTAAAATTCAATAAATATTTTTTGTTGTTCACGAAATAAACGTTAATGGCCAACAGTCATGTGAGTAGTACGTGTATTTGATATTAAAAACGTGTAAAACTGAAAAAAGATAAATAAATTTAAAAAAAAATATTATTGCACAATCGGTAGCCCGCCAATTAATGTGGTTTTTAAAATAGAGAAGAATGAATGTATCCGTGGAAATTGAAGTGGTTTAACCAGCATTGCCAGCTATCTAATACCAATACCGGTCGAACAAGTTTTCAAGTACTACTGAAATGCAATTGATCGCCGATCGCCCATGCAAATGCATTGCACTTTGCCACTTGCATACATACTCTTAATCCTTTTTAACAATTGATTACTTTTGGTATTATTTTAAGAGAATTAACAAACAATTAAAAGTAATTTGTACCTATTCTTCACGAATTGCCATTTTCACAAATTCAGCTTGGATTGCACTTTAAATGTGACCACAGTGCACAGTAGTGCATTTTAATTTCTGTTGTTCTTCACTTGTATTTATTTCTTTCCAGTTAAACGCATTTAATTGTATTTATGAATATTCACTGCAATAATCAAAAGCACCAAAACACAAACGCATTCAGTTGTTGGTTTGTTTGGATTATTTTTTTTTTTTTTTTGCAATATCTTCTTTAAGCACAGTATTTCACACGCATTCAGTACCGTAGCACTGTGAACGGACGAACGCAAGCAACACGACCGAAAGCACCGGTGTTTACAAAACAACTGACATTTGGCTATGGATTTCATCCGCACAATGTGGACAAAGCGAATAGCGAACAAACGAAGGGAATGAAACATGAAATCATTGCGAAGCGAACACGATGCCGAAGCGAGTGTGAAACGAAAACCCAAAGAAACGAAAACGCCGAAAGTGCAGTACGAAAATTGCTATTGAATTCAGCGGAAGCAAAGAGAAGGATCATGTGCTCTTAAAAAGAGGTTTATTCTCTCTTACTAAAGTTCTTCTTTTACTAAAAGTTCTTCTTTCATTTGCTGCCTGAAAGTATGCGCTGATTTTATTTTGAAATATTTGGAATGAAATATTCAGAGATGCCAGATTGTGGAGAATCCCCTATCTGTATAAATTAAAATAAAAGGGGCAAAAAGTTCATGGCCAAAGTTCTTTACTTAATAGGCTTGCCACACACATGGTTTTTGCCCGGAGACTCCGGGAATCTGAACGTTTCTCCCCAAGTACTCTGGGCTTTTGGAAAATACCCAAAAACCTATCGATTGGCAATCGCCTTGAGGTCGAGTTGATATCAAATAGTTTCCTTAAATCTCCAACGTTAGTTCTCAACTTCAGCTAAAGTGGCGGTCTATAACATTCTCATCTTAAAAGGACATGGAATTACCCATTGATAAATATATCGTCTTCGTTTTAACAGAAATCCCTAAGTAAATTTTTGTAATTAAAAATAGACTAGTGTTAATATTTAATAATTTAGTGTCTAACATACAGATAATTCCACTTTAAAGTACAATTGAGCCTGTGAAAAGAACGCTTATAAATAAAAGCTATAAGCAATAGAAAATTAAATTAGATTATCTTTTCAATGGGCCCATAAGTATATTTCCATCTTATTGAAAAGATATTCACAAAAACCAAAAAACAAAAATTTGTATCAATAAAAAAATTTACCAATTTTTAAATGGAAATGGGTGGCGAATTGGCCTTACGATCATATACCATTTTTCGTGATATTTTTCGGTCCTCGACCATCTCGTTTGTAAGACCATGTATAATGTTAATTTTTATTTATTTTAACTCTTATAAGAGATGGTAAATTTATTCCACAATTTTTTCCACGGTTAATTTGTGAATTGCTCAGAAAATTTGTAAAAAAATCATATCTAATTAGGGCTTTCGATCCCGAAGGCTTTTCGCAATCCCGGTATTTTTCGTGATTTGATACTTTCACAAGCATTTTAAAAAAATAAAAAATTTTTTTTATATGTTTTATTGCAAAACTGATAGTTTTACCTTAAATAAATAAACATATACATTAATTTCAATTTATTAAAGGTACAAATTAATGCATTTTTTTATTTTCAGTATTTGAGTTTCCGTTTCTTTAAGAAAACACAATTCAATTCAAAATATGCTTAAGTAAGGTTTCTGAAATTACTTTTGCATCAATTTTACATAATTATTTTTACTAAGCAATTCTTTTTGTACGTTCGTAAGACTGAAAATACCAACTTTCTTCTGAAATAAATATAAATTTATTTTTTCTTAAAGAAAAAATTTCAAGCACAAACAATTTTATTCGTAATTTTTTTTAATAAACTAAAAATTTTTAAGTTTTGTGTTTTCTAACTAATTTTTTTTAAAACTTTTTTGCACTGACTCATTTAAAATGTAGTCCCGAAAATCCCGGGATTTAGGAAAAAATATCCCGGGATTTTCGGGACTAAAAATTAACCGGGATCCCGGGATCGAAAGCCCTACATCTAATCAAAAATTGTGGTAAAAAACTTACAATTACAAAAACTTTTTCGATTATTTGAACTATTAATGTCGTATTTTGAAAATTTATTTTAACAATTTTTTTCGGTTAAACCAACCTATAAACAACGTTTAATAAATTCAGGGTTTTCATACATTTGGAAAAATTGTACGTTTTTTTCTGGGTAAATGTGTATATATTTATGGTTTTCTCAAATTTAATAATGTGAATATTTGGTATCATTGGGACGGTCTAATCAATACCTTTCCAACTAGGTGCCCATTCGAAAGGTATTGATTAGACCTGTCCATTATTAAATTTGCGAAAAACCATAAATATATACACATTTAGGGTGCACGTAAGCCACTGTAAAAATTTAAAGCATAAAATTATTATTTTTTTTTTTTTTTTTTTTTGTTTGTAACTTTTTTTAATTGAAAATCGTCTCTACACTCAGGAAAAAAAAATAGTAAAATCAAGTACGATCGTATTTATTCCTTCATTTTTTTCAACTTAATGGAAACAACTTTGAAATAAAGAGAAAAACACTTAAAATAACTATTGTCAACATTGAAACAAAGTTGGAAAGTTGAAATGAAGTGAAAATACTTAAAATAACTGTTGTCAACGTTGAAACAAAGTTGAACGATTTTAAATCAAACTTAATATAAATTGGAAAATTTTTTAAATAATCGGAAAACAACTTTGAAATAAGTTTGTTTATTTTTGAATTTAAGCAGTATGTTTTGCAAGTACTTGCTGAATGCCAGAAATTATTTCCAGATGCACGGAAATCTGCCCTCTCAAAACCTCTACCACCTACTTGATTCCATAAACTCAATCTGACAAATCTACCTACCAATTCGACTTAACTATCATTATTAATTTATATACTTAGTACTATTAATTTATAATCAATATTGAATTATACATTAAACCTATTCTGATTATTCTTCGTATTTCTGAACATTGTATTTGTATTTTAAATTTATATGTGAAATAAACTATGGTTTGATTATAAAAATGATAAATTCGAGTAAAATTTTTTCATTCTTCTACCACCATTAAAACCGTAACGCCCCTACCATTTACCCCCACCTACAATAGCACTCTTATTTACTTATACACTTTTAATGTTAAATTACTCCACACAGCAGAGAGCAGCCAATGAGGGAGACAACACTGAGCATGTGGATGACAATTCGACCATTTCAAAGAACTGAATATTTTTTTCCACCTCAACAATTAATTTATAATTCGTTTTTTTTTTTACAAATTATCCACTTTTCACATTTTTTTTAAAAACTTAATTTTCTAGGTCCGGAACAGCACCGGTCTTCGAAAAGTCCGAAGTCCTTCGAAGTGAGAATGAAAATTGAAGCCAAGATAATCCTCTGCTGAATACTTTAGAGACGATGAGGCAGGTCTTAACGGTACCCGATTGAGCTGAAACTTTCACAATCTCATTTTTACACCAATTGGCAACTTTCTAGGGGTTCCCGTCGAAGAGATTCCGAAATTGATTTGTTGCAACCACCCTAGTGAACATTGGGGTACTGTTAAACAGTACATGCACTGTTTTTTTTGTTTTATTCAAAACACTCAAAACAGTACTCGAAAGTACTGTTTCTTCAAAAATTTACTGTTTTTATTTTTTTTTTTTTGAATATTTTTTTGATTTTTTTGTCTAGGCAAACAAATTTTTTGTTTGAGTCACTCTGAAAACAACTAGCTAAATATTATAAAAAATAGTGATATGGATTTACTTTTGATGCGTCTGTTTCGGTAATCGTACATAAAGAAAAACCAGTTGAAGTGTTTCCAAAAAGTGGTTCGTTTCCGAACATTGAGAAATAATGCAACTTAATTTTTGCCATAGTGCATTCATATGTCACCACTGAAAAAATATTCAGTCTCATATTTTCATTTAAAAAAATAATAAAAAATCTTTGCAAAAGAAAGTTTAGTGATAAAAATGTTCTGAAAATTTTTCAAAACTTGAATTTCGACCAAAAGTTACGAAATGACAAGAAATTTGATAATTTTCATACAAAATTACCAAAAACCCAATTCTTAGGAAAATTCTCAAAATTCAGGGAAGGCATTGGTTTGACGTTTTCAACGATACCAACAAATACATAATAAAATTTGGGGAAACTATAAATATATAACCATTTATGGTATACGATTTAAAGCAGTGTCAGCCATCCGGACGACACGCGTGCGATTATTTCCTCTCGTGTTTTCACACCTACACTACCGATCGTACAAGCGACAGCACTCAGTTAATGTTCAGATCACAGAGTATACAGGCGACACTCTCTGTAAATCGACTAAAATCCAATATGGCCGACCATTTTTTTTGATTTTTCGTGTTTGCTTTCACCACGAATTGTTGTTGTCTCGCGTGTAATGCGAAAAAGTATGAGACGATATGGATAAAAAAAGTGCACAATGTAAAAATGTGTTAAAAACAGTGGTGAAGTAACAAATTTTGACAATTTGTAGAAATTGCAAATAATTTGTTTAAAATGTGAGTTTATACCGCTAAAAAGAGTTAGAGGCCCTTGCAGATATAACATTTATGCTGCTCAATTATTCAAAGCCGAGCGCAGGAAATAAAATCGAACTGAGCAACACAATTGAGGACAGGTCGCAGGTCAGTTCCTGGCCGGTTCTAGGCCACTATGAACACCTGAAAGGATTTGGGTTTCCACATCATCGACAGCTTGCCATTTCATCAGAGCCATATTGCGGCCATACCCATTGCCAACCTAGGTTTTGAGTCACTGCCTGACGGGCATGCATGATTCGTACGAAACGTCAGAGGACGAAACCAGTTACGGTCTAAAATTCAAGATATCCAGCCAAATACACAGGAAATCCCGCCGTTGGAATCGCACTAAGCAGATGCGCGCTCAGTAAGGCTCTGAAAAACTAAGTGCATGAAAGTGGTGGTAACATTAGGAAACAAAAATTAATACAAATCGTCGTCGTTCATTGAAAAGTTACTGAGTCCAATTTAGGGCGAAAACGAGATAGGTATGCCACGTTGGTGCTAGATAAGATATCTATATTATGTCTTAACCGCCAAACCATATGTATTATCAACCCGAAGATATAGAGAATGAAAAGTACGTAACTACAAATATCTTAAAGATCTATTCAGTGAAAAGTAGAACTTTCACAATATGTCACTTCTATTACGCGAAAAATGCTCACATCACGACAATTCGATAGAAGGCAGTCCAAACTATAGTCTCTCATCAAAAAATTAGCAATAAGTTACATGCGACTGAGGTAAAGTGCATAAACTAATTTATATACGATTTTTTGGAAAAAATTCACAAGAATTTTCCGATCTTTATGATTTTGGGTTTACAGGATAGCTAAAGGCCGCCACTAACAGCTCTCATAAAAAATGGCCAAGAAATTGGACGTCGGTGAGCGAAAGTGGGTAATTCCATTTATATGGGACTCAGTAACTTTTCACTGAACGACGACGAAAACAATACTTGCAGATGCTCCTGGCCCAACTGGAGTCAGAGTGCAGTGCCGGCAATTTAACACTGCACAAAATGCTGTTTCACTTGCGGTCCACCTTGAATATAATGGAAGTGTACCGTGAATGCTAGGGTGGACAAATTGGACGTTGATCAAGTTGAAATCCCGAAAACTAGACGAAACTGAAATCATTTCAAAATGCTGGAACAGAATCGGTACTCTTAGAACATACATGTCATTGCCCGTACATATGGAATTGAAGCGGCGACCATCTGTCTGGCTTATTCTTAGGGCACTTTTTGCTGCGTATTCTTGCGTGTAAAGGTCTAGAGGTTGAAGATTGAGAATTGTCTCGAGTCCCATCGTTGGTGATGTTTTCATCGCGATAGATATTCCTATACATGCTAGTCTTTGTATTTTTGTCATTGCTTGTCATTGCTTTCGCTCAGTTGCTTCAGTAATACTTCTAGTATATCGCTAATAGTCGGAAGGAACTTACCCGTTGCTAGTAATACAATATCGTCCGCGTAGCGGTCACCCTTATCCCACTCTTCCCAATTTCCATTAGTATTTCATTTAGTACTAGGTTCCACAGAAGTGGCGAAATGACACCACCCTGCGGAGTACCCCGAGAAGTTGTCGCCTCCATGTTCGTGTCCCCAAGTTCCGTTCTAATTTTCCGCTGGCTTAACATGCTAGCGATCCAGTCTGTTAGGGCAGGCCCGATCCTCGCGAGGCTTAGCCCCTACTAACCGCACTTACGTTGACATTGTTGAATGCTCCCTCATGTCCAAAAATGCAGCTAGACTCTAGCTGCTAGAGTATAATCTTTATAAGAAAGTTTCTTTTCGATAGTGCTGACGACACAATGCAGCGCCGTTTCCACACCCCTACCCTTAGTATAGGCATGCTGTGCAGAGGATATGTCACAAGGTCTCAGCATGCTACGAATATATAAGACTATAAGTTTCTCGAAGGTCTTTAATACGAACGACGTATGTGTATGGCTGGCTTTGCCAGCCTTAGGGATAAAAATAACACTAAATTTGCCGCCAAATTGCTGGGATGTGCGCGAGCTGAAGGCTGCACAAGAATAGTTCCTTAAGAAGTGGTGTTATAATATTCTTGGTCTTCTGCAGCATTATCGGGAATATCCCGTCGCTGCCAGGGGATTTATAGGGCAAAATGGAGTCAATTGTCCAGATTATCTTTTCCTCAGTAACTAAACCCTCAGGTATCACGTTACTCGTAATCGATGTTCTACTCGTGTCCGCATCTTCCTGATTTATAACACAACCTGGGAAGTGCGTTTCCAGCAGAAGCTCAAGAGTCTCAGAGCACGATTCGGTCCAGCGCCCATCGCTTCGTTTGAGGAATCCAGGCATAGCTGGTGCTTTCGAGAGAAGTTTTCTAAGTCTAGCTGTTCTAGACCACTGCAGAAGTCCTGCCAAGACGTTCTCTTGGCGTATCTTGTGGCGGTTTTGAAGTTCCTTGTACTCGTTTTGTAGTCATCCCAGTCAATGGGGGCGTTGGTTCGCATAGCCTTGTTGAAGAGCTTATGTCTGGCACTTCTCAAGACCCTAAGCTCCTTCGTCCACCATGGTGCTGATTTTTTGACCTTGGTTGTCCTTAAGGGACATGCCTTGCAATACGCCTTACTAAGGAGAAGCCCTAGTAAGACGTTCTCTTGGCGTTTCTTGTGGCGGTTTTGAAGTTCCTTGTACTCGTTTTGTAGTCATCCCAGTCAATGGGGGCGTTGGTTCGCATAGCCTTGTTGAAGAGCTTATGTGTGGCGCTTCTCAAGACCCTAAGCTCCTTCGTCCACCATGGTGCTGATTTTTTGACCTTGGTTGTCCTTAAGGGACATGCCTTGCAATACGCCTTACTAAGGAGAAGCCCTAGCCCTGCCTATTTCATTCGCTGATGTTAAACTTTGCGCCCGCAGTGTGTGTATTCCATTTCCTACCTAGACTACAGAAAAGCCCCAGTCTGCAATTCTTGGGTTTCTATATTGGAGTGGTAAATTCTTTGGTAGATCTACCTCAAATTCTATTATTCGATGATCGGAGAATGAGGCCTCAGGGGAGACCATCCACCGGTTTATAGATAGTAATGTCAAGTACCTCCCTCCTATTTCTAGTAGTAAAGGTGGGCTCAGTGCCCCTTTTCACAACAATCATAATGTTTTTTATTATATATTCAAATAACGTTTCATTCCGTACATTTATGTCACTGCTGCTCCACTGAACATGGTGTGCATTGGCGTCACATCCAATGAGAATATCCCATCCTTGCTGTTCGGCCTTCACGATCAGTGAATTGGTGTAATTCGGTGGCGGCGAGTTTCTGAGTCATACGGCATATATATGGAGGATATGACGAGAGAAGGGGACCAGCACCTTTCGCACATTACTGCCGTCTGATCAGAGGTACTATAGGAAGATAGGAGGTAATTATTGATTTGTTTCCTATTTATTATGCAAGTTCTAATTTTAGTCTCACTGTTCTCTGGTTTGACGCTGGGTGTGGTCAAGCCTTTGTCCGTAAGCCCGCAGATGTTACCTCGGAGTACCCAAGGTTCCTGAATGAGGGCGATGTCTATGTTCTTGCTCACCATTAGCGAGACAAGATTTGCGCTAGCCGCTTTGCTGTGATGGAGATTAATTTGCATTAACTTCATGACAGTAGTGGCAGTGTACTTACTATTTTGGGTGCTTCCACAACTGGCCTCAGTTTGCATCGGGTGATCCCTATGCGCACCTTGAAGTTGCACCTTCGCAGCGACTTGTGGTTTACGAGTACCACAACCCGCCTCCGTTCGTACAGCAACATCCTCAATCTCCCAGTCAAGGCTTTTCAGTTCATGGTTCAGGTGGCGTAGGTTGCGTTCGATACGTTCCCTGGGAAGATGTGGTCCCGGGATCATCAGCCTAAACTTCAGTTTAGCGAAGTCCAAAATCGCATTCTTGTCGGCAACGCGCAGGTCGGCATGGGCCCACGGTGAGGTTGTGTTGGCGACAAATGCCTCAAGCCATTTTCGCGTGTCCGCATCATCGCATTGGAGCAGCTTAAAACCCTTGAGAGTGGTCAGTTGTCCGAAGAGAGGGACGTACCTCTCCCTTTACAACAACAGCGCAAAGACTGCAACGCTGGACATTGCTGATGTCTGGATATTCTTATAGTATTCAGTATAAAAGCACAAAATAACATAAAAACGCGGACGCGTTATCGCGACTTCCATACAAAGGCAATGCAAACTTTGAAAATTCAGAAGAGATATATGAAGTCCGTCTAACTGAACGAATCCAAGATTTTCCACTTGATGTGTCTCGAAAGATGATAAAATTTTGAGGTGGGCTTACCACTATATAAAACACGGCCGGCCTGAGAAGATGAACGAGAAAGAAATGCTGCCGTATTTTCGCCATCGCCCGGATTTCACAATAAACAGCGGTGTTATAATAATGCAAACAGATCATATCGAGGGGTCATACCAAAGCCATTTCAATGCAAAGTTATCAAACTTTTACATGAAGGACACTGGGGAATAGTTCGCACAATTGGCTCGACGGTATTGCTGGTGGCCCGAAATTGATGAAAATGTTGTACAATTAGTATCTTCATGTTCAGCTTGGAATGTATGCAATCCAAGTCCGCCAAAGCAATTTTCGTCATGGCCAGAAGCATCGAAACCTTGGCAACGAATTCACATATATTTTGCAGGACCATTCGAAAGCTCGATGTGGCTCATTTGCGTCGATTCGTTTTCACATTTCCCATATGTTTCAAAAATGTCAAGTACTACAACATTATGGACCATTAAAGCGCTGCAGAATATAATTTGCATCGAAGGTCTTCCAGAGACTATTGTGTCGGATAACGACACTCAATTCACGTCGGAGGAGTTCGGAAAATTTTGCAACATTCACGGAATACAGCATCTTACAACAGCTCATTTTCATCCAGCGTCTAATGGTCGACCCGAACGCTTTGTTCGTGCATTCAAGACATTAATCAAAAAACTAATGTTGGAGGGTAAAAGCGTACAAAATTCTCTCTTAGCGTATCTTGGAACATATAGAACTACTCCAACCAGTAATGGTCAAACACCTGCTGAACTTCTTCATTCTCGTCAACCTCGTACTATGCTGTCGCTATTAAAGCCTGCTGAAAATTCTATACCCACAACATCCAGTGCCTCCAGTAAAGCACCGAAATTCGCACCAGACCAACAAGTCTACACTCAAAATTTTTCACTGTTAAATCAAAAATAAAAAATAATAAAACGACATCAGAACCAACTGCGTGCTTGCATTTATCTATCAACAGATACGGAATCAAGAAGTTTTCAATATCTCGCAGCATCTCAACTTACATCTAATGCTTTTCACAACAGCTTCACTACACCGCCTCAAATCGAAACAAGGAAACAAGCTTGCAATCGAATTTAAAACAACCGATACATTTTGCTATCAATCCGGAGTCAAGTACGTTTCTGTCACCAGGTTCGGTTTCTCAGGCAATTAGTGTTTTTTTTTCATTTAGTGTTTTTTGCGAATGAAAATATTTGAATCCTAAATCAATTCCACTTATCCATTTAACTTAAAGCGTCTAACAATTATAAAATTAATCGACTATAAACTATAAAATTTGTACATCCACTAATTGAGACGGGTTAGCACACACACTCGTGCAAGTATTTGCTTCATAAATAATGGGGAGAGTTGAAATGAAAACAAAAACAAAAACAGAAGCAGAATTGAAATTTATTGCATCCCACCCTCTTCCCTGTAAACAAAACTATTGCTTCGTGCTACGTGCGATTCCCAAACCAATAAACGATACCGCATAAATAACTGGAGGCGCTCCCACCCAACTACCTGCCTTCGGATATTTGAATTACTCCCATGGACTGCTGCATTGGACACAAAAGTCCGGAGGCCGACGAAGGTGTAACATACAAATGCGCTTTTACAATTTTCGGTGTTGCATCATAGAAGCAACAATTGCTGCACACTGCATACATAACTGATGATGCCAGCGGCAGCCCTGCTTAGCGTGTCTCTTGAACAGATAAGCAATCTGCCACTCGTATATAATGAAAGTGATATGTGATGGGAGCTATTGTTGCACGTGGCACGTGCTGCGCTATCCAAATGCATCTCGAAATGCCATCCCCCTTTTTCCTCATTTACAAAGTGCCCATAAGCAGACATTTGATTGCTGATCGGGTCTGGCATGTGTGTGTGTGTGTGTGTAAGTGAACCATTTTAATGATTCCCTTTTCCCAGTGCTGCCGGTCGTATGCGGAGTTGTGGCACTAAAATGTGTCAGAGTAAATTATTATTTTGTTTGATTTCCATTCATTCGCCTCCACCAGTTTCATCCACCTCGCCACCAGCGACCGATCACCATACGCCAAATCCAATATTATCCTCCACCGCTGCTTAATCTGCGGTTAAGCTCCACCGCCTGTTCGATTCCTCTCCACTTTATTGCGTGTTCGCCTTGAAGCACATTGAAGCACTCTGTGTGAATGTGCAGCATAGAACCAGCACACAAAATCACCTCAGCGGTCTGGGCTTGTTGTGTTTCGGTTTGTTTTGCGTGCTTGGTACGTGTGGCTCCACTGTGTGGCCGCTGCTTAGTTCGTTTTGGCCATTGTGTGCGCCTTGGTAATGTGTACTTTCGATACATTGAATTTCCATTATCTTATAAAAGTAATCGTGCCTATTTATGCTGCGGCCCTTCGATTGGAGCTCACGTTCCCTTTGGTTGTTTCGTCCATCACAAAACATTAGCAGGCTGCGTCTAATAGCTATCGATTTGGGTGTGTGTTCGTTTTCATTTGTTCGTACGTGTACTCTTGAAACGAATTCGAGGCCGTGGTAATTTTCCACTTTCAAGCCATGTGCAACATATTTCGGCAATGCGGAGTCGCACTCCGCAATAATGCTATCAAATGAAGAAGATATTGGTTCGTAATTCTCTATATCTGAGATGGTCCTCAATTTTTACGAAGAATTTTTGCAGTTGACGCATTTTGTTGTAGATGAATTTTATGGGATATATTCTGAGAGTGTCTTAAGGAAAAACACATTGCATATTTACTAAAGAAATGTTGAAATATTAAAGTGCACTGGAAGTAATAACGTAGGTAAATCTTATCGAAAATATGTCCACAAAAAGTTGGTAACCTTTGAAAATATTACTTACCTAAAATTAGCAATAACAATTTTAACTTTATTTTGTCTTACCAACGAATTAGTAGGCTTAACCAGGGCCGTGGGAGCACATTGTTGCGCCCGGGGCTTATTTTGTCGCCCTTTTTTTCAACGTTTCTATGTACATTGCAAATTAAATTTATAGGAGTCAGTGTTCAATGTTTAACAATTTTATTTTATTGAATTTGATTCTCATATCTCAGTATAGTCATAGTTTAATAACATTTTGGTATTATTATTATAAATTATTCAGCAATAAATTACATTACATTTTAATTTAACAAATTGCCAAAAAAAAGTTCAAGAGATTTGATTGTTGATTTTATACACGTCATAATTTTATTGATGTCGCAAGTGCATTCTAACAAAATATAAATATAAATTATATTGTACTGAGGTCAAACCAATTTCTTTTACTGTATCGATGTGGCTGCAACTGCGGTCTCCGCCGTGTTTGATTCGCGCCATCGAAGCCTCTCAAGAAGCATCGCCATGTAGTTGTCCAGGCTCATCCTCGCCCACTTTTAATTTAAATTCGTAAGTTACTGCATTGTGATTTTGAAAGTGAAATTGTCAATAGGAAGTATTCTATCAGAAACTAGATCTTTAGAAATTGAGTAAAACAGGAATCATGTCCAAGTACTGTCCCGTGTAACACGTTTTCTGGGAAAGCAAAGCCTTGTCTTTCGAGGGCATAACGAAAAACCGCGGACATTTTGTGGAACCGTTGAGTACTTTTTCTGAAACATTTTTAAATTTGAAAGAGAAATTGGAGGGCCGCTACGGCCATTACTCATCACCTGAGTGCCAAAATGAGCTAATTTCTGTTTTTGGAAATATAATAATACAACACTTTTCCAAAGAACTAGAAGGAAAATTTTTATTTTATTTTGGCAGATGAGACGAAGGATTTGTCAAAAAAAGAACAAATTGCATTGCTGTTACGATATTACGATATTACGATAACGTCCAAGTGAAAGAAAGAGGCGAATTTATAATGGAAATTATAAAAAAGCTTGGACATGACTTTCAAAATTGCATTGGTCAATGCTATGATGCAGAATACGCAGGGGTACAAGCATGAATCAAGGAAACAGTTCCCCATGCCTTGTGCGTCCACTGCCATGCCCACCGCTTAAATTTGGCACTTATACATACAATTAAAAATATTCCAACACTCGCTAATTTGTTCGACACAGTAAAAACTATTTATAAATTTATCAGCAACAGTTACACACGCCATACACTTTTTATTAAAGCCCAACAACCCAAAAGTGCTCGAGCGCGAAAGGAATGAACCGACTAGATGGTTTTATTGGTACAAGTCAATAAAAAAGATGCACCTAAGGAACGAAACAATCCAAGCTGTACTTATCGCTACAATGAATGTTCCAGATGAATCATACCAAGATGCCAGAAATATACATAGCCAGGTAAAATCGCCTTCCTTCGCTTTAAATTTGTCCGTTTCAGAAGCGCTTTTAGAAGCAACCAATTCCTTATCAGAGCAGATGCAAGAAGCAAATTTAAATGTTCTACGTGTAAGCCCTTTAATAAAAAAAGAGTAAAAAACAAGTTTTTTAAAATATAACCATTCAACCGACTAAAAAGCAGAAAATAAATTTCCTTTAAATTAATTTCCGCAATTTCGATTTAAAATTAAGGGTTTTTGGCGACTTTGTTCATAATATCATTGCAGATTTTGAAGTTGCCAAAAACCCTTAATTTTAAATCGAAATTGCGGAAATTAATTTAAAGGAAATTTATTTTCTACTTTTTAGTCGGTTAAAGGGTTGGATTTTAAATAACTTGTTTTTACTCTTTTTTATTTTCTTCTTTTTTTTTTTTTAAAAAAAACCTAAGTAAAAAATTTCAGCCCTCTAGCTTAAAAAATACGAAAGTTAGAACTTTAAATTGGCCCCATCACGCTCACCTTTGCCCCCACACCCCCCCTTTCCAAAGGGTAAAAAATTTCATTTTGCCAATAAGAACCCACCTACCATCTTTGTAGCTTCAAGGAATTGCATGTTTAAAAAAAGGGGTTTGAGTCCCCCCACGGCCCATCAGAGGCGTAGGGCCTCTGATGGACCCCAAAATTTAATAGAATGCATTGTCACCGAGGTTCTATCAGTGTTCCAATTTATAAGGTCACCTTGAAAAAAAATTTAATTAGAGCTTCAAAAAATAAAAAGTTAGTTTTGTAATTGTTTGCCTTTATTTTGAATGACATTAAAAATACGGTTTTTCATATCATCTACCAATTTCTTGATTAAATTAGCATCAATTAAGTCCCATTCTCGTAAGATAGCGAATTTCAATTCCAGAACTGAATTATACTGCCCGTTTTCACGGTATACTCTGCGAACCAAAATGCCCCATAGATTTTCGATGGGATTAAGGTCCGGGGAACAAGCAGGCCAGTCCAAAACATTGATTCCATGAGCTGAAAACCAATTTTTTGATTCATTGCTTACATGAATTCGAGCGTTCTCTTGTTGAAAAGTGAACTTTTTGGCAGCATTGTCCCGGAGAAATGGCAGCAAACTCATCGCAAGAACTTGAAGGTAATCCGCGCTTTTCATACGGCTCGATGTAAATTGCAGTTCGAGACAGCCGGATGCGGAAAATGCACCCCAAACCATTACGCTTCCTCCACCAAAGTTTCTTTTGGAGAAAAGCAGTGGTTCCTTCCTCAAATCTCTCCAATATCCATGGTATCCATCGGGGCCATCCAGGTTCCACTTTTTTTCGTCCGAAAAGATGACCTACAAATTAAAGACCATCCAGAATTTGATTGCGTTAGAATTATAATTCTTTTGGCATCAATATGACACTTTTATTACTGTTCCCCAATCTCGGCCCATGTTGACTCTAGCAAATTCGAGTCTTCCATCCTTATGACGCTGCTCTAATCGGGGAGCAGTTCGCATTTTTGCATACTGGACGCGATTGCTGCAGTTTAATACTCGCCAAACTGTTGTTTCTGAAACATCTATATTGCATTGTCGCTTTATTTGATTCACACTAAGCCAGGAATGACTTGCACTGCGTACAATACTTGATTCGTCTCGTCGGGTCAGATTTTTTTTTCGACCAAGACGTTTTTTTTAGCATATGCATGCGGATTTTTTAAAAAATTCTGGTTAACGCACAGGCTCCTTCCACATCTACGCGCGATTTCACGAAACCCGAAATTTGCTTCATGAAATGCGAGAATTTTACCTCTTTCAATTTCAGAAAGTACTTTTCCACGCGCCATGTTAATTAAAACTAACCAAACTTCACCAAACTTAACTAAAACGGTTTTTTTCAAGGTGACCTTATAAATATGAAACACCAAATATTAAAAAAATTCGAACAGTAACAACAACAACCAAGCTGCAACAACAATTACAGCATGTCAAAAGAGTATTGTTAGTGTAGATCATTTTCTCTGAAAACTAGAGAGAAATGAGCCGTTGTTTCTGAAAAATTTCGAAATTTAAGGTGACCTTATAAATATGAAACGCACCTTATATATCCACCCAAAGCAAGTTAATATAAGGGTTATAAAAAACACCAGATCTCTGCTGGAATCAATGCGGTCCGAAAATAATTTTGATAAAATTTTAAAAGAATTTAATGAATTTTGCTAGCATAAACAACATAGGAACTGATGTTTTTAATGAAAGAGAATGTGTTGGACGTGGAAGGCCTACAACAGTTGTTAAAGCATCAGTTGCATTACAGTCATATGTAGTGGAAACATCTATGGGACAACGGCCCGCAGCTGAAAATATTGAAAAGAAAACAGCACATCGACAATTTTATTATGAAGTCCTTGATAACAGCAAATGAAAATTTATGGTCGTCGTTGGAAATATTTGATATCCGTTCATCAAAATTTCTAATATATACAGCGTTCATATCGATGTACTCGCCTTGAAATCGCAAATAAGTGTTCCCAGACGACTTTTATTTAACTCGAAAGCCGAATGTCTAATAGAAATGCTGATGCAATGGGAATTATTACCAACGGCGTATTCTGAAGTAATAAAAATATTTAAAATTGTTGTAACTTTGCCAATTATTGTTTTAAAGAGAATAAAAACTTATTTGAGGACCACAATGGGTGATGATCGTTTATGTAATTTAATGTAAATGGCAGGGACGAAACCAGGGGGGAGGTTTGGGGTGTTCAAACTCCCCCGTAATCTGTGAAGTAATAGAAAAATGTATGGAATTGTTATGAAATTTAACAGAATTCAAGTATCTCCTTGATATTTTATTTTATTAAAAACTTCCGTGTCGAACCTCCCTAAATCTCTATAAAAATACAAACAAATTATGAAATTATGAACATACTGAAGAGAAACTTCAGTGACGCCAAATCATTCTGTATGAACACAATACGTCGATTTAAGAATGAATCTTTTTTCCATAATCATTCCTTCGGGTTTTCTTTGCAAAATTATTTTTTTATTTACTTTTTTTTAACGAAAAATCGAAAGGTTTATTTTGAATAAAAGAAAAACGGCGTTGTTGTTGATTTTGTTTGTATTTTACGGTTTTTTTCTTCAGTATTCTTAACAAATTTTTATGAAAACCCCCCCCGAAATTTTTTCCTGGTTACGTCCCTGGTAAATGGCCACAGAGTTTGAATTAATGAATTCAATAAAATGAGAAGGTTGTGTGAATGAGTTTGCAAAACTGAAAAAAAACGGTTCCCATTGGAATAACCAAAACATATCGATACCTTAAAGCACAACCATCCTAAAACTCTATTTTCATGAAATTGGACATACACATGTATTTAACTATGTACTTATAAACAAAATTGTTTAAACAAAAAAATTTATATATGTACTTAAAAAAAAATTTTTTTTCAAATTTTTTTTCCGACGCTACTGGAAAAATTTAAGTCTAATTGAAAGAGTATAATTGAAAATTTTTCAATCCGAATAATTGTATAATATTAGTTAGTTGTTGTCTTTTTCTGAGAGTAATGGGAAATAAAAGGAGGGGGGAAGAGTAATAAAGGGAAACAATTAAAATTTCAATTCTAATTAATGCTTCCGGATCCAACACTACGTCGGCGTCGGTGGTTTTTTCACTGTTGTAAAATGTTATCGTTTCGTGAAAGTGTTTTCTTTCCAATCTTTCCCAAAAAATTTAGTGGATTTAATAGCGGTCTGGTACTACAAATTTTTTAAATCTTTTGTTTGAGATCTTAAGATATGGATTGGAATTGGAAATTTAACCTCAGTGCTCCTTCAACCGAATCCATATCATATCGGGTATGGGATCCCATGTGAACCAACAAGGGTGACCAACATCTTCATATTTTCTAACACGATACAATCACTAGTCTTCAAGCCATGCATGCTCATGGACGTCTTGTGCTACAGTTAACCTTTGGTGATTGTTTAACTCTGCACCGTCACTTATTGAAATTACCGAACTTTGGGAAGTCGTGGGGTGATGCGACTCACTCCATAATGAGTGTTTGCGTAGAAGACGATACCAGTGACCCATAATTTGAATTGCCACTAATTGATATCATTCCGCAACATTCCCCTGCCCGACTCCGTTTCCCATTTGGAGGTAATACGATTGTCTTTTATGATTGGCTTCCGTTCATTCAATTGCGGGTTCGTTGCTTTCGTTGGTACATTGGTGGTGGTTTTTTACTCGGCTGCTCCGCCACTTGCATTGTTGTAGCAACAATTGCAAATCGCCATTGTTGCTTTTTCCAGCGAATTTCACTACATCTCACAACAGATTTTTCGCTCCGTTTCCGGTTGCTTGGTTTGGTTTGGTTTGGTTATGTTTGGTTTTGTTTGCATTTAATGGCACCTAAAGTTTTCTACTCTGGGTTTTAGAGTATTTTTATTATGAATGCATGTAAATGGGTTAATATTTTTTCTATTGTCGAAGTTCGTTGACGCTGCATTCAATTTGAAATGGGAAGAGTTATCGCCTCACATGGATGAGTATAAATTGGTGTCGTTTCTAGTTTTAGCTAAACTAAAATATATAACTTTGGTAATTCGATCAGAATTTTTGCATAAATCATTTTGCTGAAATTACGATTTGTGTGAAAATGCATTTTTGCAATTTATTTCACAAAATAGTCGAATATTTCAACGATATGCAAGCTTTTCACATACAGACAAACGCAATTGCTACATGTCAGACGCTACTTACTTCCCTCTCCTCCATAGCCGGTCTATATCCAATCATTGCTTAATAGGAGATCCTATTTCAAATCCTGCGAAAGTGTTGATGGAAAAATAATTGAATTTCATTCGAGGAAATTGCTTTGTGTTTTGATCCGGCCAACCGTATTGTCCTTCAACACCAGCACACACATCCAGCTGCACTTGTGTGTATACATGTTTTTTTGTGAGTGCGTGCGTTTGTAGTTCCTTTTTTTTTTTGTTATAAATGATGGAGTTAACAACAAAAGCGTCTACCATGTCTGTAGGAGAAATTTCATAATTTTACGCAACGGTCAATGGCACACAGAAACGGCTCTCTTCCCCAGAAATTCGAGAGATTTTCTTTTGTTTGTTGTTGGATAGGAGTGGGTGCATGTGAATATGTTGCAGATTACGCCCGCCAATGGCTCACAGGCCAATGTTTGTAATTAATTATTTATTTACTTGCCTGCCTCCACGCTCGCAAAGTTTATGTCCGAGCGGCGGATGCGATTTTAATACGAGGAAATATGCTCGGAAATTAGTTTATGTAGGCGTGCTAATTGGGGGCAATTACAATCCAATCTATTTCGAAAGGATGCGGCTCACTCTTTGCGGGGCTAATGTTGATGTATTTAGTTGGAGCGCAGTCCGGTTGAAGTTCTCTGAATTGATTGAGGAAAATATATGTTAGGTAAGTATTTTGTGGGTGAAGATATGTGATATATGCGGCAATTTATTTCAATTACTAATCAGTAAGGAAACCTTAGAACCTTCGCAATTATTACGGAACCACTAACGGTTGGATTTAACTGGTTGGATGGACAAATGACGATGTGCTACCCATTTCACTCATCCCATTTCTTTTCGCAACGAAAGCATCTGCCGTGGTTCCAGTACCCCTATATCTTCAATCACCTCATACCAAAAATAGAATCCTGCGTTAATTATTTTGGCCACACTGCTTCATTTCCTTGAGATTAAACATAAACAAAACTGCAAGCCACCAACATTACTAGTCCGACCCGAAAAGGCTTACCACAGCGAAAACAAATGGCCCTCAGGCTTTGCGCGGTCCGCCGTTGTTGCTGGTTTTGCAGCAGATAACCAATTATGCCGAGCATGGCCAGCAGTTGACTGACTTTTCGCAACATTTCGCATTCGCTCACGGCCGGCAGGTGGGGTATTCTGTCGGTGGTGGGTTTTGTACTTATTCATTGTCGAAATTAGCAACATCGTTAAACGCTTGTTCCACGGGGAACTTAAACGCGGAATTTGGTTAGCCGAAGTTTTTAATGTTGGGCCCACGGACCAGCAGCGCGCCGCCACCTTTCAGGTCGTTAAGTAATTAGCTGAGCATATTTACAGCCACTTGCTCCGTTCGTTAGTTGTGCTTTTGATTCTGTTCCTGCTGTGCTGGCGCATTTACGCAAGCGACTGCCTCACGCAAGGACATTGGGAAACCTTCGCAGCATAGGATTCGTGTGCCATAAAGGATTCGTTTAATTATTATCTTCATTAAAACTCCGTAGGCGCTAAAGTGATTTCTGTCACTTGGCAGTCGTTAAGCGAAGGCAGGCGCCATCCTCGACACTGGCGTTGGTCATAGGAACGCCATGGTGTTCGCCGCATCCACGCTCCTATTCAACGAGGGTAATAAATCGTCCGCTACTGAAATTTGAATTTCGCTGCGTTTGTGACATTCCAGTGTGTGAAGTGGGGGCTCTGAATCCTGCTGAGGCCCTAATTAACAAAATAATTTCAAATGAGCTGATGGAACTCAGTAGCTCAGTTTAAAGACTTGGCGTCGGATAGGTAAGTGGCATTTTGCAATTAACATTACTTTTCTAGTAGAGGCAGTGGAAAAATCGGAAAGACGCAATTTTGATTTTTGAATATATTTCCAAAATTTCGAAAATAAATAAATACAATTTCTGCATGTTATTTTGCAGATGGAAAAAAATTCCACAATTTAATTTAAACAAAAGTTTTTCTGAAATATTTTGGATAATATACCATTTAAGGTTTTCAAACTTTTACTTATTCAAACATTAAATTTTGAAAGAATGGCTGGCATTCTTTTATCAAACTTTAAAGTTTGAAAGAAAATTTCGGAACAAAAAATAAGTTCGAAAATATTTTATGTTCCGAAAATTCCACTTAGGTGGTAAATTTAAAGAAAATAAATGTATGTGAGCATGATTTAAGGATGCTAGAGTGGTCTTGTTTGTATACAGACGGTAAGGCTTAAACAGCTTATGTGCTTCATTCCAAAAGAATGCCGTCCATTCTTTCGTAATTCTTGAATGATACATTCAAAACTTCATTGATTTCATAAATAAATGTTGAAGGCTTGGGGACGGATTCTCGTTCAGTGAAGTTGTCTGAAGTGACAACATTTTTTCATATTTTATGCACAGATAAAAAAGCACCAAATTTCAATTATAAGTACAACAATTGGTTTTGTGTACTTATAATTGGTTGTTATTTCAAAAAATATTTGCGACCTACAAAACAGTTTAATATAAAGAGTTTTGCATCAACTCAAAATGTTTGCTGCCAAAAAGTTTAATTAATAATACTGAAAACTTTTACATAATTTGCGTTAAAAAAATAAAATAAAATGTTTGCTATCATCTTAAAACATTAATCTCGACATATACGAATCGGACCTATCCAACGATAGGTCCGTATTTCACAAAACAATTAAATAAACAGGCCGATATATTTCGAAGTGTTCTATTTTCTATTTTTATGTATGAATGGACCATTCTAAACACAATGGCAAATGGTTTACATCGTCAGGATGTTTACATCGTATTTTCCATTTCTAAAATTTCTCAAAATGGCGAAAAACTGAGAACGCCATTGTGTTTTGAAGACACAAAGCAGCACCGCACAGCCTCTTGTTATTTCTAAGATTAAGAAAAGTGTTGTCAACGTCATTTTCGTAGGCTTCCACATATTTCATCACTTATTGCCTTTTCATGTCTACTCCGTTGTCCCTTGTAATCGCGATAAATGCATTGAATGAAGAAGCCTGTCAAATGATGATTTCAGCGCATTTATTTGCATTTTTTTTTGTATTAACAATTCTATTTGGCTAATGAATTAATTTGCACTAACCATTTTTGTCCACACTTTGGCATTTATCTATCCTTTTCGCCAGTTATTTGCACTTGCAAACACACCAAATTCATTATTTCGCTGCATTCACTTTATGAAACCGAATTCTTTTAATTTATATTATTTCACTGTCTCTCTAGAAACACCGTTAAGTCTTGTTCTCCGCAAATCTGCACATCCTTTCGTTGCGACTTTCGGCACGCGAAATGGCTTCATTCGTTTCATTAATATTATTTAATATTCTAATAAAATTTGTATGCCTTTATATGAATATAAATAAATTGTTTCATACACGAAAATTCGCTTTTGATACAAATTTTTATCATTTATTTTAAAGAAAATTTGGATATAGAATTTCAAAATACAAGTTTTTTACTGCCAAAATGGCCTAGCAATTTCATTTATTTAAATAAAAATTTCGCAATCATCTCATTGAAATTAAGAGCACGACGGATGATTTCCCTCTCAGCAAATGGGCGTTCATTTTCACTGCATTGGTCCACATCTGCATTACATGTAACCAGGTTTGTAACCATTCCACATATTTGAGTTGTCTACTACAATGCAGACATTTTGGAGTAATTGAAGTGTTCCACAATTTTGCGCAGAGCAAAATCTAACGGATGTAATGTAAACTCACAATTGGAATAACTACACCACAATGTCTCATCGGTCACCATGCTAGACAAATAGGGCTCGTATCCGTCGATTGGTGTCGCAACTGCAATGAACCAACGGAGGATGAAAGTCTAGAACATCTACTCTACAACTGGCCAGTTTTTAACCAGAAGCACATTAAAGATTCTTGGTGGAGCAACGTTCAACGCGCTAGCGAGGCTGAACCCAAAAATTTGAAGTCTTCGATTGAAAGTCCCGCATATTTGAGCTAGATACGGACCATGAAAGAGGGTCAACAACATTCATGTAAAGAAAAACAAAGATTTGCTACAAAAAGTTTTTTTTCACAATTTTTTGAACAATTGAACTAATTTGATCGATTTTTAAAAGTTGAAAAGCAAACATTTTACCAACACCCAAATAATGAAATTAGTTGTGGTTGTTTGTTGTTTTAGTGTGCATTTTTATATGTGTTTTGTTATTTCCTTTTTCATTTCGATGCTTTCAGTTTATCACTAATAAAATTGAACCGATAATCACCGCAGATCACGCAACTAAATTTGCTGCCAACGAATGAAAGTTGAAATTGCGGCAATAAAATTGAAATTTACTTTCATTTTACGGGTAACAAAATGACAATTTACGCTTTCACGAGTATAGCCAACAGGCCTACTCTCGTTTCACGACAAACCTCAAACCGAATCCGGAATAAACGAAATATCGGCTCATAATAAATAGCGAATTGTGAATAAACATGCGAAAAGGAATCTTATTCGGGCGGGGGCGGTAAATGTGCCCGAAGCCCTTCAAATTAAACTCATTTGGAAGCTTTAAACTGTAAATTTTCTGTAAATAATATGCAAAGTTGAGGATTCAAGAAAATTCAGACTTATTTCGCACCGCACCCCCGCACCCCCGCACCTTCGCACCCCCCACTGGTTGAAGCGAAAAACCCAACAAGTTCAATATGTCAAATTGGTGTTAAAGTATTGTTGCTTCTGCCTTTTCTTTTTCCTTTTTTGTGCTCTTTTGTGCCTTTGCTGAGGGTGAGGGACTTCGGTATGGATATTGTGCAGAATGGCGATGGTGCAGAGAGTTGTCGCCTGCAGCGTATCAATACCCAATACACCAGGGACATGACAGGCAGACGGCAGGATATGGCAATAAAATCCACATCCGCTTGTGAAAATCGTCTGAATTTGATAAAGTCACATGCGAAGGCGTCAGATTTGCTTTTTTTGTTGCCTCTTTTTCGTTGCTGACTTTCATTACGTTGCTGGCTTTTGTACTCCTTCGAGCAGTTCATGCATAATTGAAATTCGTTGCAGGATTTCATGGAAATCCTTTTGAATTAAAGATGATTTGTGTGCATTTAAAGATTTGTTATGTGTACGAGTATGTATAAGAGAAGCTAAATAGTTTTTTTCGGTAATAACTTTAGGTCACAGAAAACATTGTTTTTTTATCGAAGAGGATTTATAAATTACACTTTGCAACAATTTTGCGGTCATGGTTTGGGGGTGGGAAAATTTCTTCACTTGGTGAAAGTATTAGGTTAGTATAGTAAATCCTCCAAATTGCAAACATTGGTTTTAAAAATTAAAACATAAATGTACTGCAGAAAAAACTATGTTTTAAACTTTAATTTTAAAACATGTTTTTTCTTTCAGTGTACCTAAATCTTCGTTGCTTGGTGCCGTTGTTTAATTAGGCATCATTAAACAATATACATGTAGTTTTCCATACATGATAGAAACATGGTGTGACAAAAACAATATAGCCTACTTTGTCGTATATAAAAATGGTTTTAAAAATATTGTATATGGGACTTAGTAACTTTTCACCAAACGTTTAAAGTTTAAAAATTATGCAAAATTCGCAGCATTGGCCGCTCGGGATAAGGTTTCTTTAAAATAGCGCTATGCTTCCCCTTCCTAAGACAATTTTTAAAAGAAATTATCTCCATACGATTTTTGGGACTTGTCACTCTTTACGACGATATATACTTTTCTATCACTACCGACCCAACTGAATATACACTTGCCTCATGCAGTGTAGGGTATAAATACCAGAGTTGCATTAGTATCACTCATACGCACTGTAGTGTGTCTAGTTTAACTTAACTGTGATATGTTGATTTTGCAACTAATCAGCTTTTGAATTATTTTTTGAATAAAATGCATTTAAATAAATATGTAATTCCTATGAAGACCATGAACAACTTGCTACCTCAGCTATTTGCACAATAAACATGCTTGCAAAACTTTTTTCTTGCAAACAATTTAACACTTTACCACCCCCTATGGCAAGGCATGAGCCACAATATTCAATTTTATGCTACCCTTGAAAGGCTGATGTTCTTTAAAGATTCCACATAGTAGATTCATTGACGGCACAACTTCCACTTTATTTCTATCACCTCCCCCAACCATGTGGGAAATCAACCAAAAAACTGCGTGTTGAAAATAGCTGCCAGCATGAACCGAGCGGCACTCATTGTTATCTGCTGTGAGGAAATTGTGTCGCTTTGCTGCAGCCATAAAATTTGTCAATTTATGGAAATAGGTAAACATTTTGTAGGGAAAAAAGCGCAAAAACTTTTTCCAGCACACGCACACATATGCCCAAATTAAACGAAATATATGTGAAATTGTATACACCCACACAAACAACCAGGTAGAAGCGCCATTTTTACTGCTTTTCGTATCTGGTAGTTGTTGTTGTTATGCTTTCGCTATGTGAAATATTTTTATGTCTCACACGTAAACGTGTGTTGACGTGATGTGTTTACACTTGTGTGTGTTAGTGTGTTTGCCTCGTTTTTGGCAAAGGAAATTTTGCCGCGGTTTTAATAAAGTATCCAGCATATTTTATGGCTTCGTGTATTTGAAATTATGGTTTAATTCAAACATTGGCGCTCACTGCATTTGCGGTCGCTGCGGCAACTCATAAACGTTTTATTGCTTTTGACGTCTTGCATGTAGGCAAATTACAATGTACTTAGGTTTTAAGAGAATCTATGGGGCAATACATTTGACTTTTCCTTTTAGTCCCCTCACACCCTTAAAAAACTTAAAACAATATTTTTCCGAGACCTAGGCATTAAAATTGAAGGACCATTCTTTTTCTTTTTGGATCTACACTCAGTATTTTTGACGAAAAAACCATCACAAAGATTGTAATTTAAAACAATTTCTTTCGAAAAAATTCAAATAGTGGCGAGATGTATTGATGTCACCTGCAACGCTTTTTTAATTCCGATGTTACTTTGGACATTTCGCTCAGTTGGCAACAGAGAAATGCATGTTGAAATTCAATTTCCGCTAGGCAAACTAAGACACAGCTGGGCATAAAATGCTTAAAATGCCTTAAATTTTTACGAACTTCCGAATATTTAATTTCTGCAATTTATATGAAAACAAATAAAACGTACAAAAAATTAAATCCGTCGGTAAAATTACACTTTTTACAAAAAATGATTTTTTCCATAGAAAAATGCAACTGTAACGAATAACTCAGTTAATTCAGTTGTGTACGAAATGAACTTAAACGTGTTTCGCTTCTCGGTTAACTATTTTCAGTTTAACGAAGTAAATTTCTTGGTTAAACGATGCCCACCTTTGGATATGTATCACTCGCATGATAAATAACTAATGTGCTAAAAATGTAATAGATTTGCAGGGAGCGTCACCCGGTCCAATACACACTATTTGCACACATTCGAACAAGCAACGGACTTCAGGTAGTACATTATTTGCTAGCACATATTTAATACTGTAAGGGAGAGTCGGGTAATTTTGCACTTCGGTTAATGTGGCATTATAGCTTTTCTCTTACAGTAATAAGGTGAAATTTTTACAAAATGTAAATGTTTGTACCGGTGCATCGCGGTGCATACAATAGTGTGAAAAAAGTCTTTAAAAAGTTTAAAGTCAGCTATTGTGTATATTTGGATAAAAGAAATGAAAAACTAGAGAGTGGACTATCTTCGGCTATACCGAAGCTGAAATACCCCCACACAGTAGGAAGAAGTACCTCGAACATAAAATTATGTGGTCTCAAGACCACATTTTGAGCTACCTATAAATAGTTTTGGAGCCCGGACCATGTCCAAAATCCGTTTCTAAAAATTTCAAGACGCTATTTAGACCCTTATATATGTGTTTTCGGAACCTCGGAACATGTCAAAAATACGTTTCTAAACATTTTCAATCGAACACTGCAATAAAAAAGACTTGAAAAATGTTGACTTTTTTTTCGGTGTATTTGAGCCACTCCCAGTTTTTGTCCGATTTGGCTGATTCTCGAACTTGATCTCAGTATTCACGAGAAAAACATGTACCCAAAGTTTCAAGTCGATATCTCTAGAACTGCGACCGCTATCGTGCGGACGGACAATATTCAAGGAACTTCTTCCTACTGTGTGGGGGTATTTCAGCTTCGGTATAGCCGATAGTCCACTCTCTAGTTTTATTTAACATTCTTTAAATTTCGGAAGTGATTCAAAATGACTAGAATAGGCTGTCCATAATTATCTAACCGCCACACATTGGGGCGCAGCTTCCAAAAAATACCTTTTTCGACTTTGTTTTTTCGAAAATGTAAAAATGCAGTTCTATAGCCTAATAGTTTTATTATTAATACTGAAAACTTAAACATAATTTACGTTTAAAAAATAAAATAAAATGTTTGCTTTCATCTTAAAACATTAATCTCTCATATGACGCAGACCTATTCAACGCATATTATATTAAAAATTTTGGGCATATAACATTTGAAATACCATTTTTACAGTTGATTTATTGGGATTTGTACCATGAGCTGGGCGAAAAAATCAACCCACCACGCCCACTTTAGATAATTCAGCTTGTCATATTTGCTAGTGTACGCGACCAAAATTTTAAGTTCATATGTTATTTGGAACACATTTTATGGTGATTTGAATTTTTTTTTATGGGAGGTAGGCGTTAGAATTGACCGACCACGCCTTTTTTTTGGTTTTTTTCTTGATTTGCACACAATAATTAGACTTGGAAAAAATTTAAGTTCTACGACATCTCCTTCTATTTTTTGGACTCAAACGTATGGAGCGTTCCCAGTGTGCGCCACTGTATTTATTTAAACATGATTTTTTCAAGTGGTCGTGGAAAAGTAAAAAATACGAAAAAATCGAGGCTGATCTAAATTGGTTTATCTTTGTTAAGTGAATTTTCAAGTGCTTTTGATCGATATATACGGGTAAATATGAGTGGAATTCTTAGTTTGTTTGTGAAATGGGGATGAGGATTCTGGGATTCTGTCGGAATAGCAAAAGTGCCACCTACTGGCGTTCTTGACACAACATCGTGTAAACATCGTGCTGTTCACTTCAAATGTGCCAACATGCAAAGGAGCTATTTACTTGCAAAAACCGCGGTTCTGAATATGAGGAGGAAGCTGAAGACAGTGAAACATAATTTTAACCCATTTTTTCACGTATTTCTATTTATTTTGCTAATAAAATCTCACAAATGATTTTTTGCAGTTCAAATGGTCAGAATGAACTACTGAAAGAATAAACAACGCATCGAAATTAATAAACTAGTCTTTATGCTTCATTTTCGATTTTTTAGAGTGGTTGATTTTGGAGACTTGTGCTAGATCGACTGCCAAAATAGTAGTTTTCGGAATTTTTAAGTTCCGTTGAAAATTCTTGTTATCTATTGAACTCTGCTATCAAACGAACCCGAGATCTCAGCGAAATTATGTATCAAACGAAAGTTATGGCATCAAAACCTTAAGGTGTTAGTAGGTAAGCACAAGGGCTTTCGATCCCGAAGGCTTTTCGCAATCCCGGGATTTTCGAGACTGAAAATTTCAATCCCGGGATCCCGGGATTTTTCGGGATTTAATACTTTTACAAGCAAAATGCATTTTAAAAAAATAAAAAAAAGTTTTTTATATGTTTTATTGGAAAACTGATAGTTTTAGCGTAAATAAATAAACATAAACATTAATTTCAATTTATTAGTATTCGAGTTTTCGTTTCTTTAGGAAAGACACAATTCAATTACATTCAAAAATATGCTTAAGTAAGGTTTCTGAAATTACTTTTGTATCAGTTTTCAGTTTTACTTAAATATTTTTATTAAGTAATTCATTTTTGTGCGTTCGCTAAGACTGAAAATACCAATTTTCTTCTGAAATAAATATAAATTTATATTTTCTTAAAGAAAAAATTTCAAGCACAAACAATTTTATTCGTAATTTTTTTAATAAATTAAAAATTTTTAAGTTTTGAGTTTTCTATTTTTTTCATTTTGGGTTTGTCCAAATGTTGTCAAAAACTATTTTTCTGCTTAGACGATTTTTTTTATATTTTATGAGCCATGAAAAGTTGTATTTTTCTTGTATTCAACTTTTTTTATGGACTAATTTATTTAAAATGTAGTCCCGAAAATCCCGGGATTTAGGAAAAAATATCCCGGGATTTTCGGGACTGAAAATGGACCGGGATCCCGGGATCCCGTATCCCGGGAAAGCCCTAGTAAGCACCCTCCCCTATTATTTAAGCAACTGGAATAAAAATAGATTTTGCAAGTCATCCCTCTTTACTACTCAACACCAAATCCAAAATTTCAGAGAAATCCGTTGAAAAGGATCCGAGTTACAGAGCTTCAAAAATTGTAGGGCGTGGAAGTGGGCGGATCTTAAATTTTCATAGTCAACCCTCTGCCCATTCACAATTCACCACCCAGCACCAAATCCAAAATTTCACCGAAATCCCAGAGCTTCAACAATTTTAAGGCGTGGCAGTGGGCGGACAGAAAATTTTCAGAATCAACATGTTACCAATTCATTACCCAAAACCACATATAAGCAAAATTTTAGCAAAATCGGTTAAACACTGCATGAATTATAGCATTTTAGAATAATATTTACCACGCCCACCTAGAACGCCCACAGTAAATGAAATGGCATATGATGATATCAACGAAATTACCTACATTTTGATATGTGTTTCATTATAATCGGTCAAGTATTTCTTGAGTTATAAGGGCACAAACATGCAAACTCACAAATAATTTTATATAAGTAATAGATGAAAAAAAATTTAAGAAATCCAAAAAAAACAATATTTTAATATTTTGAATTTTTTTTATTCAAATGACGGGGTGAAGGATGGGTGGTATGTAACATAAAAATTATTTCGAGAAAATCAATTTCTTTTTTTTTCATTTTGCTTTTTTCAATACAAAATTGGTGACATGTCTTCTTTGTCGCTTCTAAATCTTCTTTTGGCATTGACTTTTTCCATTTACTTCGATGAAAAAAAGGTGCAAAAAATGAAATGGATCCCAACTCAAGTAAATTTACTTAAGTAATTTGTGTGCACTGAAACAAACAGGGCATGAAACAGTAAAAACAAAAGTTATCTGAAATTCTCTAAAATGCCCCACACCTTTGCGACATTAAACATATCAGAGTTGGCGTAAACACCGCTTTTCGGCTCCACGTGAAAACTTACGCCTCACATATTTGAGATTTCTTATGATATTTTTCTTATGTTCATTATGCTCTCAGAACTCCTGGCAAATTGGCAGGTTTATCCTGTTTAAAATTATCTCTTCTTAGCGAACACTGAGTCAGGCAAAATAAATGCTAATGACTTTCTGCGGAAACTTTTGCCATTCCAAAATACATTGCGAAATTGGCAGACTTTAAGTCGGGTGGCGAACTAATTTTATTTTGATTGCGAAAGTCAAACTTTGGAGGTAAATTCGTTCAACACTTCCAACTAAAAAGTTCCACGGATGCCATATTGTGAGTGTGTGTGCTGCATGTAAGTATATATTTTGAGTACATTCTGATTAGCTTATGAGGCAGGTAGCAGCTGTTGGGAAGTCCAATAAAAACTATTGAAAGTTTAAAGTTTAGTTTATTTAAGCCAAAGATTGTTTATTAATATAATGAAGGTGAACATGGGATTTCCCAGATAAGTTGAGTGGCCTCCTTTCTGATTATGTCCAACTGAAGAGGTACTTGCCATGAAATAATTACAAATTAATATTCTCTGTAGAATATATTTACAAACTGAATTGAATAATTTAGGTAGCCCAAGTATAAATATCCGAACCTAGCAGAATACACGCACTTAATTGAATTAAATGAAATTCCTTCGTTAAATCACCTATTCCTTTCGATGATGAATTGTCTTTGAACAAACGGAAAATGTAAATGTTCAAATGCCAAAGCGAAACTCCAATGGAGTTCAAGGAAATGGGAAAATCTCTTCAAAACTCAGTCGAACTGTCGAAACTAATCCCAATTGTTATTCCATTTGACGACGCCATTTTGGTTTCCCGTCTTGTACACATAATTGGCTACGTAAATCAATAACAATGTCAATGATGGTATTCCTTGTTGTATTGTACCTTTTAAATGTCAACATAATTGGACAGCCAGTCAGCTAGTGGATGATTGTGCTGCTGAGTTTGAAAAATGCAAACTGTAGAGTGGGAAAAACCATGTAATGGAAACGTCAATTCGTTCGGCTTCTTGTTAGTGATCGACTGAATCCGTGTTTAGATTGAAATTCATAGAATTGTCTGCAAATGTCATGGCAAATGAAGTGTCAATTATGGCAAAACAATGCTAATACTATGTTGCTTTAGATTCACATCTGACAGAACGATGAAGAGTTTTCGAAAATATCCAATTATTTATTGACTTTCTGAGGCTGCATTGTACGTTTGTTGTGTGTGTCTATGTGAATTTTCCTACTTAGAAAAAATGTGTAACACGATTTAGGTAGTGTGGTCCCTTATTACGCTAGGAAAATAAACATGTTCTAGTATAATTTAAACCGAAATGAAACACCCTCTGATCCGCCCCGGGAGACACCAACCCCAAGAACGCCCCTGATCCGCCCCATTCCAGTTTCAATTTGATTGTTGAATACTTTAAACCACGGAGCTTGCGCTCAAATCCCTTAATATTTGAAATTCTACATTTAAATTGTACACAAAATCAAAACGAACAAAGCAATATCTTACTCATTTCCATTACAACAGTTCGCTGTTCATGCAATTGCTGATTGTGCGTGGCCACCATTTATCAATCAAATTCATAAATTTAATTCTACACCAATTCAGCACAAAATCAGAAATTGTTGTTTTATACAAAAACAAAGATTTTGCCTTCAGAATTGAAAAGGGGTATTGCCACAGCAAAAAGGACATTTCGGTTTCCTCTGTCGGCACTCCGAACTCATTTATCAAATAGAGGAAACGAAAGAGGGGGAAAACAGGCGACACAACAAGCGCGAAACCAAAAGCTGAGAGGCTTCTAGGGATTGCGGTGCGGTGTACTTCTGCATAGGACAGACACTAGTGTTGACAGAAAATATTTCAATTTGCACATTTTAAGATTGTCAAAACACTCAGATATACTGATGTGCCAGTACACACACAACAGGGTGGCACTTATTTGAACATTTCTTGGATAATTGTTAAGTGGGAAGTGTTAATGCGGTAACATTTTTTGGTGGGATCAAAACCGATAAATACCTTAGACAAAACAGAATCATAAAATGCTCAGTGGGTCAATGTGTGCCCCAAACTTAAGAAGCCCCCCAAATGTGTCTATGTGTCTTGATGCCTGTATTGCAATATCAAAACGGGCACTAGTGCCCACCGCCGATCGTCGAGAAGAAATCTTTTTGCTAGCTCTGAAACGTTTTTTAATTACTTTTTTTGGTTTTTCTAATGCCAAGCATTCACCGATTTGAGCAACTTCAAGGCCATTTTTCGAAAATCCAAATGTTGCCTAATATGTGTCAGCCCAATACTCAGCCACCAACTAACTCACATAATCAGCTCAAAAGTCAAGAGCAAGACGCAATTATTCAAATTGAACATGAGTTTTGTGCGACTTTCGGTTGCGGCAACGACACCAACACCAACACCAAACCAACAACAACGCAAACGAAGAAGTAGGAAAATAACAGACCGTTGGCCGTCTGTCCGTCCGCCCGGCTGTCTGTCGTATTCATTATTACTATTTTCATTTATGTAAGTTTTTAAGCCGTAAACAACCGCAAACAACGCTGCCAAACACAATGTAAATGGCTTCAACAACCGTTTCTACTCAGTTTCCGGTTCCGGCCGTAGCAGACCACATCTATTATTTAAGTGGGAGGGGATGGGTGGTGGGTGCAGTTAAAGGGTTCATGCCGGGGCGAGTGTTCCGTTGTGGGAACATGCAAATTAGCTTGAAAATACGCTTTGTCCTAATATGCAAATGCTCTGGGTATAATTTTAATAATTAATTATTTTTGCTGTTGCTGTTTTGTGTCAATTCAGTGTCCGTGCGAATGTGTGCATGCGAATGGTGTGTGGGTGGTAGTGTTCCAGGCGGGCTAATTATGTGGTTTCACCCATCAGCAGTCATAAGCATCCTTCTAATCCTTTTAATTTTAACAATTTAATCGTTTAATATTTTTGCACCATTTAAAAGGCATTGTATTGTATGCGAAATAAGCGCTTCAAACCATTCACCGACCGGGCGACCAACTAGCCAACCCACATCTTCAAGTGACTACCACAACATAAACATGTTCACTCATTTGCATAGAAACGATAGAAATGGGCCTGAGTGATAGCCACACTTAATAGCATAATTCCAACTGGCATAATTTTCCACATTTTATGGCAGAAGCGAGTATAATTCGGAACAGTATTGCTTTTGTTCTGTCTGTAGCTCCTTCAGACTTCCAGAACATGCATGCAACACGCACGCATATACACTCGACGATTGTTCAATGCAAGTGAGCGAGAGATCCGTTCGAAATATTAGCAATTCTAATTGAATGGATTAGTGTCTAGAATAATGCGAAGAGTATTCTGAATGCCACAGCCAGCAGTAATTCTCCGCTGTTGGCGACAGGACCAACTGCTCCGACCTCATACCCAAATCGAAGCACCAAAAATGTTAGAAGTTTAAGGACACAAAACAATACGGAAAAACGGGCGATGAGTTCACTTTCAAAATTGCACTTCAGACTTTGGACGCCATTCCAACAATTGGGCGTGTGTAAGCAGTAGGTTGCACTTGGCTTGGCTCTTGGGGATTCAATGGAACAATATCGTAAAATTACGTTGCATATTGTGCAACTCTAGAGGGACGGCTTCAAAGTGGATTTAGCTTCGAGTCAACTTGTGGTAGATTGCGGAAAATTGTTTTCATGCTCGGCCATTTGTTTCTGGTTTTTTCTCTGAGCCAGCGGAGTACAATGAAATACAGTGCTCGAATGTGGTGTATTATGTGTGCGACGGACCTGATGGAGTGAAGTTCAATTAATTTCGTTTCCACTCCGGGAATCCCCAACTGTAGCAATAGTACCTTCCAGTGAACCCTCCCGTGCATCTTCACGTACCATTATTGCGAATTATCCCGGAATTTCCCCGACCATAAATAACATCAAATTCGAAATCATTTCGGCCGCCATATTGAATCCGCCATTTTGTATTTCTAGTAAACCATTTCGAATATACAGTTTTAGTTGTGGTGGGCGTGGGCGTGGAAGAAAATTTACTAACTACTTTTCTTGAATTGCTTAGTAGCTAACTTGTGGGCGGTCGAAACCTATCCCACTTCACGACTCACGACCCATACAAATCATATATAACTTTTGGTGAAAATCGGTGCAGTAGTTTTAGCGTCCACTCGCGACAAACATACACGTCTCTTTTATATATTTAGATTTCTATGAACAAACGGAGTTGCATTTCAATTCAAACTCTAAATTAAAACTTTAGAATTGAAGGAATCCGACCACCGAGGTTATAGGTCCACCGATTTGCAACAACAAAATGTAAAATATATGACTTATGTATACCCCAAACTGTATAGAAATCAGTGAATTAGAAATTGAAGTCTGGAAAAATTATTTTTGTAGACTTGAAAATCTATTAGAATGCAGAAAAGGCTTTATGGTTCGAGTTCCAAATATTACAATTTTCGACAAAAATATCCTGTTAATATGAACCAAACGCCGGCACTCATAGAGATGACGATTTATATTTGGGTTTTATTCCATACTAGCAGGGCCCGGTCCGCTTTGCTGGCCCTAAAAATGTTCTTTTTGCCTTTAAGGTCATAATGAGTTAATGAAAACAATTGTCAAATACTTTTATTGGGAGCCCAAGCGTAGCATTTTGAAATATTGAATTGTATGAAAAGTGCCACGCCCCGCTGTTCAATTCCGACCATATGTAAAATTGAACTTAGAATTGAAAGCATAAAACCATGTCGCGTTGAAAAATGTTCATCGGGAGCCCAAGTGTAACATTTCTTAAAATATTGAATTGTATGGGAAGTGCCACGCCCCGCTGTCCAATTCCATAATGTTGCATTGAAGGCATAGAACCATTTCCCGTTGAAGAATATTCAATGGGAACCCAAGAATATTGACTTGTATGGGCGGTGCCACGCCCCATTGTCTAATCCCGGCCATTTGTAGCTCAGATTGTGGCTACAGTCATATAGTATGTTCATTGAAAATTTCAAAAACGTCTGAAATATAGCAGTTTTTACTAACTTGTGGGCGGTAAAAGTGGGCGTATCAAAACCAATCCTATGTCACGACTCACGACCCTTTGAACACATATATAGATTTTGGAGAGAATCGGTGCTGTAGTTTTCGCGTCTACTGGTGACAAACATACACGTCTCTTTTATATATATAGATAGATACTTTTAAGATCTAGTAAATTTGTTCCGATATTTCTAACCTAAAGTGTAAGAATTAAAAAAAATGTTTGCTTTAATTCTTAGAATGTACTTTGGTGATTTTTTGAATACAATATAATGGAAAATACATAAAACTAACAATCCTCGTCATCATTTCTACATTTATCATTTCTTGTGATTTTTTTCGATTTTAGATCATAACTAGAGAGTGGACTATCTTCGGCTATACCGAAGCTGAAATACCCCCACACAGTAGGAAGAAGTACCTCGAACATAAAAAATTGTGGTCTCAAGACCCTATTTTGAGCCAATTATAGGTGGTTTTGGAGCCCGGACCATGTCCAAAATCCATTTCTAAAAATTTCCAATTAAATCCAAAAAAAAAAAAAAATTGGTCTCAAGACCCCATTTAGACCCTTATATATGTGGCTGCGGAACCTCGGACCATGTCAAAAATACGTTTCTAAACATTTCCAATCGAATACAACAATAAAAAAGACTTGAAAAATGTTTAACTTTTTTTTCGGTGTATGGGAGCCACGCCCAGTTTTTATCCGATTTGGCTGATTCTCGAACTTGATCTCAGTATTCACGAGAAAAACATGTACCCAAAGTTTCAAGTCGATATCTCCAAAACTGCGACCGCTATCGTGCGGACGGACAGACGGACAGACGGACAGACGGACAGACGGACAGACGGACAGACGGACAGACGGACAGACGGACAGACGGACAGACGGACAGACGGACGGACAGACAGACGGACATCGCTAAATCGACTCAGGAGGTGATACTGATCAAGAATATATATACTTTTCCATACCGGACACGCCTCCTTATGGGCGTTACAAACGTTGTGACAAAGTTAGTATACCCTGCCACAGTGAGTGTGGGGGTATAAAAATGTAATTTTTTACATTAGTTTTTTTTTAGAGATAAAAAAGGGTTTGCAATCCCGAAAAATTTCGAAAAATCCCGGGTTTTTCTAGAGAGAATCCCATGATTTGTCGGATGAATTCCATACCTATGAATTCCATACCTATTGCACACATAGCTAGAAATCCCCCTCAAAATGGGTAATTCCCCACAATCTAACATCCCTGATCATTGTGAGTAAAGAGAGAGAGAGAGAGAGAGAGAGAGAGAGAGAGCACAAAAACTCTATATAAAAAAACTAACTCTCCATTCCCAGCGACCTAAACTGTAAGCATATGATTAAATGTTCCAAAAAACTGTATACCAAAAATTATTCTATTCGCTTCCTTGTCATAAACAGGACGTTTTAAAATAAAAACTAGAGAGTGGACTATCTTCGGCTATACCGAAGTTGAAATACCCCCACACAGTAGGAAGAAGTACCTCGAACATATAAAAATGTGGTTTCAAGACCCTATTTTGAGCCAATTATAGGTGATTTTGGAGCTCCATGTCCAAAATCCATTTCTAAAAATTTCCAATTAAATCCACAAAAAAAAAAAATTGGTCTCAAGACCCGATTTAGATCCTTATATATGTGGCTTCGGAACCTCGGACCATGTCAAAAATACGTTTCTAAACATTTCCAATCGAATACAACAATAAAAAGTTTTTACCTTTTTTTCGGTCTATGGGAGCCACGCCCAGTTTTTGTCCTCGAACATATAAAAATGTGGTCTCAAGACCCTATTTTGAGCCAGTTATAGGTGATTTTGGAGCCCGGACCATGTCCAAAATCCATTTCTAAAAATTTCCAATTAAATCCACAAAAAAAAAAAATTGGTCTCAAGACCCCATTTAGACCCTTATATATGTGGCTTCGGAACCTCGGACCATGTCAAAAATACGTTTCTAAACATTTCCAATCGAATACAACAATAAAAAATGTTTACCTTTTTTTTCGGTGTATGGGAGCCACGCCCAGTTTTTATCCGATTTGGCTGATTCTCGAACTTGATCTCAGTATTCACGAGAAAAACATGTACCCAAAGTTTCAAGTCGATATCTCCAAAACTGCGACCGCTATCGTGCGGACGGACAGACGGACAGACGGACAGACAGACGGACATCGCTAAATCGACTCAGGAGGTGATACTGATCAAGAATATATATACTTTTCCATACCGGACACGCCTCCTTATGGGCGTTACAAACGTTGTGACAAAGTGAGTATACCCTGCCACAGTGAGTGTGGGGGTATAATTATGAAAATCGGTTGGCCAGTTTTTGCTCCTACTCGTTACAACCGAATTGGCGCTTTTATTTTATAAATAGTAAGGAAGGGTGTATAAATGTAAAAATGTATTGAAAATACTTGAATTAAAAATGTTTAAAAATATATAAATTAGTAATGAAATAATAGAAGGGGTCAAAGTAAAAACGGTGTAACTCCATTTGTTGAAAATCCGGAGACATGCATATGGCTAAAATCCATAGATGCTGGTTTATAAGAAGAACAAATCGTGGTAGTCATAACTTTTATGCCAACAAACGGCAAAACAATATAAACATGAAAACGAAAATTCAAATTCATTCAAAGTAAAAGTGGTGTAACTCCCCTTATACAAAAGTTGAACTTGTAGAGGTTGTATTATTCTATTTGAGTAGCCCGATACTACTGTGCAAAGCAATTTTTTGTATCTCTTCCCAAAAAGTTGAGAAAAATAAAACAATGTTGGTCTAATGGATCAAGTGCAGTGAAACATAACACAGATCGAAAGTACTTTTGTTAAATTGTTGCTTCTATGTATTTTAACTAAATCTGATACTCATGATTTTTTGTGTTGTATTCAAATATTTATGAAACTTAAATTAATTTAATGTAAGCCCAAAACTTTAAAAACGAGATAATTTGCATTTCTGTGCACAAATTGGTCGGCAAACAAGGCCACAATAGGCTCGGAAAGGATGTAAATTTGTTCCCATACAAACTCTAACGGAAAGTTTACTGAATTGTAGATCTACAAGGTTTTAGCGATCATTGATGGTTGGGGTGACAAAGCGAATGAATTCAAAGATCATAAGGCAATACAGGCAATAATACAATATGCAAAATGTATGTACATGAAACAGCCAAAAAATTATCTTTAAATTTTATCGTATCTAACCCACGGTGGAGTAAACCAGGTGAGGCAAGTAGGAATAATGCTCTCACTTCAATTTCTGTCATCTCTATGATTTTCTTTGCCTTTGTTTTCAATGACGTTCTTCCCAATTCAAAAATCAGTGATCAGCGTTGCCTTAGTCAGCATATTACTAATTTTTCAGAACATTTCCAAACAAATATTCCGAAAACGGTAGCCCTGAATCATTTCAATTCATTTCAATTCCTCTTTCAATGACGTACGGCGGGGGAGAAAATCTGACCATTTCCATACAAAATGCATCGGAAAAAAATGATTGAATGATCGGTTTGAATGATAAAGTTTCCATATTTTTAAGATGGTTCCATTGAAATGTGATTCTGACAACTATGTTTTTTCTCTGCGTGCGGCATTCATTTGGTTTAAAACTAAAAATGTCTTTCATGTATCTTTTTATGCTGAATCCGAATATAATCATCAAAAATTCCAACTACGCTTCGTTTTTATGTAATTCTACATTAAATATTTTATTAAAATTTGTTCTTATATCTCAGAATTATTTTACCCAATAGCCTTACAAGCCTTCAATTACAAATGGAAAAAACCACAGTCATCGAGCAGAATGCAACTAAATGTCGTACGGAAGGAGTGGTTCCCAACCGGCTGTTATGAATTAGGAACAGTTCAAACAAATTCTACTGTGTATTTACTGTGTATATCTGTAAAGAGTGTGTTCACTCAACCCAAACTAAGTCCGAACTAATCTGTTTTTGGTTCGCAATTTTGGTTTAAAGTAGGCTTGTGACGGATGTGGGTTTCAGGGATGCGGTGCGGGGCTGTAGCCTCGATGCGGATATTTGAAACAGACATCCGCGGATGCATAGCCGGATTCGGATGTAGCTGTTTTAAACAAATTTTCGAAAAAATTTAATTTGTTGCACTTTTTATACCCTACACCTCATGAGGTATGGGTATATTCACTTTGGTCTGATGTTTGTAACACCAAGAAGTAGGCGTTTCCGTGTATTCTTGATCAGCGTCACCTCCTGAGTTGATTTAGCCATATCCGTCTGTCCGTCCTCTTTTCTTTTAAACACGATTAGAGGAGCTAGAAGAAAGCTAGAGATCCCAAATTTTGCATTTATCCCTTTTAGGCCCTAGAATGAGTTGGTATTGAACATGGGCGGAATCGGTCGACTGCCACAGTACAAAAAAGTGAAAAAAGCTATAAACTGAAAAGACCCTCATACATACGTTTCGGGTGTCATGTTCCGGATGGGAATGCGGGTGTTTTTAATGTGTGATTTGCGGATGTGGATGTCTATGCGGATGTCAATTTAGTGCGGGTGCTCTGCGGAGCACCCTGACATCCCTAGTGTAAAGTATACAAGGCAGGCTATGCTCAATTTTAACTTTTATATTAAACGGCACAACATTTTTCAGAATACAATTTCTGGTATTACGATTTTTCGAAACTGCATTCGCAATAAATTGGCTGGTAAAGTTGCTCAACAAAAACAACAACATCTATCGAACGAGCGAACAAATCACTGCAGTTGATGTGCCTAGAACTTTTCGTTCGAGTGCAATTTTTCACTTGTCGTTGGTGTTAGTTACGTAGTTTTTGCTTTTTTTTTGGTTTGGAGATTTATTTATTTGTTTTTGTTTGTTGATAGTGTTGTTGTTGGTTTGGCGTTGCATAAGTTGGTTTTTAGTTTTAATTAACACTTTGTGGAGAGGAGCACACAGAATTTGGAAGTCGTGTGTGTTCGGAATTTTCGGATCCTGAGGGGGATTATGTTCATTATTTTAGTTTTAAAGGAGATTTTACACAAGTTACGTGTTACGGCAATTGAAAGTTTTCCGCTTGTGTGTGGCATTTCATAATTATTTTGAGCTCAAATATTTGATTGAAGTAAATATCTACTGAAATTTTGTTGGAGATTTTTTGCCAAAACCCATATCAAAATAAAAACTGTTGAAAGGTCGTAATTGGTTATTTTCAGAAAATATAGAGAAAGGAATCATCACACTCGGAGGCAAATGGGTGAGCAGGGAACGCTTAAATTGATTACTTTAGTGCACCTTAAGATTCGTATAATGTAGGAATTTATCATTTACTAGTAAAATGACGGATATATTCTCACGAATATATATGGACTAGCTGTTACATACCCGGCGTTGCACGGGTTGTATAAAATTTTAAAATAAATATATATAGGAATTTGCGACAACGTCAATGGTCGCTGTAGTTGGTTTATTCCCCCCGTGAAACTTGGTGCCAGTTGTAATCCCACCCGGTAGGAATCACCCAAAAAAAGTCCAAGGACGCACTTGGTGGCAGCTGTAATCCCACCCGGTATGATTCAGCCAAAAAAGTCCAAGGACGCACTTGGTGGCAGTTGTAATCCAACCCGGCATGAGCCACCCAAAAAATGTCCAAGGACGCACTTGGTGGCAGCTGTAATCCCACCCGGTATGATTCAGCCAAAAAAAGTCCAAGGACGCACTTGGTGGAAGTTGTAATCCCACCCGGTATGATTCACCCAAAAAATGTGCAAGGGCGCAGTTGGTGGCATGGACCACTTAATATTCGATAGTTACTAAGTTACTTTTTAATAATATTTTTTGTTGTATGGGAGGTGCCACGCCCCGTTGTCCAAATCCAACCTCTTATGTCCTATTGCAAATTCCATTACTAACACAATTTTACCTTAAAATTTCAATAAAATCAGTAAAGCCGTGATATGGGGTAGATAATTGTATGGGCGGTGCCACGCCCTTTGTCCAATTATTCCCATATTCGACACATAGCCAAATTTCACTAAAATATGTCCATTAGTTGCTTAATTAGCTGGTATATAAGTTATGTGTTGTGTGGGAGGTGCCACGCCCCTTTGTCCAATTATTCCCATTTTCGACACATAGCTGGGAAAACATACTGTACTACTCCATGCTAAATTTCATTAGAATATATTCAATCGTTGCTTAGTTAGCTGTTATTTAAGTTACGTGTTGTGTGGGCGGTGCCACGCCCCTTGTCCAATTATGCTCATATTTGGCATAAAGCTTGGAAAAGTTATTATGCAACTTCGTGATAAATTTCGTATTTATTATTCAATTTTCTATTCAAATTCAATTCAATAGTTACTAAATTACCTTGTAGACATATTTTGTGTTGTATGGGAGGTGCCACGCCCCTTTGTCCAATCCCAACCGCATATAGCCTATGTTACATGTCGATACCTATAAAATTTATCCTGAAAGTTTCAAGAGAATCGGTACAGCCGTTTAGCCGTGATTGAGGGACAAACAGACAGACAGACAGACAGACAGACAGACAGACAGACATACAGACAGACAGACACACACTCAGTTTTATAATATATATAGGGATATAGGGATATACTGCCTTAAACCCCCTCTTGTACCTCCGTTGAATTCTTCTTAGACCATCGTATACCTCCATGGGACCCAGTGGAGAAAGATTTACGGTTTTTCCAAAGGTGTCAGTTTAAAAAATGGACGTGGCGGTTGAAGTTGTCTCCTGGAGCCATCAGTCGACCCAAAGAACTGAAATCGAACATGGGGTCTAAACTGTCTATGATGGAAGGTGTGAACAGACATAAGGACAGATATTCTATTTTTCTTTATTAGCGACAAGTTTAGGTTATGGTAGATGGCACACTTGGAGCAGAACTACTCCAACCATGCCATCACTGTATATAGTGGTGTTCACTTCATCAAACACGATTTGATCCTGAGCTGAATTCCAACATATTCTTTTCATAGGCGTATATAATCTACCGCATATTGTTTCACCATTCAACCCTGTAGAGGCCATACCAACTGATGTCTCTTCTTAGATGTTGAGTGTAAATGCAATTTGTCAACTTTTCACCATGCAATTTCGTCATGAAATCATTTACTTGTTTGACATATAAGCTTGATGCTATTTTAATAAATTTTCCAATTGAATGGCTTCGAAATGAGATTCACTCAATGCTTACTCATTTCCAGACTAAAAACTCAAATCATTAGTTTTCCGCTCTGCCGCCACCCACCCACAGTCTTATTGACTTAGTTTACAATTTGAAAATAGTGCAAAGACTTTTCAACTTTACCGCTCCTTGGTGTTGTTGTTGTTGAACAAACAAATAATGTCATAAGTTTTGAGTCGAATCCGTAGCGGGGACCCCAAATTTGTCGAAATGACTTCCCGGTGGCACAATCTAAGTGCCATCTGTGCAATTTGAGATGCGGGCGAGGGAGTATTGCCACATACGACTTCCCATAAAAGTTCATCGTATCTATTGGTGTCTATGTGTGGATGTGGTAGTTCGCTTTTTGGCTTCCGTTTTTTGTGGCCTTTTATTTTGTGTTTGTGTTACATTGGAAGTTTCGACATTAATTAATGGCATTCCATCAATCGACGCGTTGTTTCGGGGGCGTTAGACTGTGAACCCCCAAGGCGACGATCAACCAAAAGTTAAGGAGACGCATTTAGTTTTTGTTTGCACAGATATGACCCATTAGGTTCATGTGTGGTAAAAAAAACCGAACTTTTAAGTTTTTTTATTGTTTGCTATTTGCATTTCGAAATTTACTCCTAACTCGATTATTCTCGTCTTCACTTTGTTACCAAAAAGGGTTTTAACCGTTAAAGTTTTTTTTTCGGTCGCTTTCATTCAAAAAGTGTTGAAATATTTGAAATTAAATTTGGAAATTTTTACTGCTGAATGGCATAAACTCAAAATGAGAATAATGCCTCGAACAAAGCAACTTATTTGCGCTTAAATGCTTTATGTCCTGCGACGCCTTTACAAAAATAAATTTTGTTTTTGGTGCTCACAGAATGAAAAGTTTCCTAATGAAAAGCGTGTGCATGTATCTGCATAAAATGGCATGAGGATTTCGAAAGTAACTTTTTATTCAAATGAGCTACTGCTCCGCACACAAACACACATTAGTATTGCTATGGCTTCCAGCAGTGGTAGTGTCGATAGTACTTTTATATAGGAAATTGCTTGATTTGTTAAGCTATTATGTATGGGAGGGGGGCAGGGGGAATGCCTCTTCCTGATTTGATTTCAATTGTTGGTTTCGTATGCTGAATGCTGAAAGTGCTTTATGCTAATATTTATTTAAGGAGTGATTTCGTTGAGTCACATTGAAATTTCCCAAATGTATGTATTTGGGTATTTGCTTGTTTTTGGTTGGCACAGTTCAGGCGTATTTCTCAATTGTTTGTTTGCCATATGGTATTTTCGATTTGCTCAATTTGGTTTGATCAACGAAATTTGTATACTTTAGCCAGATCACAAAAGGGTTTATTCACTTTGATAGCCTGTTTGCACCAATAATGGCAGTAGCAGATACCATCATTAGTTGCTTTTGCGATACTGTGAATTCCGAATGATTTCGTCTAATCAAATAATGCAGTTCAGGCCATGCCACAGGTTACATACCACCAGTGTTCCCAGGTGATGCTGAAAGAAAAACGTCAATTTGGCTTTAAACATACGTCACTTGGTCAAAACTGTTAAATGCTAGAATGTTTAGATAAACCGGCTACGATGTCATAGAAAGAACGAAATTCTTTTTATTTGTAAAATCGAATGTTTTTTAATAGAGTCTTTTGTGTGGTTTTATACTCGGACATAGTACGAAACATTCTTATTTTGAGCTTAAAATTTCATTAAAAAATGGAAAGAATTTACTTAAAAAATTCCCATTTCTTTTTCACGTCGTGTAAATTTTTATTTTGGAGTGGTGAAATTCTTTATTTAGATTGTCTACTTCATTTTAAAATTGACGACTTTAGTTTGATGTGTTTGACGTATTTCAACTTTATTTGAAGTTTTTTTAATTAAATTGTTTTTAATGAAGTTTTTTTATATAGTTCTATTTAGGAAAATAGTTTGAATGATTACAAAAATCAACTTTTGGTAACGCACATGATCGGGACTAATCAGGCCCGCCGCCAGAATTTCTTCTTTGACCAACATTTTTTTTTTAACCATAATTTTTTAAAACTTTTTTTTGTCATTTTTTAAAGTTTTAAATAAATTTCGTACTACACTGAGAAGAAAAGTGCGCTTTAAAATTAAATGAGTACTTTCAAAAATAATTTAAAGTGTCAATTCCCAAAGGTTTATACACAAAGCAAAATAATTTTTTTTTTAAAAGTGTCAAAGTTGTTAAAGTAGACTTCTTTATTTATTATTTAACTATTCTTTAGTTTAAAAGTGTTTACTTTATTTTAAACTAGACACTTTATATTGAAAAGTAAAAAACTTAAATTTTATTGTTATCACTTTTAAAAGAATAAGTAAAGTGAATATATTTAATTTTAAAATTAAATTTTTTTTTGACACTTTAAATATAAAATGTTTCCGTTAAAATTCAAAACTTTTACTACTTTATTTAAAGGGTTCACATTGAAATTTTAACTCTTTTACTCACACTTTTACTCACACTTTTACTCACACTTCAAAATTGGTTATCTCAGTGGAGAATTAAAGTCAATGTGTCTAAGAGCGTCGATCTAACCTTCACCCTAAGGAAATATACTAGCCCCACCCTTAAAAGAAATGGTAGTGTGATACCACAGTGTCGTGAAACCAAATACCTTGGTATGCATCTCGATCGCAGACTCCCTTGGAAAAACACATCGAAGCTAAAATTACACAAATCAAATTAAAAAACTCGAACTAAATTGGGTCCTTTCGAAGCAAACAAAACTCAATACCACATACAAAATCCTTTTATATAAAATCGTAATTAAACCCATATGGACATATGGGATTGAGCTCTAGGGAACAGCATCTCCATCAAATGTTGAGAAACTACACAGAATGCAGTCGAAAGTTCTGCGTCAAATCGTTGCAGCTCCATGGTTTATAAGAAATGCACAAATCCATCGAGACAATTTCCAATTAGATCTCTAAGCGTACATCAAAGTAAATAGATAAGCTTAAGCTGCATCCAAATATTCTAGCTAGAAATTTGGTTAGACCCACCCGACCCCTACGTCTAAGGCGTAACTATTTTATTGCATTTGAATAGATAGCCCCGGTATAGAACGCCAACATCCATCGATGTCAACATCGCCTTGATGACGACTCTATCACCTGGCAACACTGCATACCATATGCAATGTCGAAGCTAACACAATACAGACCCATTAGAAGAACCTCGGACGGTTTGTTTTCGAAATTGTGCACATAAAAATTATGCACTCATGTATCACAATACCGCAATATTAAGATTCTGGATTTAAAAGATTCGGTAAATCAAAATTCTGTAAGCAATTGTCGAAAATGGTTGGCTACCTAATACAGAAAAGTTGCTATCTACTGATTTTCGAAAATTGTTAATGAATTAAAAGAACGCCTAATTATTTAAATTTTCTCTATTTTCTGTTCTTTATTGCAAGTGAGTGACTATGGCATTTTGTTATGTGGTAAAGCATCTATAGAAGCAATGGCATAAAATGTGAGTGTTCCCACAAAAAAAAAGTCTGATCAAATGCTTAGAAAAGTTCTATGAATTCGTAAGCAAAGACTTGATCAAAAACCAGATGCCCAACCGAAGCATATACATTCCATTAACAACGGAGAGGTAATGAATATATATTCTCGAAATTAGGACGGAAATGAATTGTGAAATGACGCAATCAAATTAGAACGCCCACTCATAGGGCACATGGCCCACAACAACGCATGATTAATTGTTTCCGATTTGTGCGTCTCGCTAACAATTGCACGAAATCTGAGACGCACAAAAAGTAAAAAAATCAAGAAGCATCTTAATCGAAAATTGCGTATACGCCCAACTGAGCCGAATTAGAGTTTATTTAGCAGCACCTTTTCGATGGTTCTTCTCTGTCGAGGTTGAGGTTTAGTAAACGATATTTTTATTGTGTTTGGTTTAATAACAAAAAGAAAAAAAAACGGTTCAAGGATAAATTCCCAGGCTGCGTGAGTGTGAATGGTGTTAAGATTAATGAGTGCAAATCATCTTGAATATTTTCCAAATCGTTTATTTATATTTTTTTGTTTATGTTGACGGTTGCATGAATTGTTGAGAATTATTTGATTAAATAAACTTAAATACTCCGAAAAAATTTAAAACAAAAGTAAATAAGCCCTCCAGTACCCAGTGGCGTCATTTGGGCGCCACCATTTACCTAAATGGTTTGAATTCGCGGCACTGCCCCTATTAATTTTCCTGTACTTGTATTTAATTGCTTTAATTCCTTTGTTAGTACTTGGCTCAAGGTCTAAGGGACAAGCACCGAATTGTAGAAAATATTAAAATACAAAACCCGAAGCTCACCTCAATACACTTACAAAGACTAGAGAGCAAATGCTAAAAAAAAAGTGCAATTAATTAAGAAAAAGTGGAACGCCTGCTTAGCCTGCAGGATCGCAGGCTATTACGCGACAGCAACTGAACTTACAAGAAATGCTACATGTTGCTGCGCCTCTAGCAATGGCAGTAGAAACAATAAAACCGTATTTTTATATGCCAGTGTTTCTTACAATTTAAGTGTCGCCTTGAGGGCGGACATTGCAATGGAAATTATAATTTTGCCTTTTTTAGTATATTGTAACTCAAGAAGTACTTGACCGATTTTAATGAAACACATACCAAAATGTAGGTAATTTCTACTATATGATATATGCCATTACATAAGCGTGGGCGTGGTAAAAGTTTTCTAAAATGCTATAATTCATGCAGTGTATAACCGATTTCGCTGCAGTTTTGTGTGATGAATGGGTAGCATGTTAATTCTGAAAAGTTGCAATCCTCCCACTGCCACGACCTAAAATTGAATATATAACTAATATATCCAACGTTATTTTGGCCGGAAAAAGTGTAGGCAATGACCTCGCATGGACCTTTAAGGTCCATACTCGATAGCTGGTTATCTCACATTTGCATGTAACCTCATTGAAGTTGACGAAGGGTGTATAGTATTCATCAATCAAGCTGAAGATATTATTTCGAGTTAGCTAGTTTTTTCGTAAGTGTCCTTTTGTGTCCCTTTTTAAGCCAAAGAATAACAGCATTTGTTGTTTGTAATAGGAAACTAAAAATCTTCTTCTAGTCTAGACAACTTTTTACATTTTTTGCAATCCACTTCAATTCGTTTGTGTGCACGGTTAGTTTGAGCTGATACCAATTGTCAATTCTAAGGGTAATACATTGGCCCAGCATAAGTTTGCATGCGGAATTTTAAATTTGGTTTTTACTATTTATGGGCTATCTTACATTCGCCTATTAGGCAAGCAAATTTGTGTCCCAAAGTATTATCCATAACTAAAAACTTCACAGACTTTCAAAATTTGAAAAATTCAGAAAAAAAATTAATTATTTCCTAACGCTCTACTGTTGGGCTCTTACTTTCCTTCGAAGCCTTCGAAACTTCGAAGTTTTTCCGAAGATTTCGAAGACTTCGTTGGACACTAAAATGCACATGATCGGGACTAATAAATTCTGTTAGAGGGGGCTCAAAAAGAGTACCCGAGTCTCACAGTTTTTCTGTATCAATTCTTAAAACCGTTTAAATCGCATTTTGCATTTTTCCCATGCACATAATAATTCTTCAAAAATACATTTTAAATTAGATTTGAAATGTGAAGCAGGTCCAAAAAAGTCCTACCGTATTTTTCTTAGCCCATTAGTGATGAGAGCGAAATAATAGGAAATTTTTCAAGAATACCTAGTAATGATCTATGAAAACAAGTGAGTATGTTTCAGTCGGTCAAAGCCGACTTATGTATAACCTACACCTACTGAACCATATTGGATCCGACATCTTGAATTTTGCTATTTCGACATCAAATTCGAAATTAGCGACCCCAAAACCATTAGATACCAAGTTTGGAACTATTTAAGCGGAATATAAGTGAAACCCCGATTTTTACTTATATTGGAGGTGGCGGTCTACCGATTTCGCCCATTTTCAATACCGACTCCTTCTAGGACATGAAAAGGATACATCCAAAATTTGGGCTTCCTATTTTAATGCTAGCTCCCGCAATCGTGTTTACAAGAAAAGAGGACGGACAGACGGATAGGGCTAAATCAACTCAGGAGGTGACGCTGATCAAGAATACACGGACACGCCTACTTCTTGGTGTTACAAACATCAGACCAAAGTGAATATACCCATACCATACCGCTAAAGTCAGTATTTGGGTCCCCCAAAATATCCCGAACACAAATAATTTCATCTCTCCAATAAACATTTTTATTTTAGAAATTTTTAGCAAAAAAAATCATTTTTTGAATTCTGACCGTTTAGTGGTCAGAATTCAAATACTATGGTGGATTAAGATGTTCAGCAAATTTGTAGCTAGGGTTAAGTAGGATATTTTTGTTGAATATACTACTAGTATGATAATCGCTTACCGTTAGACAGATTTTTCAATTAGAGTGTAGCAACATCCTTTGAGCTTAATAGATAAAATACCGAAATATTTTGAATGAAAAGACCGAAAAATCGTCTATGAACGTATCGTACTCGCATGTGTAAGGTATTTTAGCTTCGGCAGGACCGAACATATTTCTCTTACTAGTTTTTTATTGGTGTTTATTGGTTTTTGTGAAAATTTTCCCTCAACATATCTTCGATAAAAATTATACTTAACACGTGTAAGAGAAAGGGAATGAAGGGCAGACTTTGTCATTCAAAAATAAACCTACTCGTTTTATGACTATGGCCAAATAAGCTGTCAAATATGTGTCAATTTGGTTTCTGGCTAAACGAAAAGTGAACGTGACAGAACTATTAATAAAATGTGTGCCGCAGTCCGTAACTTCAATTCGCCGTGACAGCAATGGAAATCATAAAATAAATTACGATTCCGGTTGGATGTCCTGTCAGCGCCATTTTCTAATCGAAAATGTGTGTGTAGGTGAGTAAGTAATTGTATGATTCAGCCTCTCATTTTATGAGTATAATTTGTCCACTGGAAAATATTAATTGGCGTCACAAGTGTATTGGCCTTGATTAAACCTGGGTTGAGTATAATCGATTTCTAGTAAATAATAATGTCTGGTATATTAAGCTAGCTGTACACCTCACGTGAAATTGAATGTGAATATTTTTTATACTAAACATAGACCCCTTTCAACGCAACGTAAAATAAATTTGATGTTTCCATTTCAAAGAAAATCAAAAACTCTAAATAAATGCGAAAAAAAATTCATAAAAATTACGCAGGGAACATTCAGTGAACATACGTGAACTCGTATTCACCACTTTTCACGAGAAGTGTAAGTCCGATTGATAACGTGAAAATGGAAAGTGGTGAATTGAATGTCAGACTTTTCACAGTGATTTTCACGTTCGAATGCCGATAGGTATTTTAAAAGTTGTGTTCAACGTGAATTTTCAATTAAATTCATGTGTTTCACTTTTTTCTCCAAAAGTAGACATTTTTTATATTATTTGTTCTCTGAAATTGAATTCACCATATTGTTTCGTTCACTGCCAAGTTCACTGTGAATAATTTGAAAGTTGTCATCATGATTCCGCATTCACGCATTCACTGAAGGTGTAAAGCATGCTTTCGAACGAAAAACTTTCCATGCTATTTAAATTTCAGCACTTAATGTTCTCATGCAAACAACCTGTAATTCCTGTGTGGCGCAGACACGCAGGCGTGTTTTGCATTTTTACACAAGGAATTGCATTGAATTATATATCGTTGCCGTGCAGAAGTTCAATACTAACCCATTTCCGTCCAATGCAATTTTTTTCTAGATATTTTGGTAAGATTGTTTTTTTTGGTTAAAAAAAACCTCCACGTAAAAAGTTTTGACTTCCGGTTCTGGTGTACCAGTCTATTGCGCAAACGCATCACTGGTCACACTGAAAAAAAAGACAGCTTTAAAACCAAGTAAATTTGGTGCTTGATTAAAGGACAAATTTTTTCCTTAATTTAAGGAATTTTTCCTAATTTTAAGGAATTATTCTTGAATTTAAGTAAAAGTACCTTAAAACGGAAATCACCGCCTCTTTAAAACAAATTTACATTTTTCTTTACTTTAAAGACAGCTAATTTTATTAATTGTGAGTAAATTTGAACTTTATTTAAAGAAATTCGTTTTTAATATATGGAAAAAATATTTTATTTAGTATACGTGTCCTCAATTCTAGTATTTATTCCTCAATTTTTATAAATATTTTCCTATTTTAAATTCAAAGAAAATTGTACTTACTTTTAGTAAAAATCTTTGTTTTTAAGAAAGATATTTTTATAAATTGAAAGTAAGATTCAGGTTTTTTTTTAAAAGTGAGTATTTCAAAATAGAAATTGCTAAAAATAGAATTGATTTAAATAGTAAAAAACAAATATTTCGCATAAATAAAAATTTTTGAATACTCGTGCGGGAGTTGAACCCGATACCTTTTGATAGTGAAGCGGAGGTCTTAACCACTGCACCACAGCAGCTGCTGATTTTACTAATTTTAGTAAATTTTTACTTTATTTAAAGAAGTTCGTTTTTAATACAAGGAAAAAAAATTGTTTTGTATACGTCTAATGTAGTTTTCCAAAATTTTTAGAAATTTTAGGAATAGAATTGATATAAATAAAAAACTAGAGAGTGGACTATCTTCGGCTATACCGAAGTTGAAATACCCCCACACAGTAGGAAGAAGTACCTCGAACATATAAAAATGTGGTCTCAAGACCCTATTTTGAGCCAATTATAGGTGGTTTTGGAGCCCAGACCATGTCCAAAATCCATTTCTAAAAATTTCCAATTAAATCCACAAAAAAAAAAAAATTGGTCTCAAGACCCCATTTAGACCCTTATATATGTGGCTTCGGAACCTCGGACCATGTCAAAAATACGTTTCTAAACATTTCCAATCGAATACAACAATAAAAATTTTTTACCTTTTTTTTCGGTGTATGGGAGCCACGCCCAGTTTTTGTCCGATTTGGCTGATTCTCGAACTTGATCTCAGTATTCACGAGAAAAACATGTAAAAAAAGTTTCAAGTCGATATCTCCAAAACTGCGACCGCTATCGTGCGGACGGACAGACGGACAGACGGACAGACAGACGGACATCGCTAAATCGACTCAGGAGCTGATACTGATCAAGAATATATATACTTTTCCATACCGGACACGCCTCCTTATGGGCGTTACAAACGTTGTGACAAAGTGAGTATACCCTGCCACAGTGAGTGTGGGGGTATAAAAATATTTGGCATGAATATAAATTTCTGCTTGTCCCAGGCGAGAGTCGAACCTGATACCTTTTGATCGGGAAGCAAAGGTCCTAGCCACTGCACCACGGCCGCCGCTGGTGTGAAACGTAGTGAAAATTAGACGCCAACGCAATTATGCTGTCTATAGCACAGTCTGTTGATTGGTCTTGTCATAACGCCAAAGGTCGCAGGTTCGAATCCCACCGAAGTGAAATCGTAAGTACATATTTGTAATCACTATAAATTGTAAATTTAATTTAAGTTAATAAAATGAAATATGATTTTAAAAAATATAAAATAAAAAGAAAAAGAAAATATAAAAAAATGAACAAATACAATAAAAAAAAAAATTTTTGGAGAAATTTTTGTCTTAAAAACGAAGAAAAACTTCTTAGAATTAAAGAACTTTTTACTAAATTCAAAGAAATGTTTCTGTTATGAAAGAAATAAGTATTAAATTTAAAGTCAAAATATATACTCATCTTAAGTAAAAGTGTTCCCTAATTTCAAAGCTATCATGACTTTAGTGCTGTTTCATTCCCCTTTTTTCTTTGGATTAAGGCATTTTTCCTTAACTGGAGTACACTTTTTTTTCAGTGTACGTTTCACACCAGCGGCGGCCATGGTGCAGTGGCTAGGACCTTTGCTTCCCGATCAAAAGGCATCAGGTTCGACTCTCGCCTGGGACAAGCAGAAATTTATATTCATGCCAAATATTTTTATACACCCACACTCACTGTGGCAGGGTATACTCACTTTGTCACAACGTTTGTAACGCCCATAAGGAGGCGTGTCCGGTATGGAAAAGTATATATATTCTTGATCAGTATCACCTCCTGAGTCGATTTCGCGATGTCCGTCTGTCTGTCCGTCTGTCCGTCTGTCCGTCTGTCCGTCTGTCCGTCTGTCCGTCTGTCCGTCCGCACGATAGCGGTCGCAGTTTTGGAGATATCGACTTGAAACTTTGGGTACATGTTTTTCTCTTGAATACTGAGATCAAGTTCGAGAATCAGCCAAATCGGATAAAAACTGGGCGTGGCTCCCATTCGCCGAAAAAAAAGGTAAACATTTTTCAAGTCTTTTTTATGGTTGTATTCGATTGGAAATGTTTAGAAACGTATTTTTGACATGGTCCGAGGTTCCGAAGCCACATATATAAGGGTCTAAATGGGGTCTTGAGACCAATTTTTTTTTTTTTTGTGGATTTGGTTGGAAATTTTTAGAAATAAAACCACCTATAATTGGCTCAAAATAGGGTCTTGAGACCAAATTTCTTCCTACTGTGTGGGGGTATTTCAGCTTCGGTAGAGCCGAAGATAGTCCACTCTCTAGTTTTTAATTTATATCAATTCTATTTCTAGAATTTTTAAAAAATTTTGGAAAACTACTTTAGACGTATACAAAACAATTTTTTTCCTTGTGTTAAAAACGAATCTCTTTAAATAAAGTTAAAATTTACTAAAATTAGTAAAATCAGACATATCAGCAGCTGCTGTGGTGCAGTGGTTAAGACCTCCGCTTCACTATCAAAAGGTATCGGGTTCAACTCCCGCACAAGGTATTAAAAAATTTATATTTATGCGAAATATTTGTTTTTTATTATTTAAATCAATTTTATTTTTAGCAATTTTTATTTTGAAATACTCACTTTTTAAAAAAAAACTGAATCTCACTTTCAATTTATAAAAATATCTTTCTTAAAAACAAAGATTTTTACTAAAAGTAAGTACAATTTTCTTTGAATTTAAAATAGGAAAATATTTATAAAAATTGAGGAATAAATACTAGAATTGAGGACACGTATACTAAAAAAAATATTTTTTCCATATATTAAAAACGAATTTCTTTAAATAAAGTTCAAATTTACTCACAATTAATAAAATCAACTGTCTTTAAAATAAAGAAAAATGTAAATTTGTTTTAAAGAGGCGGTGATTTCCGTTTTAAGGCACTTTTACTTAAATTCAAGAATAATTCCTTAAAATTAGGAAAAATTCCTTAAATTAAGGAAAAAATTTGTCCTTTAATCAAGGACCAAATTTACTTGCTTTTAAAGCTTTCTTTTTTTTCAGTGTGGTCATGGGCGAGACTTTGGGACGTTATAGGTACATTTAGGTAGAACTATGCCGACATAGTGGACGTAGATAAGACTTAGAGGATAAAATGGCGGCATTGGGGGACCGGTGGGCCTGAATTTCACGTTTTGTTTACGATTCTAGCGACTGATCATATGACATGCTCAGAGGAAAAGAGCGATGAAATGTACTGACGCTCCATACATTTCATCGCTTTTTTATTCTGAGCGTGTCATATAATCCATTGAGATATTGCAAAATGTGCAAATTTGGAAATATTTTTGCTACCGTTTCCGCCCAGTGACGCGTTTGCGCAACGTTGTTAGGGGAATTGAAATGCAAGTATTTATTTTGCTTTAAGCAATTGCTTGTTTCTTTTCTTGAGTAGATAAAGGTTCAAACAAATTAAAACCAAACAAATCAAAAGAAAATTTTGTAGGTCAATTTTATATTTTCGGTGGGAGCGGGGGAGTGTTTAAAAGTTTATGTATCCAATATTTTTAGATAGATTGAACCTTAACTAACGAAATGGTTTATTGGTTTTTACAGAAAATAGTTTTATCTACTTTATAACGTGCGTTTGCGCAACTCTGGGCTGGAACTGGCCAACGCCACGAGCCGTGATACGCCTAGATAGTAGCCGAAAAATGTAATTTGACAAATTTAGCCCAAGTTGTTATGAGGTTCAGTGATTCAATGAGGCATTGGTCTTTTTTACACACACACACATGGTATTTCTTCAATTTTAGAGTTAAGGTTGCCTTTATTCTAACAAAAAATGTAACCAAAAATCACCCAAAATACTACAACTTTATTGTTTCAGTATTATGAGAAGGAGAGGAAGTATATTTTCAAAAACCACATGAATAAATTTCAATATAAATTCCATTTTCCGTTTTATTTCTCTCGTGGCGTTGAGTACATTTTTTTTCATGTTCAGCTGGGAAAATAATTTAAATCATTTTCATGCTCCTGCACAGAGCACTGAACTTTTTGCACTCGCTTTCCTTGAGCAAGATAATAAAAAAATGAGAATACTATTTCCACATAAATAAAAGCGCTTTTAATGGTGGAGGGTCTCGAAGACGACGACTTTCAGGAAGACATGAATAGCATTTAGAGTTTTTTTATATATTTTTTTTATTGGAACAAGTGGCAAAGACGAAGCGGAAGAAGCGCATATTGCTTGTTTTATATTTTGCGGCGACCACATAATTCATTCGCGTTCACTTTCTGCAACTTCTCTGGCACACTCTACTACTACTGTCTTCCGCTCATAAGACTTTAAGAAGTTGGTCTTTCCTCTGCTCATGGTGAAGTTTTGCATTTTATATGCTGCCTCGTAGAAGAAGTTTGTTTATTTAATTTCCTTCCACTGCGACTTCCGGCATTGGTCCATTATGATTTACAGCCGATTCCATTTCACCTGAAGAAAAGTTTAAAGATTTTATTTCGCTATTGTGCACCATCTTCCTGAAATGGAAAGTATGTGCATATGCTCAAGTGCTTGGCAGTTGCAAGTCTGCTGGCAAGCAGCTTTCCAAAGAAACAAGAAGAATGAGGAAATAAGGTAAAGAAAAAGTTCCTTTGAAAGTTGCTTTTCATTGGTAACCACTTGGGCTTGTCCCATGACTTAAGGATGTAAAATCAAAAGTCACTCAAGTGAATGTTTTTTTTTGTACCTAAAAAGGGGGCTTCTTTCGAGATCATTTGAAATTTTGTTTGAATTTCTTGTGAGTGATGTCAAACAAAAAACTATTTCAGATTTGGAAATTTTTAAAATGTATTGGTCGGATGAATTTTGTGGAATTTGGGTCGCTGGTTCATTTTGTTTAAAATAAAATTGGTTTTATTTGTTTCTATTGAAAAGTTAACGATACCGAAAACATATTATAACGGAATTAACGAATTGCCTTCACCGAAGTTAACTTCCTAGTTAATGTTTTTCAGTTTAACGATGTTTATCTCTTGGTTAACAATGCCAACCCATCGTCACTGCATCAAAATTTTAAAAATCCTGTCCTCACACCTGCAATTCTGGCCGATTTCATTCATTTTCATAGAGCACACAGTCAATTCCAGTGAATTGGTTGAGTTGATTAATATTTAAAATGCACAGCCATGAGTTCTCATTTCCGTATACAGCCTCGTAACATTCCGCGCACAGATTTGTCAAATCAGATAAAAATATCAACAACCTCAACGAAATTCCGCATACATTTTTAATTTTGGCAATAAATTCCGGTCACGTCAGGCTGGAGTCTCTCTCTCCCCCTTTCCCTGATGGGTTCATTTCAGTTCAGATGGTTGAGCGTTCATATTATATTTGTGATGAAGCCCTATTTAGCATTAAATGCAATTCAGAGTTTTCGCATTCAAATGGAAATCAAATGTATTGTAAAATCGTAGTTGGCATTTGGATTATTGGTAATCAGCATTTTAGTTATGATACATTTACCACTCAACTATTTTGGCATTGTCGCAGACCGATTAAAATTGCCAAATGATGATATCCATATTGCATTTAGTTGCAGGTGCTTTTTGTTCGATGCCGACCAAGGTAGCAATTTCGTATGAATGACTCGTAATGGATTTGCAAGCAATACCATACAAGAATTACGTATTCATACGTATTCAACATTATGTAAAATTCAAAGCCACAATAACCCTGAACAATTTAACCCAAAGAGTTCTAAATTATTCCACATCGATTTAGCCTCACATGAGAGCCACAATTTTCATTTTGCAAATCACTGAATCCGTGCATTGTATGCAATTGCTTACCAAATCTATATGATGCCAATGGAGTGGACATGCATTTTTCAGTTGTAGTGGCAACATTTCAACAAAACAATTGTAATATGAACCTAATCGTTTCTGATGACAGAGTACACAGAAAGAAAAAAGATAGGTCAATTTAATCCAAAAAACGTGGTAAAATACTTTTTTTATTTTATATGGAAAACACCAGCAAACAATCTAATCGTCGAAAAATTGGTCAATGATTTTTAACTACGATCTCTGGTTCACCAACATCAAAAAATTGTAACGACCTTTTTACGGTTTGCAACTCAACTGAGTTTGGTTGCTATATTGGATATTGGCAGCATGGTCGTATTTCGGCAACCAATGATGTGATTCGCTCGATGCCGAAATGCAACCATGCTGCCAATATTTCATAATTCTGAAACAGCATGACATTTAATACAAGAGAGAAAAATTATGAAATATGGCTGTCTCGTTTACGCTCTCAAAGCAACAAGTGCTGCATAATATATGAATAACTTATATTCGATACTTGACTCATCAAGTATTTGCTTCTATTGGTATGCGATACTATTAGTAGTATTTTAGGAAAGTTTGTATGACAATTGTTGGGTCGTAATAATAAAAATGCCTTAGCGCAATTGCTACCTGCATATACTTTACTCAGAGATTTTACTTCAAATCAAAATTGTATGAAAATGATCATAAAAAGTATTAAATCGAATACAAAAGAATCGAATTTTCGCAGCACTAGAAGATGGCGTCAAAATTGTTTACATTTTACATTTTTGATATATCGAAAACAATTGTTAAAATCAAATTGTTATTATGTTGTAATCAATTTGGACAAAAATTGTGTTTTTATGATTTCAAAAATAGGTTCCATTTATTACGTTTCTGGGTTGCTGCATTGTTAATCGTTTTTTTTTTTGGTAAGATTTACCTACCTTTTTTTTGTGTGTATTAAAACGCCCCATGAGCATGTGTAGGTCCAATCGGCAAAGTTAAATTTGACATACGATTTTATGAATGTATACATTCACATTTATATCAAAATCAAATCAAGAACTAATTATACGAGTACACCTGTCAACATGAGCTCGAAAGGTTAATGAAAACTCAGTTAAAAAGAAAACAAGCCAAAAATTGTGTGAAGAAGGCCAAACCTATACGCCTTCATATGACATATGATATCAAGTACGGTGAGAATTCCAATTGGGGAAGACATTTCCGCCCACTGTACGACGAGGACACCTGAATAGAAATATTTATGTATATAAAAATGTATGTATAAAAAAGAACATACTAAATTCACAAACGAAGTATAATGTAAAGTACAACATACTTCATACTGCAGACTGAGGCGGGGGCTTGGGTGTGACGCCAATGCACACCACACTGTCTGGGGTAGCTAGGACTTAAATGAAAGGAGTGAGTCACTTTTTGATTACATTATAAGCACTATACTTATCTGTATAAAGGTAACGTATCAAACTTATGCAATATGCAGGAAATTTTGGACATCTCTGACTTCCTGTATGATAGCATTAAGGAACACTCTTTTTCTGATCATCGATATCTGCAATTCGGTTTAGGTGACCTTCCCTCAACCCAACCTCCTTTTAGGAATCTTAGAAGAACGGACTGGGAAACATACAAATTAATAGTGGCTGAAGTAGGAGGCAGCATTCCTTCTCCACCAACTGCAGAATTGACAAGATCAAATCTTGATAGTATGGTGTACACCTTAACGTCGGTCTTAAGCTGTAGGCAAACCCAGGAGTAAAATCAGCTTATATTAAAGCTCTTCGGAGTCAACAAGGCAAAGAAGTCAAGAGCTACTAGTGACTGAGACTTTTAGAAGAATAGTCTTAGGGTTTTTAAGAAAGAAGTAAGGAAGGCTTAGCGCGATTTGCGTAGAGTTTTCGTTGGTAGCATTGAAGATACATCTGAGGCGTCTAGACTTAGAAAGGTTCTTGCTTCGAATCCGTGGCCCACGGGCTATCTGAAAAAGTCGAATGGTTCGTGGACTATTTCTAGCGAGGAATCTCTCGACTTATTGTCAGACACTCACTTCCCAGGATGTTCTAGATTAGTTCTGAGGAGCATTCACTCTCCGCATCTGTAGTGAAATAATATTTGAAATCAAAATAAATTGGGCAATTAACTAATAGCTTCAAGCCCTTCAAATCGCCGGGCCCCGATGGAGCTAGGTTTGGTTAGGTTAGGTGGTAGATTAGGACTCATTGCACTGCCTAGGATCAGCATCTCGAAGGTGGTAGGTGTGATCACTGGTCACTGTTTGATTGGACGCCACAAAGTAAGGCTTGGTGTCTTCGCTAGCGACTTCTGTAGGAGTTGTTTAGATGAGGAGGAGGAGGGGACTGTGAGCATCTCCTCTGCTCCTGCCCTGCACTTTCTCGAGCAGGAGGGCCCTGTTTGGGTCATTCTTCTTGGACAGTCTCTGTGATCTCTACGGCTAGCAGAGCAGCCCTTCATCGGTTCATCTTGAACTCCAAATGGTTTGGGGTATAGGGGAAAGGAATGCGAATCCTGTGGTATCACAATGGACCTTATTTGGGCTAAGTATGCCGGCGTGCGGTGATTTAGGTATTCGGGATACCTCGGTGAATTAGCATAAGCACAAAATGTGTCTACCTTGTAGACAACAAATTATCCTAAATTATACGAATTTTCACCTTGCAGTGTGTATAGGGGTGATTCAGTTTCGGCCTAGTCGAAGATAGTTCACTCTCTAGCTTTCTCTAAAAATATAACTATTCTAGGGGAATCGTGAATTTCCAGCGTGGATTTCGACGCTATTAGGCACTATATCATTTGTAACTAATGGCAATTTGAGGAAAAAGTTATCTGCAATTTCTATTTAAGTTTCGGTACCAAAATGCCATTTTACTATGCATTCGTTACATCTTTATTTTATTGCTATTTGTGCAGAGGCTATTGTTAGAAATAAGTCTTAACCTTTCGAAATCAAATGTGTATTCACTATTGTGAAAAGCAGTTGTCGAGTGCCATTTAACCGCATTCGCTTCGGCATCACTGATAACCCACTGTTGCAAGATGAAGGATTAAGAATATTTGAAGTTACTATTCTTGACTTTGCAAACACTTAAGCTAATTTTCGTTGTTTGTACCAAAATTTGTATGAGCCCCTTGACCAAAAACCCTGCCTGTAGTGCAGAATAGTCACAAATTTCATTTTCGCTGAATTGATTGAATTTTCATTACGGACTTGTCATCTCGGTGTGACCAACGATCACCGGCTGTCGGACCACTTGATAAGCTGTGTTGATGTGATGTGTTGACACTTGTTTTAATTAATCCACTCACCAGCAAGCAGCAGCGAATCGACTGACTTGGACAGACGCGCCGCAAAATTTGCGATGCTAATTTTGTATGTACGTCCAATTGCAGTTGCTGATGTAGCATATGTTGCCATGCTTGCACTGAATTTTATTGTAGGCACTTTCGAATCGTCGATGTCAGGTGACATTGTGAGAACTCCCGGATTTTGGTCAATTTAGGGAAAGTGAACAAGCATTCGGTTAAGCTAAGTGACATGATTGATTGCGAAATTGATTCAGCAATGACCGAATGAACAAGTGGCTTTAATAGGAAATACCTAATCGCACAATTTATAGATGGAATTTTATATGGACTGGCACACTGACTCAGGAGGTTCAGGAACTGTCAAAAAAAGTTACGTTCCACTGGACTTAGACACATTAGACCAATATTGTTTTATTTTTCGTATTTTTTTGGGAAGACATAGGACAATAGAGTGGTTCTTATCTTTCGATTTTTCGAACAAGTGCACCCCCGCAGTTTGTTTCTTTATGGAAGAAGACCCAACTGCCAAAGTTGCAGAAAAAAATATGAATTTTTAGGGGTGCCTGAAAAGCCTCAAAGTCCGGAAAATCCGGGTAAAGTCCATTACAGGATTAACCGACGAAGAAGGGTTGGAGCGTTTTTAACCATCTTTTTCGGTTAAATCTACCGACTTTTTTTTTTGTAACGCGTGTCCGTGTATGGAAAAGTATATATGTCCTTGAAAGCATCGAAAACTGAACCGCCACTGAACAGCCATGTCCGTCAGTATGTCCGCCCGAACGATAGCGGTCGAATTGAAACTCCTCCAAACTGAGATAACGTTCGAGAATCACTCAGGTTCCAAAAGCACATAAAAATGGCTCAAAATAAAGTCATGTGATCAAAGTTTTTACGTTCGAGGTACTTTTAAATGCGTCATATTGTGTGGGGGGTATTTCAGCTTCAGCATAGCTGAAGATAGTCCACTCTCTTGTTTTTAATATTTTGGCATTGTTACTGTTTCCATTTCATTCATACCAGATTATTGCCGAATGTGTGTTCACATCTTTTTTGTGTGAGAAAGAACGAATTTGAAAACGATATTTTAGTATTACATTTTAATGTTCTTTTCATTTATTCAAAGCCATTCAAAGTTTATGTGAAATTAAAACTTTATAATGTACAGAGTATGCGGAAAACATACCAACTACTGAAATATTCATTAGTTGGGAATGGACCGTAAGTAACTAGAAAGTGAAGTTGCAGAAGCAGCTTGAATCAATCACATCACTTCATAATGGGCTGCTGGCATCGCCTGGCTGGCTTAACTATAAATGTATTTATATCTTGCGGGTGTAATAGTCATTTGTACAAATACAAATGACTATTTCATTAGAACATCGCACAGCCCACGTACTGATAATATCAAACAACTTAACTCTATTTGAGCTGAAAAAAGCAAATTTGTATGCAATCTCTTACGAAAGCAACTTTTTGTACATATGTAGGTACATAAAGAGCTGAAAAGTTGGCAACACTTGCACATTTTTTATTGCCGAAAGTGTAATGTTTTATTGACACCATTTTCCATTCTATGTGGGCAAGCCTCTCGCTAACGTCATAGGCTGCCTGACCCACACACAGACCCACCCAGAGTTCTGTGAAACAATTTTACTTTTCATATCGAAATGGAAATCCAGCAAATGTCAATGTTTTGTTTTTGTTTTTGTTATTGCGTTTCCACTTCCATTTTTCTAGGACAGCGTAGGGTGGAACGATCTTTTTGTGCAAGTATGTGAGGGAGAATGCCATTTCTGCAACAATATTTTTCGAACATACTACACTCAAAGAAATAATATGTTTGGGGAACGTTTGCTTCAAATATACTACTTTTGAATACAAACTTAAACGAAAAAACAAACAAGAAAACATTTGCTCCAAATTAGGTCGTTTTGCAACAAATAATAAATAAATTGGCAACAATTTAAAAACGTTTCCAATAAAGTATTGCATTTTACTTTTATTGGAAACGTTTTTAAATTGCTGCAAATTGAAAACCAATTTCTAATAAACGTTTACATTGTTAAAATCGAATTCTATGTAAGCTTTGTTTTTATCGACCAGAACGAAAGTAGCTCAGTGGCACAGCGTGTATGTGCGTAACTTATAAACCTTACGTCCCGCGTTCGAATCCTGGCTGAGTTAAACTTTTTTTTTTTTCGTTACTTAAACGTTGGTCGCAAACGAAACAACAAACGAAGAGTGTTTGTCTAATTTTTCGTTTCTTACGAACGAAAAAATTCTTGGAGTGTACATATATGTAAAAGAAGTGCACTTTTTTGTTTAATGGTGCGACTCTAATGTCACTGGCCGTGCAGCAACGTCGGTATGTGTGAATGCTTTGTTAGTTTTTGTTCATAAAATATTTATCTTGGATTGTGAAAAAGAAAAACCCGTACGTAGTTATATGCATTTGATGAGACTTTTTTTCAAAATGAATTCACTCGCGGCGCCGAAAGATGTCGTCTGGTCAATGTAACTGTGCTGCAAAGTAAATAAAATGTTCCGAGATGTTTTATGAAAAATCCTTTTAAAGTATATATAAGAACATGCGATCTGCTGGTAGATAATATCCTTCTGCAATTTCCGCCTTCAAAAACAATTTATTTCATTTGTTTCCTTCTTGTTGCTGCTTTATTTATTTTCGCTGGCGCTTACGAGACAACATTTTTAAACTTTTGTCACGTAAAGAAACAGTTTTCATTTTTTATTCCATATTTATTGTGCCAAGGAATGTTCCTTGCCAAGGAATGTTCCTTGCTCTCGTGTTCATGTTCTCATGTCCCAGTAACTGGGTCACTTTTATTTTCCTTTTCTCTCAGCTACAAATTGTACAATTGTCCGGTATTTGTTGTTACACCCACTCTAATCTTTTTAGTACCTGGTATTTGTCAGACCTGCTGGACAACGTTTCTTTGTGAACTTGTGTCTAAAAACATAAAATAAAAAATGATTTTCCCAATTGAATAGTCACTCTCTTGGTATGTGACATACAATGTTAAAAGCATTTTTCAATAAATCCATATGTCCGCCCCTAAACAAGTCATAAAAATACTGAAAAATACTAAATAAAATATTCTGCTCGACTTCTTCGGCGATTTTCAATGCAATTGGTGCAGGAAGAATGAACTGATTGCGCATACATTAACATTGCCTGTATTTTTTCTTTTTGAATTCCATATATTCATTGGCTCTGCACAATTTTAATTCACAGCTTTACCGCAAGTCTGGTCAAACTGAAAATGAACAGTTAAAGGAAATAATTCGCGGAATTTCTGTAATGAACGGCTGCTGTGATCGAAAAAGACAGAAACGCAACGATAAAATGAACAGCTGAAGTCCAATTAAATCGGCTTATTAAATATTAAGTAAGCTTCCTGCAAGCTTAATTAAATAAAAAGTGTGTATATAGTTTAATTTAACAGTCGCTACAGCTATAATTGAAGGCATCGGATCAATAAGATGATAAGTTCACCAATACATTGAATTTAGTGGAGCAAACGACACCATACATTTTATCCTGCTTTATTCGATATATTTTTAAGCTATTCAAAAAACCGTTCAGGTTTCTTGGCGGTTCCTGGTTATAAGCCGATGGGAGCTCAGAATCAATATAAAAAAAATTGGAGGTAAACACTTTAATTTTTACCCCCTTCATATTAGAAATTTTAGAAATGTCATTCCTTTAAATTTTCTCAGTAAATTCTGAATCTTAATTTGTCGCCGAATGTTTTCCATTTCACTCGTTTCGGCAATAATCGACGAACATCGCTTGGGAAGCGCTCATTAATATTTTTCTTGCTTTTTTGGTGCACTTGTTGAAGCGTAAACTATTGGGTTGATTGGTCTTTCGGTCTTGCCATCATTTGGATGATTTCGGTTGGGCGTGGTGATTGGATGTGCTCTGAAATTTTTGGTTAATTTGTGAGGAAACTTTACGCGTTCAAATGTAATATGGAAATTGGTTTCATTTCTCGCGCTAACTTTTAATTCGCTATGGCAGCGAAAGTTTAAGATTGCAAGACTTTGAAGTTTGAATGCAATTTGGGGCATTGGTTATTTACTCTGCTAATCTCAGCCGAACTGAACCATTTCCAATTCATATAAAATTTATAAAAAAATATACAAAAAACTACTTTGTGTTTTTGTAATTAATAAATTTGCGCACACAACAACTAAAACTGCAATTCGGGCTTTCGATGCCGCGTTCAATGCTTTGAAATACCGCAATAACCATCAATACATAGTTTATATTTTATATTTTTTTTGTTTCGCAAAAGAAATTCAATTTCGTCTGTCACTCCAAATCCATTCTCTCTCGTACAACTGTCGCCGCTTGTCGTTTTCGCCTTTCCGCTCAACTGGGTCAAATTTGTTCTTTGCTGTCAGTTTTCGGTTGAAACAACACCACCGCGACTACATGATGCAGATTACTACAAAGAAGGAAAATAATCGATTAACGAGTTTCCGATTGCAATTCCTTAAAATCCTGCATGTGCATAAAAAGCAAAACTGAAAGAAAGTGAGTGCGCCATTGAAATTAATTCGATGCCAATTCTCCTTTGTATTTTGTGTGGAATACTCGTAATTGGAAGTATGTTTGCTGTCTTTGGAATGATTCATTCAATTGAACGTTGCAATAATTCTTTTGTTTTTGTAATCCTTATATAAACGTGCTTTGGTTGGACTATTATATTGAAGTGGTTCGTATTTTTGATTTTTCGAAATTGAACAAGCGCACCCCCGCAGTTTGTTCCTTTATGGGATAGGGCCATACTGTCGAATTTTCAGAAAAAAAAATTGATTTTTAGGGGGTCTCGTAGGTAGGGTAAGGTACGAAAAAAAAGCAATTAAGAAAATGCGATTTAGAATCAGAAAAATACGTGCAAAAACCATAAATTAGGACTATTCCATTCCTTTCGAATGAGTAGCAGAACTCCTTAATCCGTTAAATACACTTCAACAAAATCTTATTTCGAAGAACCTACTTCTCGAACTTTTTTTAAAGCCCAAAAGTTTCGCTATTCAAAAACAAGCAACTTCGCAGACGAAAGATTTGTGATCGAAAATTCCCTTGAATTTTGAGAATTTTTTGAAAAAAACTGGTGTTAATGAAGTGATAATATGAGAAAAAACTAGAGAGTGGACTATCTTCGGCTATACCGAAGTTGAAATACCCCCACACAGTAGGAAGAAGTACCTCGATCATAAAAAAATGTGGTCTCAAGACCCTATTTTGAGCCAATTATAGGTGGTTTTGGAGCCCTGACCATGTCCAAAATCCATTTCTAAAAATTTCCAATTAAATCCAACAAAAAAAAAATTGGTCTCAAGACCCCATTTAGACCCTTATATATGTGGCTTCGGAACCTCGGACCATGTCCAAAATCCATTTCTAAAAATTTCCAATTAAATCCACCAAAAAAAAAAAAATTGGTCTCAAGACCCCATTTAGACCTTATATATGTGGCTTCGGAACCTCGGAACATGTCAAAAATACGTTTCTAAACATTTCCAATCGAATACAACAATAAAAAAGAATTTTTACCTTTTTTTTCGGTGTATGGGAGCCACGCCCAGTTTTTGTCCGATTTGGCTGATTCTCGAACTTGATCTCAGTATTCACGAGAAAAACATGTAAAAAAAGTTTCAAGTCGATATCTCCAAAACTGCGACCGCTATCGTGCGGACGGACAGACGGACAGACAGACGGACATCGCTAAATCGACTCAGGAGGTGATACTGATCAAGAATATATATACTTTTCCATACCGGACACGCCTCCTTATGGGCGTTACAAACGTTGTGACAAAGTTAGTATACCCTGCCACAGTGAGTGTGGGGGTATAATTATTGAAGTCATAAAATAGAGGAAATCACATTTTGAAACACAATTGTGCATTTGAAAAAACAAATGTAAATTAGAACTATTTACAGTTATAAAGGAAATTTTATTACCTTACCAATGAGCCTAAGAGTTCATTTGCATCTTATATGGTTGAGAAGTTTTTCACAAAACCTGAAATCATTAAACTTTTATCATTGAAAAAGTTGCCTGATTTTTAATATGAAGTGGGTGGCGAACTCGGAATAAGTGCACATAAAATGTTCTCATGTTTTTGGGTCCCCAATCGATTCTTACCTTTTGGACCTTCTCGACTGTTACACCCTGTATAATATATATACCCGCACCCTCACTATGGCAGGGTATACTAACTTTGACACAACGTTTGTAACGCCCATAAGGAGGCGTGTCCGGTATGGAAAAGTATATATACTCTTGATCAGCATCACCTCTTGAGTCGATTTAGCGATGTCCGTCTGTCTGTCCGTCCGTCCGCACGATAGCGCTCGTGTGGGAGTATTTCGGCTTCGGCATAGTCGAGGATAGTTTACTCTCTAGTTATATAATGAGGTTAACTTTAACGAATTTACCTATAAACTTTCGTTAACATTTTTACTTCGTGGTCAACGCTTTAAGGTTAACCACGTTAATTTCTTGATTGCCGATGCCCACCTTTGGCTTGGATCCACGTAGAGAGATTCTTAGTCAACTAGTTGGGCATCAGCACTATCTTCAGTAGATGTGCTTTATTTTGCGAATGTAAATGCAAAGTAATACTTACTGATAAGCTAAGCCAAGCAACTTTTGCATCTGACCCAGACACAAAAGTTGTACTTTTACTTTAGCTTCTTTCCGGTGTTTGCACTGCAACAATTGCACGTGCAAGAGGCAAACCTGAACGTGTATAAATAATTTCAATACCTAAGTGGAAAATATGAAAGTGGTAAGTGTGATGGAAAATTTAAGGGCTCGTGCTGGGAATATGACTGGAGGTTGGTAAATTAAAGTTAACGGAAGTTTCGTGCAACTTTGTTCTACTTCAACTCCACAAAGTCTGCACGGAGTATAAAGGATACCTTTGATAATGCTCTTGAAAGCTGGATTATACAAGTTCAAAGAATAGATAGTGAAATAAATGCATTTTCAGTAAAGAACCATCTTTGGTGCTTTGCTTCATTGTGAATAGCTTTGTTTCCAATTCGCTGTCGGGTACTTATAGCTTGTGTCTTAAGTCACATAAATAATTTCATTCAAAGTCAACTTAAATTCAAAATCTTCATTTTCGGCACAACTAAAATAGTTTAAAAGTGGGAACACATCATTACCCACAAAATGTGTACATTCACTAAAAGAAAAATCAACCTCACTAACAGCTAAGCGGGGGGTAATTAAGGAGCATTTCAGTGCAATTTATTCTCAAATGTGCAAGAGTGGTGTTGGAGTTGGTGTTAATGTCTCTGTGTGTGTGAGTGTTGTGTAAAAGCCAAACAAAAGTATTTTAAAAGTTCCAAGTAAAAGTGTGGCGCCACTGCGAGACTAGACCCTCGCCCACTTACGTCATAGTTGAACACTGCCGTGGTATTTCATTTCATTTCCGTAGAGTTTGAACAAATGCCGCAATTGTTAAGTGAAATGCAAATCGTAAACTGTAGTTCGGGGAAATGGAAAAAACTTTTTGAAAAAATGCATTAAGAAAGGAAAATAATTTCAAATTTGAGTTCGGGTTTGGGTTTGGGTTTGCTTTTGTAGGTCAGTCAGAGGCAAAACTTTTCTTGATTGTTGGTGGAGAAAAGGGAGTTAACAAAATACTTTGCGTTCAGGAATATTCGAATAATTACGGAAAATGGTGGAAAATTTGACGGAAAGAAAATTAAATATACAAAATATTTCAGCAAGTTCACCAATTTCGTAATTTTATTGATTGGGTTGATGATTATCGAATTCGTATCTTTCGTATGATTGTGTGTGGCTAAATTTCACCAAACCCTTTATACGTAAATATCATAAGTCTGCCTCAGATATAAATTATAATTAATTGTAGTAATTTTTCTAATTCATTTTTATGCATTCCTAAATTGTAGCCACCTTGTGTGAAATCTTTGTAGAATTTGTTGTAAATTTAATTGAGGGTACATTTTATGTCGAAATGCATCCACTTATACGTCTGCAAATCTTCTAACCTTGAAAGTAATTTCTACAACTTAAGTTATGGCTCAAAAGTATAACCCAACCACTGACCCACTCAACTTCTGACAAAAAATTCTTCTTAGTTCATCTATCGCATCTATCGCATTACTCCAGAATTGTTCGTAAGTAAGTAGACCATTTTTTTGTTGGAAAAATCTGTATAATAAAAAGGTCGTACCATCATTTAATTAGGCAATAATCTGCTTAACAAGAGCATGAAAAATTTCACGCATTGAAAAATTTTGGGACAAAAATTTCAACAACTTTTGATGCCCAACTACACACACTCGCACTCCATTGACTTTTTGGGCATTCAGCTTAAATTTTTCCACTTGACCGTTCACTGTTATCTCTCGCTGTGTCTCTACTTTGGTTGCTTTTATAAAGTTATTTTTAAATTTTGTTTAAAAAAGGTTGTCTAGATTGAAAATATCGATTACAGACAATGCTGGTCTGAGGAAATTAAGTTTGTAGTAAAATTAATTTCAACCTTTCATGTGACTTTCCTTTTTTGAATTTATTCTTGGCGGAAAATCAATGATATTAAATCTTCCTCAGTGTGGGTTTTCGCTAAATTCTTTTGATGTGGGCGTAGGTTTAAAAATGGATGCTTTTGATAATATAATGAAAAATTTAGATTTAATTAAAAATCTGCAAAAATGATATGCAGCGAATGTGGGTGTTCTTAGAGCTTTAAGTTTGGAAATGAATTGGTTTCTAAATAGGTTAACTAGGCCAATAATTGTGTCAATTCAAAAATGGCACGACTGAGAAACGCCTTTATGCTCATTTCTAGTAAATCATGAATCTATCCCATCTAATGACAGTATTTTGGGGTGGCCTTGGTACTTAAATTTTTGACTTTAAGCTCTTGTTCAACCAATAATTTAAACCATAAAACACATACCTACACACATACATACATACATATAAAACAAACAAAATCCAAATGTCAGTTATCATATGTGACTGCTCAGCCATCGAATACGTTCAATTGAAATATTATTGCAACGATCTACCAGTCAAATTCAAGTGTATTGAAATGCAGTTAATTATGATGCGCTTAACAATGGAATTGTGAAATTATTACCACTTCCGGCAAGCAATTGAGTGAATTATGATTTTGATGTTCTGTCTTCATGGATACTGCATCCATGATGCACAATCACGTTATGTCCTTTCTCATTCAAATCGATAAAAATTGTTGACATAAAGGGAGTTCAGAAAGCTCTCATATTGGTCATAAAGTCATATTGTTGTAAAAATACAACCGACAACGACAACGACCCATACAACTCTGCAACCAATGTTTTTGAAGGTTTTTTTAAACCACCTGTCAAATTTATTTATTTATTTTATTGGTGCACGCAAAAATGTAAATTCTTTACTTCATTTTTGCGATCAGCTTTCATTTTCCTTGCGATCAGCTGATTAATGTAGAAATGACACATTGAAATATGACAGGCTGCTCACAAATGTCATATTTTTTCAAATATGATTATACGCCATAGGACTTTATGAGACCAAATTTAGTTAGTAGCACCTAAATTTCAGAGTATCATTTGTCAACTAATTTGACTATGATAATGGGCCGTCTCTGCCTCACGATCGACAAGTATCGGGTTCAACTCCCGCCTGGGGCAAGCATACATTTTCCTATCTCTCGCCAAGCAGCCTCAACTAGAGAGAGCAACTTGCCATGAACAATATTCTTTGATTTGTCCGTCTCTCCATTTGGATTCGGCATTAAACTGAAGGCCCGCAATACCCATAAGTATATTATGGGCTATTATGGCCCTAAGCAGTATTATGGGTTATTGTGCCAAATTATTATTATTTTATACATTCGAACTTCCCTATAATGAATTCGCACGAGGAATCGGCAAAGAAATGTGTAAATTTAATGGTTTGTAAAATGCGCTCTCATTTCCCTATCCCTTATACATAACTTAACTGCAATGTGTGATTGAAACGATTTGCTAAATGGTTTGTATTATTATTGTATTTTATTTGAGAATTATACAAGTACATGACTAAGTAATAAACTAAAAAATTAGTAACAAGATAAATGATAAAAGGAATGGTACAAAAATTGCAAATACATACATATGTACATAATTTCATTTGTACATTTTCAAAATTCTTTATGCAAACAAAACAAACACTACAGATTCACAAAAATTATTGGCTCTTTGGCGTAGAAATTCAATTGGTAATTTTCACAAAACTTTCTTATTCATTTTATATAATAATTTAATAAAAACTATCGCTTATAATAATATAAAATACATTGTATATAACAGCACAATAAACACCACAAATAACACGTCTACGCTCAAAGAAGGCAGCTGAGAACTAAGGCATTCAATCCCGGGATCCCAAATCCCGAAATCCCGGGATCCCGGAGGTTTTCTTAATCCCGGAAACCCGGGATTTTGAGTCCGGAATCCCGGGATTCAAAAATGCATTTTTTATGCATTGCCTAAGATATTTTTGACGTTTTTCCACAAAAATACTTTCGTGCATTTACTTTCAATCTAATTGGTAAATTTAAAAAACCCACTTTTGTAGATTTTTATCGATCTAAATAAAATTTGTTCCATTTAAAAAAATTTTTTGTTAAAAAAAAAGATATATGGTAAAACTGTTTTGTTGACCGCATGTTGAAAACTTTACGAATTGGATAAATAGTTTTGTGTGTGTTTTACTTTTGAATGGACATCAATTTAAACAACAATTGGTGTATCCGTTCCCGCTATAATACTTAAACTACTGAAAGTAAGTTTTCCGTGTTTAGCATTAAATGGAGCTGGCAGAATTTTTTGATTATATTCGGATTCAGCGTGGCAAAAAAAATAATTTGTTCGATCAATCTAATTTAAAAAGAATTACTTTTTGTTTGACTATATTTATTTAAATATTATTTGTTTTATGTATTAATTATGGGTTTTAGCTCATTTTCAAAAAAAATTCATTTTGAAAAAAGTCCCAGCAAGCAAGTTGCATTTGCCATGCAACTTGCTTGCTGGGACTTTGAGGAAATTCTTCAACCAGGCATAGTAGTAGGTTGCTATACAACAACAAGTAAAAATTCAGTTTGCTGCATTTTACCATTCGCTGCTTCAGTGAGTTGGCGTGTGATGCAAAGGAAAAACAATTCTCTTGTGCGTCATACCAATACTTACTTATAGCGTCGCTTGGATAAAATAAAATGCATAAAGAGTGCTGACGAGGATCCGTGGCTGGATCCGAAACAGCTGTACACTCTGCCAGACTGAGTTTTTGCTTAGTTGTTGTACTCCTTTTTCCAAAATGAATTTTTTGGAAAATGAGCTAAAACCCATAATTAATACATACATTATGAAAAGCTCAATAAAAATCTGAATTTTTTACTAAATATTATTTGTTTTGTTTAATGTAATATTTATTAAATATGTTTTCTTTGTCGAATTAAACTTAAAATATTGTTGCAACAATTTTTTCTTTAATTATATATTAGCTATTGTATTTAATTGGAAAATCCCGAAAATCCCGAACAAATCCCGGGATCCCGGGATTGTGATTTCAAATCCCGAAATCCCGGGATTTTCAAAAACGGGATTGAATGCCTTACTGAGAACTGATTGAAACTGTGTTCGCTTTGTTTAGTGTGGAGAAAATTACACAAGTTTCTGTGTTTTTGAAATGTCTACATATTTTAAATATTTTTGATTGCATATTTCAGACTTGCAATATTTTGTATCTATAATTAAACTATTTTAAAAATTTACTGAAATTTCGATAGGAATTTTCAACAAATAATTTAAACTGTATATATATATAAAAGAGAAGTGTATGTTTGTTGCGAGCGGACACTAAAACTACTGCACCGATTTTCACCAAAATTTATATATGTGTTCTATGGGTCATGAGGGGCGTTCGACTACACACCCCCAAGAAAATGAAACTTGTTACAAGGGGCGGGATAAGACAGCGGGGAGTGGCACTGCCCATACAATTCAATACTTCAAAATGCTGCACTTGGGCTCCCATCGAATATTTGGTAAATATATTTGACAATTGTTTTCATAAATTTATTATTACCTTAATGGGAAAAAACCGGGCTTAGCTAGTATTTATTAAATAAAACAGCCCTAAGTAAAACTGGATCATTACTTTAAAATTTACAAAATTTACAATTTTAAGCGGTCTGGTACCCATGTCTGAAAATAAAAAATATTGTATCATAAAAAATATGTTTGCTCGTAATCCTCGGTTTGCTTATCTTTGGTTTATTTCTTTTTTTTTTATATAAATTGACCATTTTTGCTAAAATTTTTGTCGGAACTAACAAAAGTTTGGGATTCTAGGATTGACAACCCTAATAAGTACCCATTTTCCACAGCATGGAATCAACATTTTGTTGCAATATTATTTGAAGTCTTAAGCTTTGGAGTGCCACAGTTGCACTGTGCAACTTGTTAATGATAATGAAGATACTAAATTCGAAAGTTTATAATCACCAATTTGTATGAAATTATTGATACTCTCGTCGTTTCTGAAAACAACTACGTGCCACAAATGGAAATTGAAATATAAAATGGAGAAAATATCAAGTACCATTCGTTGCTGTGGGTTGTATTATGCGGTCTTAGTTGTGTTTATTGTTTTTATATTATTTGCCTCATTACCTTTTCAAACTTTGCAATGTTATTTCATACTTGACCTGAAAATATGGCACATAGATAATGAGACCATACGTCATGTTTTGGGCGGGACAGTCCCGCTTTCAAGCACTTTGTCCCGCTATCCCCGAGGAATGACTAAACCCATGCAGCATTGCCGTTTATCATGCCGTTTATCTCATTTCCATTGTACTTGTTTTTAAGCTGAATTGTATTAAGTGCTTGTATTCAAGATTGAATTATATAGAATTTCCTTTCGGCCCCGAATCGGCACGGAGTGTTGCTCGTGCTAGTATGGGTTGCCTTGGTGTGAATGTTGAGCTGGAACTGCTCCCCACGCAAACGTGCAACGCGGAGGCACATGTTGTGGGGTTCCGCCTTAACATTCATGCTGGGGTGACTTGTGATGGTATCGGTAACACCCTGTGCCGGTTCGGGACCGAAAGAAGTAAAACGACTGCAACCAAGCTAACAGGGCGAATCCCTGCCTGCTGGTTTGTTTGCGATCGGTCGACCACTTGCTTTCCTTCTTTTCAAGAGACACCAGTAGTGCGTTTCTGTAACTTTTCTCACTGGCAGTTTTCACCATTTTTTGTCATTTGACGTCATTATGACGTCATTCTCCCTTGCACTGTTTCTATAAAAAAGTATTAAAAGCGATCGGTACACTCTGATGTTTCAATTCCATTTTCATAGGAATATTTTAAAAAAGTGTTTCTGTAAGCAAAATGAAGCGAGTTGTGTCTACTGGAATTCTCCCTGTGTTTTTAGCTCGTGAGAAGTTGGTTGAAGTTAAAGTAACCGAATAATAAACCGATAAATTATTGAATACTCTCATATATAGAGATTTTTGTAACTTAAGCTAATTATAAACAATGAAATATTTGATAATTGGAGTGCATACATTCAAAAAAAACCAAAGTATTCATAAAATTAAAAAAAATTGTGAGGCAAATAACAAGTATTCGGATCCGAGTTTATTTGCACTTTGCACGACATTTATCGCCCCAATTTAGAATAATATTTTGACATTTCTTTGAATTTAATAAATTTTTTTAACGATTTCTGTGCCGATGCCAAAATATTTCAAATTTGAGTCGATCTTTGTTTACAGAAACACTTATCTCACGAAATCGAGAACTGCGGAACGAAACCGTGTGACGTCAGAAAAATCTTATTTTTGTCGATTTTTTTACAGAAATGCACTACAGCTCTCCCCGGTATCCACGCATAGTTTCAATAAATCACAAATTATAACGATAAAACCGAAAAACTCCGCCTTTTCTTTTGCTAAACTCAATCCGTAATTGCCTCTGCTGTTCCTGCTTTCGCTGCGCCATCGGCCCAACTAAATCCGCTGTTGGGGGCAGATTTCTTCATGGTCCTTCGAAGCCCTCTAAGATTGAGTCAGCACGCAGAGAAAAAACATGGTTGGAGCATGATTGCAGCGATCAAATTTACTTGCTACAATAATACTAAGATTATAAAGACCATAGTTGGTTGGGGTAATCATGTAAATTATATTTAAATGATTATAGAGACCATATTATGATTTCAGAGAACATATTATGATTAGATTCCAACCATGCCAAAAACATGGTAGAGGCAATAATGTATATGATTGGATATTAAATATTAATAAGAGTAAAATATAAAATATATATAATAAAATAGTTCAAAATACCAAATTGTATCAAATTGAGACAAAAGGCACTAGTGAGGCTGTGTCGGCTATTGCGACTACGCTAGAATTGACCTCTTAATCTTACAAAAAATGTATATAAATGCTTAAATTCATTTCCAAAAATATTTCATGAAAAATTCATATACACATTCAAATTTCATATGATTTGTATATGTATGCCTTTAGAACACAAGAAATGCAAGGCAGTAGTAGCTAAACGTGCTAACGCGCTTCGTCAGCAACCCAAGTGTCCCGGGTTCAAATCTCGGCACGGCCAAACGTAAGTAAGTAAGAAAAATGTATATGAACTATTATTTCTTAAATATAATATAACCAATCAGCTAACATTACATTGAAATATTATAATATAATTTAAAATAATTAAAAAGTAGATGTTGAAATTCAATTGAAAGTTGACTAAAAATTCATACAAATTTTTGGCTGCAATCATTACATGTTTATTTTCAATCATGTAAATGGTTAGCTGCAATCATGTAAATGTTTAGTATGCAATCATGGCATGGTTGGTGCAATCATTTCTTCAATCATAATATGGTCCCCTTAAAATATGATTGGGTCAACCATGTTTTTTCTCTGCGTGAGGTTACCTCAAAGCCGTCCCGAAGCTCTTCAGCCTTTCAGCAAAGCAGAAACGCTACGTGGAAGTCATCAAAGGAAATGGTCGGTGGAAATAAGTAAGTTTAGAAATCTCATTTATAAATTCCACAAATTCCCGGTGTGTGTTCAAAACCGGCAAATAGTACATACATATGTATATACTGAATAAAATTGAGGTCAACGGACGGTTTCGCCAATAAGTATATAGAAACCGGTGTCTCATGTCGGTGAAATAACAGGGCAACGGACCGTTGAACCAGTTAGTATATATAACAGCCGGTGGCTCATACCGGTAGGTCAAAAAACATACAATATATGCCAAAATCAAAATAGGCCTTTTAAATAAATATCAAATTATTCAAAATTTGCAAATAGTTTACTATCTCAGTACAATAAATTAAATTTTCACCAATAAATTTATATTAACCATTGCGTTTTATACAATATTGATCAACATTTATGCATTTATACATATACATATTATTCTATATTTGTGTTTAATTGGAAATTTTGATACAAATTATTCAAAATTTGTGCGTTTTAGTAGAAATTTTTATACGAATTTGTGTGTTTCATTGGAAAATCTATCAAATTCTCAACATTTGAAAAATCAATGAAATTATCTTCCCCATTTTATTAAAAAATTTCCATTTTGATACAAATTATTCAAAATTTGTGCGTTTTCGTTGAAATTTTTAAATTTTTATACGAATTGAAGATTGAGTGGTTTCTCTAATATTTACCAGATTTAGGGACTCTTTTCTCAAAATGACGGACTCAACTGACTCAAAAGCAATTCCAGTACTCAGCATAGATGGAGACACTGAAACTGATGGCACTAAAAATCCTGCTGCTGGAGGTGTCGAATTTCCCAGAAATGACGAAGGACCCAAATCAAACAGCAAGGGGGAAAAAGCAGCCAAAGGTTGTAAGTGAGAGTTCAAAATCATCAAAAGATAGACCTCATGATCCCTCGTTGCTCGAATTCATATTCGAAACCGACAACCTTGTACAATTCTGCACAAGGTTAACTTCACTCTCGTTTGACGACTTTTCGTCTTCAATGTTAAGAATAAATCTCAGGGAACTTGAAAAATGCTACTCGAGCGTTAAAGATGCATATAGACAGGTCTTCATCACTGTTGATGTCGAGTTTCCTGAGGGCTTCAAATTATCAGCGAGAGACAAATTCGATAAGTGTCAGGAAAGAATACACTCTTGTCAGGCCCAAACTGAGGATCTCATGGAAATGCAGAAACCTCACAGACCAGAGACACACATTTCAACTCATGAAACCAAACGCGCTACGGAACCATCAAACTCCAGTATTTGCTTAAAGGTCCCTACTTGTGGTGTAGGTATGAGGTGGGTATGAAGAATGGCCATCGTTCCGGGACATGTTTATGGCGGTCTATATCAATCATCCGAAGTTGTCAGATGCCCAGAAGTTGTGTTCTCTCAGAACAAAAACGGAGGGAAAAGCGGGTGCACTCATAAGACATTACGACGGATGAAAATTTCGCGTTGGCATGGGACGCCCTCAAGACACGGTACGAAAACCGGCGAATATTGGTAGACAAACAGGTTAAGATACTTCTAAATCTTCCTGCAGTTACCAGCTAGAATAGTGAAGCTCTCCAAAGACTCCAGATATCGATTAATGACTCTCTGTCCATTTTAGCTTCACAAAATGTCCCCACAGAAAATTGGGATCCCATTTTGGTGTACATTTGTTCCACTAAACTACCTGAGTTATCCCCATCTCTTTGGGAGCAATCCCTTTCATCTCGTAGAGATTTGCCATCCTGGTCCCAAATGGATGAATTTCTCACAAGCACGTACGAAGTGTTGAGAGACTAAATAGTATTCGCCCCAATAAATGTAAACCTTTTATTCAACACCCTAATGTACACCATAATAGGAATATGAACAGAATGCACACTTTTTTCACTGCAGATACTCCAACCTATTCTTGCCAACTCTGCAAAAAGAATCATGCGTTGAAAATGTGCGAAAAATTCAAAAGAAAATCTGTTCAAGACAGGATAGCTCTAGTACAACAGCACAAATTGTGTGAAAATTGTTTGGCATTCAGTCATCTCACGAAAGACTGCATTAGCAATTACTCATGCTTCCATTGTCAGCAAAAGCATCACTCTATGCTTCACCCAATGTCCGGTAATAGCCACAATCGGTCTCAAATTTCGGCTAAGACTAGTCCGCAAACACCATACGCCTCGTAGTACGTCCCAAGCTTCTACATATAAAACTCCAGTCCAGGGTAACAAACGATCAAAGAATTCTCAAAGCAACTAAAGTCGACCTACCCCCGATGAACACCCCGCGTCGTCGAACAGGAAACAAAACAGCCAAGTGCAACTTCTCTGCACAACCATTCTTCTCTGCACAGTCATTCTCGAAACGTGGCTTTGAAACAGTTGTTAAGTATGGAGAATACTTTATCAAAAAAAGGCGATCTCAAAGCCGATTTTGACGAAGTTCTAGAGGAATATCTCTCGCTCGGACACATGGTACCCGTTCCAAGAAATGGTGTCATGTGGTAAATATTTCTCGTACTATTTGCCGCATCATGCTGTAGTTAAGCCTGAAAAGACTACGACTAAAGTACGCGTCGTGTTCAATGCTTCAAGACGCACGGCTTCCGGCAATTCACTTAATGATGTCCTTCATGTAGGTCCCACATTACAACCAGACCTTATGGTGTTAATTCTCAAGTGGCGGCTATATGAGTTTGTTTTTAATGGGGATGTGCAAAAAATGTATAGACAAATACTTGTCCACGAAGACCATTCGCTGGTAGTCCTACCAGCGAATTCTCTTTCGCAACTCACAAAATTCAAAAGCCCAAGATTTCAAGCTAAAAACAGTTACATTCGGAGTCAACTGTGCCCCATATTTAGCTATTAGAACACTCCATCAATTGGCTGAGGACACAAAAATCAGTCACCCTCCAGCAACTAAGGTCCTCATGGAAAATATCTATGTGGATGATATTCTTTCAGGTTGTCATACAATTCCCTCCGCCATTGAAGCTCTTTCTCAAGTCACTCAGGCCCTAGACTCAGCTGGATTTTTGCTCAAAAAAATCACAGCAAATAACCGGACAATTTTAGAGAAAATTCCTACTTCTGATTTACTCGCTTCTGACTTTCTAAAGTTTGAAAGTACCAGTTCCACTAAAACACTTGGTATTGGTTGGAATGCTGTAACCGACGCATTCTCGTACTCAGTCCAGACTATCTCTCAGTCCCAGGTGGCTACTAAGAGACAGATTCTCTCTGCTGTCGCCAATAATGATTAAAGCCAAAATTCTCCTGCAAGAGTTATGGTTAGAAGGCACTGATTGGGATGAGTGTGTTAAACCCGGATCACTTAATAAGTGGCACCAATTTCTGGAGGATCTCCCTCACATAAGCAATATTCAAATCCCGCGATGGATAAAGTTCTCTCCAGTAAACCAAATACAGCTTCACGGTTTCTGTGACGCCTCCGAAAAGGCGTACTGTGCTGCCGTGTACATACGCAGTTTGGACATCACCAATAAAATTGCATGCCACCTCTTGGTGGCGAAGAGCAAAGTTGCACCACTGCAGCGAGTAAGTCTTCCGCGTTTGGAACTGTGTGGCGCAGTCCTGCTATCCAAACTCGTAAAAGTGGTCCGAACCAATCTCGAAATGTTCGACCGAGAGATGGTTTTCTGGTCGGATTCTCAGATCGTGCTTGCCTGGTTGGAAAAACCACCGCACGAGTGGAAAACGTATGTATCCAATCGAACGTCCCAGATCATACATTGGCACAGGCGATGAAAACCCAGCAGATTTAGGAACCCGTGAAAGTAAGCCCTTGCATCCGACTCTCTGTGGTGGAGGGGCCCGGAATGGCTTCACAAATCCGAAGATGCCTGGCCGAAGACCCCAATGACATGCCAAGCACCTCCAAAGCAAAGGAAGGTAGACACCTTTCTATCTGTCACAGAGCCCGTTGATATCCTGGATCGACTCTCGTCCTATTCTAGAGCCTTGCGTGTCATTGGATATATTTTCAGGTTTTTTAACAATTGTCTTTCAGAAGCTCGGAATCTGAGTAAGATCGCTACCTCACAACTTTCTCAACCTGAAGTGGCCGCAGTAAAAAATAGACTTATTGTCTATACTCTCTTGCTAGCAAAACCCCTATTTCGAAAAAAAGTTCATTATTGACTCTCAATCCCTTTCTCGACAAGGATGGTCTTTTGAGAGTTAACGGACGATTGGTTCACTCCGGTCATCCCATCATTGTTCCTGAAAATTCCCGTTTTTGCACATTGTTCCTGGAATTTCTCCATACTCTTCTTTTACACGCCGAGCAAAGGATATTGTTCCGAATGCCTCGTCAGGAGTTTTATATCCCTCGGTTGAAATCCCATGTCAAAAAATGCATATTTATGTGTAAGGTTTGTACGATTTACAAGCAGAAAGTTCGATCGCAGATAATGGCAGCTCTTCCGCCCGAGCGATGCAACTTATCGTAGCCCTTCTCGACCACTGGGATCGATTTCGCCGGACCCTTTCTGATTAAAGCATCCTCGCTTAGAACGTCAACTTTTCTCAAAGGTTGTGTCGCCGTGTTTGTGTGCTTTTCGACAAAAGCTATGCATTTGGAATTGTGCTCTGATCTCACAACAGAGGCATTCCGTGCGGCATTTGCCAGATTCGTTGGCAGGAGAGGGGTACCACTTAAAATAATGACGGACAATGGTAAGATCTTTATAGGCGCTCAAAGGGCCATCAGCCGAGAATTCCTCAAATTCTCCAAAGAGATTTCCCAGGACATTCTGAGTCAATATACAGCTCAAGGTGTTGACTGGGTGTTCATTCCACCCACCGCTACTCACATGGGTGGACTATGGGAGTCAGACGTTAAAAGCTTTAAGATTCATTTAAAGAACACTGCAGGAACTCACAAGTTCAATTTCGAGGAATTTTCCACCCTTCTGGCCAGAATTGAAGCCGTTTTGAATTCGCGTCCGCTCTCTCCTCTTTCACAGTATATTAAGCTTTAACTCCAGGTCACTTTCTGCGAGGCGCTCCCCTCCTAGCATTGCCCGAGCCGAACTCCGAAGACATCTCCCTCATTAATCGATGGGAAAAACTGAAGGCCCTACATCACCAGTTTAGTAGACGATACAGCTAGCCGATGTAAACACCAGGACAGGGGTGCTGAAACGGCCTATCGTCAAGTTGTGTGTTTTGCCACTCTCGTGAAACCATGACATATATATAAAATATTCTCATATTTTCTTGTCTCAAAAAGGCAATCTCTGCCTTTCTTGTGATCCCACCACTAAAGTCTGCTTTCTTTCAGGTCTTCCTCTTCGTCGAAAAAAGCGGCATATCCGTGCGCCTTGTGCAACCGAAACCACGCGTTGCGCTATTGCCGGGGGTTTCTTCTCAGGGGGTCCTCCTCAGGCAGTTGCATGGAATGCGAGAAGGGACACCACACACTGCTGCATCAAGTCCAGCCTACGGATAAGAAGCGGGATGCGAAAAAGCGCTCGCGGTCCAGCGACCAACACGATGGGCGCCGCGCCATAGGGCGACATCGACAGAAAAAACCACAAGACAAACGAGGCACCTTCGATCACGCCGCTCGGGGTCAGTGGGTTCACGCCGGGGGCAGCTTCGAATTTCGCACGCAGACCCGTCGCTACCGTGGGCAGCAATCAAAACAGCTGCTAGCGGCAGCGATCACTGTGTTGACGCAATTGTAAGATGTGCTCTAATGCACTAGTGCATGGCGGCCGCGATGGCTAAACCCATGCAGCATTGCCGTTTATCATGCCGTTTATCTCATTTTCACTGTACTTGTATTTAAGCTGAATTGTATTAAGTGCTTGTATTCAAGATTGAATTATATAGAATTTCCTTTCGGCCCCGAATTGGCACGGAGTGTTGCTCGTGCTAGTATGGGATGCCACAACATGAACGGAGGCACATGTTGTGGGGTTGCGCCTTAACATTCACGGTGGTGTGACTTGTGATCGGTAACATCGGTAACACCCTGTGCCGGTTCGGGACCGAAAGAAGTAAAACGACTGCTACCAAGCTAACAGGGCGAATCCCTGCCTGCTGGTTTGTTTGCGATCGGTCGACCACTTGCTTTCCTTCTTTTCATGAGACACCAGCTCTCCTCGGTATCCGCGCATAGTTTTAATAAAACACAAATCATAACACGCGATCGGCCCAACCAAATCCACTGTTGGGGCAGATTTCTTCAGCTGTGACCCTCGAATGTCCCGCTTTCAGACATTTGTTTCGCTTTTGTTTCACTCGAAAGGAATTGAACAGACCATGTCATATTTCAAAAAAAAAGCAAAAGAACCTTTGCAAAAGAACCTTTTTTGAATAATAACGTTCCTGAATTTTCATATCGATGGCATGGTTGCATACACGGGGTTCCGGGGTTATCTATTCAACGATAATAGAATAGTTTTGGTGGTTTTGGTTTGTTTTGGTCGAGTGTGAATGTTGGGATGTAGCTTAAGCTTCTATTTTTTTTATTGTATTTTTTTTTTTTTTTATTGTGCTGATATAATTTTAACGAACTAGACTTACTAGAAACCAAATTATGTATATTTCTTTCTATTATTGCATTGCATCGTCCGCCACAGTTTTAGTTCCAAGAAAATATTCCATATAATTCCATTCTAGTATTGGGGCACAGAATATACATTCTCTCGTTGCCAGTTTTTCTTGATTAAATCGTTTACGTTTTTTCATACGGAGTGACACCAAAATATTTTTAACGAACAACATGGTTGTTTCCCTGAATTTATGTACAATTATCATAAAAGGCACTGTTTTATGTTATTGGGACTTAAATTGTATATTGGCAAACACTGTGGCGTATGAGTAACAAAAAAGCATTTTAAAAAAATTCAGATTGGACCTTTTATGTAACAAAAAAACAATTTAAAATAAAAAAAATTTTTTTTTATTAAGAAAATTTTTTTCTTTTCGATACATAACACTGTGCTACACAGTCAGGCATTCCCACCTATACAGTTGGTTTAGCACCTTAAAATAATGACTTTCTGCATTTACATATGTTTCTTCACATATACTTTTTTTAAATGAATTTCGAAGTAGAAACTATAAAATTGGCTACTCTGATGGCCGCAGCTTATCTATTTTTGATCCTATTTTCAAGAGTTGGGAACTGTTTGAAAGGTAAAATCTTTTCCAAGTCCATTTTGAACATTTATAACATTTTAGAAACCATTTGGAAATTTACCAAGTTGTTTAAAATAAAATGATAAGAAAATTAATTTTTTTAAAATTTTTAATTTTCTATCACTTACTTAAAATTAATCATCTGGGTTTTTCCAGCGGTTTCTAGGAAATTGAATTATCTTTCCAACAATACTAATCCCAAAACTGGCATATGAACGGCGGATTTTTCAGTGGGTACTTTTTTTTATTTTTTGGTAAATTGAATCTTGTAATCTAAACTTAAACGCATTATTTTTTGAAATAAAGCTTTGCACAGATACATTGAATTTTAAAAAACGTGCGCTCATAACAAATTTAAAACAAAGTCATTGGGTGATGTGAATAAAAAAATAGCAAATTGCTTTTTGCATATAATTTTGCAAAATTTTGAATGCAGACAGCTATTACTATACGTTTAATCACACCACCCATTGCCCATATTCATAATTAAGTTCCACCTTATCTTTAGTGCTCTACTAAGTCGACAGATAATACACCGAATTGAAAGCTACTGAGCTGGTACTAAGGTACTAAGGCACACTCAGAAAACCAAAACTTTAAAATCACTTTAAACCCAGTAAAAGGCACTTTAAATTTAAAAGTTTACATGTATGATTCCGTGCTGTATCGAAAAATGTTTAATTTCAAAGTTTACACTTTGAATTGTTTTTTATTAAAGTAAACACTTTGAATATTAAAGTGAAAACTTTCAAAGTTAATGTGCACACTTTCGTACCAAATTTAAAAGTGTTTGCATTAAAACTCTTTTAATTTAAAAGTGCGCACTTTCAAACCCAATTTAAAATTTTTCGTATTAAAATAAAAATTTAACACTTTCAAATCAATTTGAAATCATTTTCATTAAAATTAAAAGTGAACACTTTTGACATAAAAGTGTGCAATTTAAAATGCGTTTGCATTTACATTTAAAGTGGAAATAATTCAACCAAAATTTTATAATATACACTTTTTAATTGCTATTAATCCATTTTTTTTTTTGTATTCGAATTAAAAAAACGATTTTTTTTTTTTTTAATTTATTTTATGAAATAATGAAAAGAACGAAAATGTTAACTTGCAGATATTTGTATTTCATAAAAATAAAAATTAAGTTAAAATTTAATTCATATCTCTTACTTATATAAAATTCTTTGTGAGTTTGATTGTATGTATGTATGTATGTTTGTATGTATGTATGTATGTATGTTTGTTCCCTTATAACTCAAGAAACACTTGACCGATTTTAATGAAACACATATCAAAATGTAGGTAATTTCATTGACCTCATCATAGGCTATATGCCATTTCATTAAATTTGGGCGTTCTAGGTGGGCGTGGTAAATATTGTTTTAAAGTGCAGTGTTTTACTGATTTTTTTGAAATTTTTTTGTGGTTTTGGGTAATGACATATATACAGTGATATACAGTGACTCACAAGTCTTTTTACTTTTCTATTCCTTGAATAATGACTTGCAGTCACATATTATAGTATCGATATTGGTATCAATGAAAAGGTATATTCTAATCCTTTCGAATATTTTCCCTGTGATCCATATGAGTTGTTGGAAGAACAGGGTCGATCCACCTGCCTTACCGTGCCTTATCTAGCCAACCTTCGATTGGCGATTGGCTCAAAGTATCGTCTTCACTCCAAACTGAAAAATAGTAGAATTGTTAATTGCAGCTACTAAATTTGACTATGAATATGAGACATTGAATTTAAAATCGAAGTCTTAATGAACGATCATTTTTTTTTAAACAAAATCGTTAATCTCGCTTTATGTATAGCATTTAGTACACGTTTTAAGAATTCAATAAATCAATTAAAAAAAAAAAAAAAATAGATTTTCTAATCACCCGGTTTTCAAAACAATTTACATTTTTGAGGAGGTACGTGGATTTCCCGCGAACAAAAAATTTTCTCCATACGACTTTAGGACACGCTACTGTCCATAAATCAATAATATTTTTTAAATTTGTAACAAAAAATCGAAAAATCAGCCGTACATTTGCCAGTTTTGGAATTAGTTTTTTTGAAAAGGTATATAAATATCCTAGCAACAGCTTGAAATCCTTAGATGATAAATGTTTAGTAAGTATTTTTCCTAAATTATAAATTTAAAAAAAAAAAAAATTTTTTCATCATCTTTTTTTACCATCTCTACTTCAAAATTCATTTAAAAAAAGTTGAAAACAGTTCTCGTCGAGCACGACGTTCATTCTTGCTAGTGTATGTTTGCTGAATGTATGACCTGTTAGTAGTAGTATGTTTAATTGTTTAATTTCTATGGCAGATAGTTTGAGATTTTTTGTTTTGAACCAAGGTTTTTTATTAATTTCAGGAAATATAGCGCCATAATTTACGCCTTTACGTTGGATTAAGTTGGAGTATTCTGTTTGCCAGTCAGCGCGTATCTGTTTATGAATTTCAAGGATTGCATCGTTGAGAGTCCATTTGCAATTGAAGTAGACACCATTTCTAACTGCATTTTTTGCGGCTATATCGACTATTTCATTTTGTGGGATGTTCGTGTGACCCGGTATGTAATCTATTTGTACTTTTTCAATTTCACTGCTTTCTATTTTTTTAATAAGGTTAGTTGCGAGGAAATTTTCTGAATAGTTCTGTTTCAGTAGTACAGCACCACTTTTGCTATCTGTTAAAATCGCCACTTATTTAAATTTGTTATTAATTGCAAAGTCTATTGCCTTGTCCAGCGCGATGAGTTCTGATGACATGGACGCCATTGTCTTATTCGTATAAAAGCTTTTCGTGGTATTGCTGTCTTCATGAAAAAAGGCGACACCAGTTTTGTTGTTTTTTATTGATCCGTCTGTGAACATGATTTCAAATTCTTCTTCTCGTAGATATTTCATTTTTTCCATGAAGAGTTGATTTATTGTTTCCTTATTTGCGTTTGCCTTTTTATTAGCCGCTCCTTTGAAGAAATCCACATCCAAATCAATTCTAGAGGGCGCTGACACCTCCAACGGAATGACCTCAATATTTTTGAAAATGTTTTTAAATCTTTGATAGATTTCATAATAACTAGTTTTTATTTCTAAATCCGAAGATATAAGCACAAATGTCAGAGGTAGCCTGAATGCAAAGCACTTTGCAAGTTCTTTTCCTGCACAGAATTTAAATCTGAATTCTGGAGGTAATTCTCCGGCCATGTGGTAAATTAAGTGTACGGGTGTGGAGCGTATAAGCCCCAAACTCCTTCTTAGGTTTGCGTTTAGACAGGTTTTTAGTTTTCCCATTGCTGATTTGGACAGGTTGGCAAAAGAGGAAGCCGCATATCCAACCTTGGATCTTGCAAAGGCTTTAAAAAATTGTAGCGATTTGTTTGGATCGATTCCAAATCTGCACCCACTCATAATGTTTAGGAAGTTGCAGTTTCGATTTACTTTGGATGTAATGTAATCCACGTGGCTTTTAACTGAGTTGTTCGATGAAATTATTCGGCCCAAATATTTTATGACCTGTACTTGCCGTAACTGTATACCATTTATGCTAATGTTGAGATCTCTTGTTTTTCTGTTGAAGTGGATAAGATTAGTTTTTTCGGGATTCAGGCTCAAATTTATCGCAGCGCAGTTCGTTTCGAATTCTTCAATTTTTCGCTCAAGTATGTCTCTGGCTACCGCGAAGTCTCTATGAAAACAAATTACAAAGAAGTAGTCTGCAAATTGAAATAGTAAGCAATTATTTGTGCTAATTTCATGTAATTTAGTAGTATACAAGTTAAAGAGAATTGGGCTTAAACCACTGCCTTGGCATAGGCCTTGATTTGTTATACATTTTTGTTTGTTAATTTGAAGTGTGCGGTGCTCTAAGAAAGAACAAATCCAGTTTGTAACGTCCTGGTAAAAATTCATATCTTGTAAAAGCGTTTTTAGAATGTTGTTTTTCGTCGAATCAAAAGCCTTTTTAATATCCAGGCACGCAGCTACAACTTGATTGCCTTTTGCCTTTAGCATACAAATGTTGTTTATTAAGTCATTAATACATTGTGCTGTGGAGTGACGCTTTCTGAAGGCGTACACCCAGAAAACAAAAACTGTTGGGGCAGCAGAATTTTCGGCCAACCGAATGCTAGCGGCTGTCACAACATCTACTTTCAGATGTTGCAACATCTACTTTCAGATGTTGCAACATCTACTTTCAGATGTTGCAGCATCTACTATCTGTTGTCCCAACATCTACTGTCTGACGCAGCAACATCTCTCTGATACTGCAGAAAGAATGTCAAAAATAATGCTAACGTGTAAGAGCGAGACAACAATTTACTTAAATTGTGCAAATGAAAAAAATATACAAAAAAAAGTATTACGAAAAAGAATGTAAGAAAAAGAAAACAAATGTGTTTGATGTTGTCTTGTGAAACTAGAGAAATAATTTTATAATTTAATTTCATATATAAACACAAGACTTTTAATGCGAAATAATTCTCAATTCTTACACGAATTTGATGGGCAACATACTTTTTACTGCAAATACATATGGTGTTTTATATCCACAATTAACGCGCTTTCATAAAACGCAATATTTAATTATTTCATTCAATTTGCAAAAAATTTAAAATGTTGAAATACGTGTTTTTCGGAAGTTAACAAAATAGAAACTATTCCGCACAATTTTTCGAAGTATAAAACACTTCTTTTTGTTTGCAATTCATTGTAGTTTAATCACAATTAGGTTTTAAAAATATTTTCTAGATGCGTAAAAGATAAAAGAAGATGGATGCATAATAGTGATGGGTGATATACTAAAGGGGATGCCACACCGGCGTCAATTGACGCTGACAAATTTTTATTGTTTGCCAAATTAAAATTTTTGTGGTTTGGCAAAATTAAAAATGAACACTAATTGAAAGAGCGAGTGAATATTTTTTCAAAAGAGTGTTATTTTAATTGCTAAATTTGTTAAAGAAATACGTAATGTAATTAAAGGACGCTATTACAAATGAATATTTCAATGAAATATTTTATGAATCAATTTAAAACATATCGATCTTCATCGAAGAAAAAAAGAAATTGTTTGTACATATTGATTAAAATAATCTCTAATTGTCCAAAAAAACTTACATTACGCCCATATACATAAGCGAAATTCTCGCATACTATACATCGCATACGATAACTCGTAAGTTTAGACCACTTATAGCAACCCTTTTGTGACAGAAAGATAAAAGGTGTCACGCATCAAAAAATTAAAATGCGTAAACCAGAGCAAAAATTCTTTTTCTGAATTAGTTTGCAGCCTTTGTAATGGCTGGTCAAATGTTTATTTTTGTTAATTTTGATAAAAGAAACTTAGATTAAAAGGAACTTAGATTAAAATAAAAACACAAAAGTTAAAATAAAAATTGATTTGCAACACTGTGGTCTTTTGCTTCCTGCATGGCATCACTGTTAGTTGTCACGGTTCACAAGCGAATTCAGTTGCTACACGCGAGCGTGGATTCGGTTGTGGTAGCTTTTTTATTTGAAATGTTCTGTCAGCTGAAAAAAAGTGTCTGCTTCAATCTACTATTCTGTTGTTATATCCGAATTGCACATTTTAGCGTTTCTTCTGGTATTACAAGCGAATTTGGGTCTCTCTCAAGCGAAAACTAGAGCTGCAGACGAATATTTGTTACCACAACCTCGCGCCAAGCGATTATTTTTTTGTGTGTAGGATCTTGCAGGTAGTAAATTGTGTGCGTTCACATGTTCATCCATGTGTATTTTAATCATTCCTTCAATGATTTTTAGAAATATAGACAGTAAACAAATTGGTCTGTAATTAGTAATTTCAGCTAAATTTACATTTTTTTTGGGATTGGAACAACTTTGATAATTCGCCAGTCTTCCGGAATTATTTTTGTTTCCCATGTATCTTTAAGTAGTTGGAAAAGTTGGATTTTTTCTTCGTGTTGTAGTGACAACAGCATCCGATAGGAGACGCCGTCATTCCCTTTGGCTGAGTTTAAATTCCGAGTATGCAGGAAAGTTGCAAAATTTTTGAAATTGAAATACGGGGAGTCTTCGCAACATGAAATTGTTTGCGCGTTTACGTTAGTGGTGGCTTGTTGGTCAAATCTTGAATAAATTGCAGATATTTTAACTCTTGTTCGTTGGACCATGAATTATTTACTTTTTTCTCACAGTTATATTTTTTGACATTGTTGATTTTTTGCCACATGTCACGTGTAGACGGTGGGTCTGATATCTCATTTAAGAGTTCTTTAAAGTTAATTTTTTTTCTTTCGTTGATGTGTTCACGTAATACTTTTTCGGTTTCCAATAGTAGTTGACAGTTTTGTAGAGTTTTGAGCTTATAATACTTTTGTCTTGCCGTATTTCTCAGCCTAAAGAGCCTTTCTGATTCCTTGCACCACCATTTCTTCGGAATGTATTTGTTGTTTTCGTTAATTCTGATTGTGTTTGTTTTGAAAATTTCGTTTATTTCTCTACTAAGTTCTTGTAGGCTGTTCCCAATTTTTAATTTGGAAATATCTGTTGCAATTTTTTTGTGCCGTATTTTTTTAGCTTGACTTTTACATTGAAATTTTCCAAAAATTTCAATTACTACCGGTTTGTGGTTACTACTTGTAATTTTGCAATTTTGTGTTTTCCAGGAATTTCTAACAGAGCTTGCATTTAAAAATGATAGGTCTATTGCAGAGTGACTATTGAAATGTATCGTGATAGTGTCGGAACCGTCATTAAGGCAGTTGAAATTGTGATTTAACATTATTGATTCCAAAATTTTTCCCTTCGGATCGGAGGAATTACCCTAAATCATTGACTTGGCATTAAAGTCACCACCTATGAAGGTGCTGTTTTTCAGAGAGGCAGACCATGTAAACATTTTTTCCATTTCCGATTTGAATTTTTGTAATTGTACATTTGGTGCATTGTAAACCGAGATAAAATTCAAGTTAGTTTTGAGATTCAGGGTTTCGATACCTACAACTTCTGCATCACATGGAATATTTAAAATTGAGAATTTTATATTTTTACGTATGTAGATGGCCACTCCTCCAAAGCCATCGGCACGATTATTACAGACAAAATTGTAGTTTGCCAAGCTTGAACATGCATTGCTAACTAGCCATGTCTCGCTTAACAGGGCAATTTCTATGTTATTAGGTTAGATACAATTCTAGTAGTTCCTTATTTCCAATTTTTTTTAAACTTTGTATATTGTATTGCAATACTTTCATATTGTGTTAATTTAAAGAGATTATTTTTTCAATATCTGCATTAATGCAATATTTGTTTATTTCTTCCTTTAAGTTCGTTAAAAAATTTATTGCACCTTTTCCGATTTCTATTTCGTGTGTGCCTTTATATAAAAACGCGGATATGGATGTGTTTATGCTATTCATCATCCTTTCAAGGTCTGAGGTTCGATGTTGATTTGTTCTTGTTCTTGTTCTTTCTGTTTTGTTGTTATTTTCTGCTTCTTCCTCCTGAAACATGTCTTTTCATTCTTGCATTGTGTGTGCCGCTTTTTCTTTTTCTTTTTCTCTGATTTGATTTCTATTATTTTTGGTTGCTTTGGCAAATGATTGTAACGAATGAATATGTTTTGCCACTTCCTGGCTGTTGTTTATCAATTTTGTGTTGTTGTTTGATTTAAGTTTTGGAAATTCATATTCGTAGTTGTTATCGGATAGAATTTGGAATTTGTTGAAGAGGTTAGGATATCTTATTTGTACTTCCTTTTTGGTCAGATTTTCGATCGTCATAGCTTTTTGAATAGCGTAGGCTTTAGTGCGAGCCGGGCATTCTCGATAAGTAGCTTCATGCGCTTCTTTGCAGTTTACACATTTTAGATCTTTGCATTTTTCCTCTTTGTTGTGTAGAGCAGCTATTACATACTACTTCTCTCTGTTTGCAGTGTTGTGCGAAATGTCCGAATCGGAAACATCTATAGCACTGTGAAAAGGAAATAAAATGTTGTACGGGAATTTTCGTATATGCAAATGATATTTCCTCTGGTATAGCTAGTCCGTGAAATAGAATTTTTACTCTTCTTGTGGGAATCTTTAGAGCTTTGTTGTCACGGTCTGGGCGCTCAACACGTATAAATTTTTTGATTGGAACGGGTGAAATTACCAATTCCTCTAACTCTTCCATTGTTATGTCAGTGGGAATGTTAAGCAGAATTCCCATTTTTGCAATGAAATGTGCCAGAATTCTCGGTTGGAATCCATTGTCTGTCAATCTTTGATCTTTTGTAAGAGCGTTTGCAGCTTCTGCAGTTTTGCAAGTCACCTTGCATCTGCCATATCCAATTTTCGTCTTCAACATCACCAATCTTTAATTTAATTAAAGTGTGCGTGAGCGCGATGGGGCTTATTGGTTTTCTGTTTTCGGAGGCGGCAATGGTATCTACATATACCACGAACGGTCCTTTGTGGTTTTTGTCGTAATTATAAGAAACAAGTTCACTTACTTTTTGATTGATGGGACTTGCATTATTGGAAACCTTATTCACTTCAGATGAGTTTGATGTTGTTATTGATGTTGCTGGTCGAACTATGCGTCTACTTTTCCTTGAATTGCTTCTTCCGTTTACAGAAGAACTCCTGCTTCTACCGGCTTTTGCAGAAGAACTCCTACTTCTAGTGGCTTTTGTCTCTGCCTCTGCCCCCCCCGCATCAGCGTCCATTTTGTTCGAATTGCTTCTCTTCACTATTAATTTTCTTATTTGCGGGTTCAATCAAATGAAATGTATAAAAAAAGGTTTTTAAAATGATAATTTTATTGAAAACAATATCAAATGTCAGTTTATATGGGTTTTATGGGTTAGCAGAATTTTCCACTGAAAATACGACTACTCCATTCGGAGACAAGATGGCGAAATGTGGGACAATATTTAGAGGTACACACTCAGAGAAAAAATATGGTTGGAGCATGATTGCAGCGATCATATTTACTTGCTACAATAATATTATGATTGAAACGACCATAATTGGTTGGGGTAATCATGTAAAGGATATTTTAATGATTACAGAGACCATATTATGATTTCAGAGATCATATTATGATTAGATTCCAACCATGCCAAAAACATGGTAGAGGCAATAATGTATATGATTGGATATTTAATATTAATAGGAGTATTCACCATCCGGCGTACTTGTGTAGATTTGTACTTTTCTCCAAATATAAGCACCAAAATGTACAAAACTACACAAGTGCAAGACATCGGCTGCATCCAACTAATTCGAGTGTGCAGAGCACGCACCAGTATAGTATTTTGCGACGAACCTCAATGTCAGGTGCTTTTCCATGTTTTCGTTCTCCTTCATGGCAATTGAACGATCGAGTACGATAACTTTCATATTGTTGTTGTTCTTTTTGACAATCAGCTCAATGTAGCAGCCAGCAGCCGGACAATGCGAAAACCCACGCGCAGGGTGACCAGATGGTTATCGAAAAAATATTCGACTTTTCTATGAAAGTGGAATATTTATATTTTACTTTATAGTTTTTATATTCCACGTGGAAAATTAAACGTTCTGTTTTTATTCCGCTTGAAAAATTTAATATTTATTCCGCTTTGTACAATAAATATAAAATGGTTTTTCAAACATTGAAATTTTCCACTTGGCTCAAAAATATTCCAGAAGTGGAATATTATATTCCTCTCTGGTCACACTGAGACTTGAGCCACTTGTGGCACCGGCGAAATAGAGATCGTTTATTTGAAGTTAAGCGGAAATGTATTAATTATGGGTTTTAGCTCGTTTTCCAAAAAATTAATTTTGGAAAGGGAGTACAACAACTAAGCAAAAAACTCAGTCTGGCAGAGTGTACAGCTGTTTCTTCAACCAGGCATAGTAGTAAGTTGCTATACAACAACAAGTAAAAATTCAGTTTGCTGTATTTTACCATTCGCTGCTTCAGTGAGCTGGCGTGTGATGCAAAGGAGAAGTAATTCTCTTGTGCGTCATACCAATACTTACTTATAGCGTCGCTTGGATAAAACAGAATGCATAAAGAGTGCTGACGAGGATCCGTGGCTGGATCCGAAACAGCTGTACACTCTGCCAGACTGAGTTTTTTGCAAAATTCATTTTTTGGAAAACGAGCTAAAACCCATAATTAATACATAAATTATGAAAAGCTCAAAAAAATCTGAATTTTTTATTAAATTAAGCGGAAATGTATTCGTGTTTTTGGTTTAATGGTGAAATGTTTAAAAGTGAAACCGAAAATGTGCTGAAAATGTCCATTTTCGCTATGGAAACACTGTCGGCTTAGTGAGAATATAGTACAAGTAAAATTTGTCCAATAAATATAAATACAACTTTCGATGGGTACTCAAATTCATAAAAAGAATACAAAGAATTGAATACAAAGTATTCGACGAGTACTACATCACAAACAAGAAAGCTAAAGAATGGAAGGTGTCAAAATACTTAAAGTTGAGTGCGAAGGATCGAAAAAAATTGTGTGCGTGATATTCGATGGCGTAGACAATTACAATTGTAAGTCTAGGTAAGTCTTCAATACATGTCAAATGCATGCTTTATAAATTATTAAATTTCCCGCATATTCCACAACTCTGGAGCCCGAACTTCACCAGTGTGCGCCCACATTTGAGTCTGCCGCAATACCCCGTTCATTTCAATTGTTTTGCAAGAATTGCCATCCGCTCAAGTAAGTGTGTGTTGTGATTTGTGTCCGACTTTTTTTCTCAACCATTTCTTCGTATTCCTCTTGTTTGATTAAAAAAAATATTTGTTCTTACAGGCAATCCGGGAAATTGGCGATATAAATATCATACTAAAAGAAACAGAACTGAACTTTTGACATAAAATTTTCAGTATAACAAGAGAGGATTTCATACAACTATCCCGTTCCGTTGTGGAAATCTTCCCAACAGAAGTGGCTGAAACGTGCTACGTTCTATTTCAAAAGGGTCACTTGGCGAAAGGCTGGAATAATATCAAGGAGAATAAAAACAAAACCGATCGAAAAGAGTAAGTGTATCGTTTCTGTTATTTCAATTAAATAAATTTATATAAAATTTGAAAGTGTGTTTTATTTCATCATCTTATTTTCAATCATAGAATGGTTATAAGGCATTCAATCCCGAAGTGTTTTGGAAAATCCCGGGATTTCGGGATTTGAAATTACAATCCCGGGATCCCGGGATTTGTTCGGGATTTTCGGGATTTTCCAATTAAATACAATAGTTAATATAAAATTAAAGAACAAATTGTTGCTACAATATTTTAAGTCTAATTCGACAAAGAAACCATATTTAATAAATTTTACATTAAACAAAACAAACAAGATTTAAATAAATATAGTCAAACAAAAAGTAATTCCTTTTAAATTAGATTGATCGAACAAATTATTTTTTTTGCCAGCTCCATTTCATGCTAAACACGAAAAACTTACTCTCAGTAGTTTTAGTATTTTAGCGGGAACAAATACACCAATTGTTGTTTAAAACTATTGAAATTGGTGTCCATTCAAAAGTAAAACACACACAAAACCATTTTTCCAATTCATAAAACATTTCAATATACGGTTAACAAAATAATTTTAACATATATCTTTTTTGTAAAAAAAATTGCTTAAATTGAAAAAATTTAATTCAGATCGATAAAAATTGTTTGTTAACCGTTTTTGACAAAAATTTTGTAAATTTTTGTGTGTTTGTAGCATTAAATCTACAAAAGTGGGTTTTTTTGATTTACCAATTAGATTGAAAGTAAATGCACTGAAGTATTTTTGTGGAAAAATGTCAAAAACCATGCATTTTTGAATCCCGGGATTACGGGAAATTCAATCAAAAATTGAGAAAAAAAGCGAACATTGCTATGAAAAGCAATGATTTGTAATTGGCATTAATATATAAAGTTTCCACCGATTTTCGATTTGACCTACTCATTGGACGCATATTGGCATAACTTTTTTAATTTAAGAGGTTACTAACTTTTTTTTAATTTTTTGGGTGAGAACAGGCGCATTTACGAGGTAAATTTTGTCTTCAAACGAGACCTAGAACGTGGTCAAATTCGCCATTGTTTTCAAAAACTGCTTTAATCTTGACCACACAACATTTTTAAAACAGCCGAACCAATTTACCCAACAAGTCTAATCTTTTACTGTCATTTCAAAAAAAAGAGTTCCCAATTATCTGTATTCGTTTCCGAGATATAAATTAATTAAAAAGTCAATATGTAAATATTCAAACCGCGCTAATTCGCGAAATAGACGGAATTTTTCGGAAATATTTTGGGGGGCAAAAATGTATTCGTACCTCTATCGGAAAATATCATTCCCTTAAAAATCCGAGACGAAAAATTTAAAAGTTGTCCGTTTCACTTATTTTCACCCTATATTATTAGCATCAAAACTAGTCATGCTTTTTGCCTTACATTGTATATATTTATTTAAAAAAAATTTTCTGCTCCTGGATTATCAGCAGACACATTCATATTTTTGTTTCTATATTTACATACGAGGGTTTCTTGATAAGTTTCTGGAATAGGCAGCCTAAATGTCAAATGTGGTTCCTGGTACTTTTATCGTTATATTTTACAAAAAATTTCTTTTCATTTTATATAAATAAAAGAGACGTGTAATTTATATATGTGTTCTAGGGGTCGTGAGTCGTGACATAGGATAGGCTTTGACACGTCCACTTTTACCGCCCACAAGTTAGAAAATACGTATTTCTCTCACATTTGTGAATCTTTTAAAGCAAATACCATTTGATCCACAATCAACTTGGTTGCCACCTAGGACTTAAGTTTTCACCATCCAAGCAGTGTTACCATATCTGCGGGTTAAAAAACCCTCTCGGTTTCTATCAAAGTATGAAATCGATTTGCTAAAGTATTTCAAGTCGATGTACCGATCACAAATTTCAACAACTTCGTGTATTTTCAACATTAAATGCAGCAGGGAGTAATAATTAAGGTTATTTCCATTTGATTGCATGTAACTTTTCAACAATGGAAAAAACCTAAGGCAGTGCCAAAATGACACGGCTTCTCATTGAGTATTACATATTCGCAATCTCCCAGTTCAGATTAAACGCCCACTTTCACAGTACTTCATTTCCACTTAAATGCATTTGCCATTTACATTCCAAATAACTACGGAAAAATGTCTATTGTGAATGGAAATTAAATTATACCCAACTTAAAGCTCCCACACACTGCCGCGAAATTTCCCCAAAAATTGCAAGGCGATATTCGGCTCGGACAAATTTTTTCGTGCTGAAAAATTTCACAAAAACAAAAACAAATGCATATCATTCTAGAGCGCACTATCGTATTTTCAAAAAAGTACCACCACACCAACGAAATTTTGCATTCATGTGTGGCGACCTTAAATGCTCACTGCGAATGTCGCCCACTTTCACAGTAACCCTACACACAGTACTTCATTACAACTTAAAATACCCAAAATTCCGCCGCCGCGGTACTTTCTCGAAAATTCTTCCAGCAAAGATATTGGAATGAAAAAATTTGGTTGCGGTGAAAAATTTCAAAGCTACAACTAAAAATGTGTATCATTTATAAATTTTCTTTAAAAAAACGCAGTATCGCATCAAGCAACATTTTTGTTCAAGTTCCGTACCGGCTGCGGAATTTCGCGTTGGCTTATGGGGATACACTGCAATTGGCCTTTTCGGCAAATAAGCACTGCAAAATTGTCCCAACAAGTTATAGAAATCACTTCCTTCCCACAAGAAAAATTTACAAAAACACAACAGAACGTCTCTCAATGTGGCAACTCTCCTCACAGACGGGGCGCTCAACCAGTGCAGCCAACTTTAGGAAAATTTCCCTTCCTAAGGGAATTTTTGGTTTAATTTTGTCTAAAAGGGATAAAGGTACTTATTTTTTCTTAATTTGAAGGTGCACTTAGACCGTAGGAGCGAACACAACTTTTGTCGCGAACTCCAATCGTAAACGAAATTCCGTTCGTGCAACCGTTTACACTGACTGAATATTCCCTCCCACACCAGCATCGGAATCTACAGATTTGTTCGTTTTCAAGTGTTTACACTGCCGGGCCATTTTGTGCGAGCATTCGGCTACGTACCAAAGCTCAAAGATCGTAGTCCAGTCGTTTGCACCGGCCGAATTAACGGCATTTGTTTCAAACACTTATGCTATGTCATTTAATTTAATTTCAATAATCTTCCAAACATACTTTACTGCGCTACATACATACATACAATACGAATCATTCATTCATTCATCAAAACCTACTTCAATACCAATCGCTACATCAATTTTCCTCTCTATAAAATTGTACAAAATTAACTCCACAGTATAAACACCAATTAAACATATATATTTAAAAATTACTTTCATCCATTCATCCATTACATTGCAGACAATGCCACAACAACAAATTATTTAGGCCCAGCGAAGCGGACCGGGCCCAGCTAGTTTTTTTATAAAAGTGAATTTAATTTAAAATGTCAACTTTATAAGTTTTGTGAAAAAGTGTTTTTCTCAACTGTAACTATAAACCGACTCATATATACCCTACACCTACTGGGCCATATTGGATCCGCCATCTTGAATTTTGAAAATGCGACATCAAATTCGAAATCACCGACCCCGAAAACCCCACTATATAAAATTTCATCCTTTTTTGATAAAATCTTAAAATTTCTGGACCCTGGGTTTTGACGCTGCTTTCAAATGTTTGTTGGCAACCGTGGGTGATTTGTGATTCGTTTTTTTACACTGTAACTGTAAAATTTACAGTTATGTGGGTTGAAAATTTGAAAAATAAAAACGCAAAGCATTCTTTGTTATTTGAATTCGATGTGGACAAAACATTTACGTTTGATTTTATATCTCAGAATTTCCTACGAATACTGTACATTAGGGTGCTTCACGACGATATGGGGAATTTTCGTTCTTGTATTTTTCTGACTCCACAAGCTTGCCCTTGGTCCATTGATCAAAAGACGGCTGTAAAACAAAAATAGGCTCATTTGGATCATATTTAGAGGTCGCTATGATTTGCGATGTTTTGGATTGACATTTCGCATGACATTTCGCATATTTATTCCTACTTATCAGTATCTACTCAGTTATTACGCCGTACGACACTAATAATGCACAGGATCGGGACTAATAGATTCTGTTAGAGGAGGTTCAAAAACAGTAGCTGTGTCTGCCCCTTTTTTCGGGAACAATTCTTTAAACCGTTTAAATCGCATTTTACGTTTTACCTTTGCACATACACTGCAAAGTGAACCTATCTTTTGGTGTGTAATTTTACACACAACACACATTTTTAAGTGTATATTTATTTAGATAAATAAAAAAAACACACATTCAAGATTTTGGCATGTTTTATTAACACGCATGCGTGTTTTTTAAAAGCACTTACAGTGTTTGTACACGCAAAGTTGTGTGTAAAATGTGTCTACAAGTTTTACACACTTTAGGTGTGTATGAATAACACATTTCACTTTGCAGTGAATGATCATTTGTAACTTCTGAATTGTTTCTAGCTTAGCGTGTTTACATCCTATCTTAAAAAGTCGTGAAAAATGTAATCATTGGAAGCCCCCTTCGATTCTCAACAACAAGCCACGTCGCAGAAGAAAGTTTTGTGATAAAAAATTCCCCTGCATTTTGAGAATTTTTTTAAAGTTAAGTTTTTGGTATATTTGTATAAAAATCATGAAATTGTGTCATTTTTAGCTCAAAATTACACTTTTTAAAAAATTCCCAAATATCAGTGGGAATTTGAGATTTCAAAACTTTCTGAAAAGTTGCTTGTTGTTGAATAGCGCTACTTTGTGCAACCCAAAAAAATTTATAGCCCCCAAATAAAAAAGACTTGCAAGGAGGTTACTGGTCTTGTTAGCAAAAAATCAAATTACTTGGTTAAAGCCTTCTCAGATCGCAATTTTTGCATTTCTGGACGAACGGCGTCATTGCCTGAAAATTTGGAAGTATAAAACTGACAATTGTAAATAGACTTGCCGCAGTGGTACATGCTACATGCTACCTACAGGGCTGATCTATTTATTCTTCTCGGTTTGTGGGCAGCAACTTCGGAGTATGTTGCTCCTTGATTCTTGTCTATAGTAATTGCCTCCGCAGTAACAACAGGAAATTGGTTCCGTTCAATTGTCACTCTCTGGTTTTTTTTTATTGAAAGGCGAGGACAGTTTTTTTAATAGGAGTCCAATCGGAAGCAGATGGATGACAATTTTTGGATCGTGCCTACTGATTCTTCAGTAAATTTAAGCTATAGAATTGTTGGAATTGGTATAGAATCCTTTACACAAAAGTCAGTTTGCATTAGAAGTCCAGTAGCTCCATTTTGTCATTGACTGTTACCATATATTTGGCTGAAGTTTTCAAAAGAATGCTGTAAGGAAGACGTTGAATTTCGGAAGGTTTCAAATATTTTACTGCCTCTAATACACCACCTCAAAGCCCGGACTTAAATGTTATTGAGCACGTTTGGGAAATACTACAAAGAAAAATCCGAAAACACTACATTACTAGTGCGCCAATGCTGAAGGAGAAGCTCAAGGAGGAGGTGGCCCAATATAACGCCAAGTGAAACCGAAAATTTGGTCAATTCAATGCCGAGACGACAGCAGGCAGTTATACATAGATGCTCGTGGTGGACCAACAAAATATTAAAACCAAATAATATTTAGAAAAAAGTTCCTTAATTTAAGTATTTTCTATTAGTTTATATATCGTATGTCCACTTTTGTCATTCTTTTTTTTTGGTTTTTTGTGAACTATTTTTTAATTTTGTGTAAAAGTAAAATGAAGACTACCGGAAGCCGGTTGGCAGGGCTGGAACCTCTGGAGTTTGGAGTGCGGTCTAACCGACTCGTATATTTCCGGCATTATTCACAAGCGTCTAAATGTTTGTATATTGCTCAGCATGTCTTATAAACTAGTTAATTTGCCCGTGCCATGCACGGGAAAAAAAAACACTAATTTGAAAAAATTTAATGCTTACTAAATATATTTTAGATGCAAAAATATTTTCCATGTTTTTAAAATTTAAATATAATTTTTTTTTAGAGAAATTTGTGAAATATGTAATTTTTTATTAAATTTTGTAAAGAATAGAAAGAAATTTTGTTTGATGTAATTGTGTAAAGTTGAACTGTTACACTAAAAAAGAAAGATTAAAAAAAGAAAAAAGAATATCAAGCAATGGATTCCAAAATACGACCGGTGGCGGGCTTGAGCCTATGGCTGCCGCAGTCATAGGCCGAAGCTCTAACCAGCAGACCACAGCCAGCCATAAAATAAATTGAGCTAATGGCGATATAGTTCATCAAGCTGTATGGTGAATGTGTATATACACACAAAAATATAGCTTTGATTTACCATTGCCACCTTTAAGGAAATAATACTACCAAACGGCTAGCGTTGCCACCTAACAATGTTTTTGAATACCCTTATTATTTCAGATTGTCGATTATTTTTATTGCAAAGCGTTTTATTCATTGGATTTTTTCAATTTTTATTTTCGTATTATGTATTTTGACGTACTAAAACCGAATCTGAATCTTTTATTGTAGCAAAATCTTTTGATTTCCCCTTTTACAATTTCTTGAGTGACTTCTAAGAAAGGTGTTCATTTTGTAGTATTTTTTTTCGGGAATTTTAATTTATAAATGATTTACATTTTTATTTGTTTTTATGAAATTTCTCACCTTAAACAAATATATTTTCGCATTTGCAAGAAACATTTTTGAGTAAGTTTCGCTGCGGCTGCGGTACTTCGCGTTGATGTGTGCGGACCTTACTGTTGTACTGGGAATATATGCAGTGTATAGGAAAGTGTAATATGAAAGTGTAATATGAAAATCTAATACACCACCGTAATAGGTGAAAATAGTGTTAGGTGGCAACGGTAGTCTTGTGGCAGTGTTATTTTCTTAAAGGTGGCAGCTTTAGGTCTAAGCAATTTTTGTTTATATATGTGAAACATGATTATTTGTGTGTGAAAATACATGAAAGCGTTTTGCATGCGGCTTGATGAAGTTAATCGAAATAGTGGGTTCGATACCTCACCAGGGCGGCTAACATTTATAAGAAAAAATATCGTGTGGACAAACCACCAGAATGCATGGCTAACATTAAAAAAAAAAGGTTAACAACTTAAAAAAATTTTTTAAGTGAAGTTGTAAATTTTGAATTGGTTAGTGTTAGGGACAGACAGAAAGACAGACAGACTTGGACAAATATATATATTAATTAAAGTTTTCAAATCTAAAAATCGAAATTTCAATTATAGATTGCTCAGCAAGCGTTGATTTTTTCCTTCTAAAAATAGAAACTCACAAAAAAACGTTGTTTATTTTCTGCTTCATATATATTTGAGTTTAGACACAGAAAAATTGAGCCTGTGATGGATCAGTGTGAATTTGTTATTTCCAATTTACAGAGGTCGTAGGTTCAAGACTAGCTTACGGCAATAAAGTTTGTTATTTATAAAAAACATTTAAATACGCGCGTATTGATTTCCTATGTACATTTTATGAGTTACAAAGGCTACCTATTTCCGGATCAAACAGAATTACAGCTGAAAATGTTATGGATGAAAACTTTGTTGAAAATCTTGTGCAACATGACGATGGATATCATACAGTGACCGACAAAAGTCTACATACGACCCACATTTTCGCGATTCTACGAGTCCAGGATATTTTTGAAAAAAAGTAATAATGTAGTTTTGTTTGGTAGTCCATTTAATAAACAAATGCAAAAAAAAAATTTTACTTTTATACAAATTTATAAAAATATTCACTTAAAACTAAAAAAAAGCAATGACAAAAGTCTACATACGATGTGCAATTAAAAGACAATATTATTGTGAAATGTTGAATGCTAACGGGAAAGTACCGTTTTTATTTTGTTTTACATCTTTGCTTTGTTTTCAATTCAAAACAAATTGTGTCAGTTGTGATTTGGACTCCGCACTAAAAGTTTAAAATTGTGCAAATGGCTCCTCGGAAAGAAAATTCTATTGATGTTCGAAATTTAGTAAAAAAAACACCGAAATGAAAAAAATCTCTTGGGGAAATTGCTAAATTATTAAATTTAAGCAAAGCTACTATTCAAACCGTAGTTAATAACTACAATGGGACTGGTAGTACAAAAACAAACCGCGCAGTGGACGACCAAAGAAGCAGAAGAGACACCAGCTTCATTCTCAAAGAAGTAGACCAGAATCCCAAGGAGAATGCCACAACGCTAGCCGAAAAGATAGCACTAAGAGCGGGAACAGTTGTGCATCCAAGAACCATCCAAAGAACGTTGAATGTCAACCGTTTCCACTCCTCGGAAAAAACCCCTTATTAGCGAAAAAAAATCGATCCTGGTTGCTGTATAATTGCCCTCATGTAATGGAAACTCCATTACATGAATCCTATTGAGAATTTGTGGGATCATCTAAAGAAAAAAGTTCAAAATCGTACCATTACAAACAAAAAAGACTTTAAAAAAGTTTTGTTAGAAGAATGGGAGACCATTTCGACAGAAACTTGTTCAAAACTAGTTCGATCTATGCCTTCACGACTCGCAATGGTATTAAAAAATAAAGGACTGCACACTAAATACTGATTTTATAAAAAATATTTGAGGATCTTACTTTAATTGCAGCTTGTCCGAGTTTGACTTGTGCCTAATTTTCTCCCATTTTTTTGTTTTTATTCTGAAAATTTTTGTTAAAATGAATTTAAAATTTTTTTGGTTATAGTTTTTAATACTGTAATAAATATGCTACATAAAAAGTATTTTTATTTTTTTTTGTATTCTTTACAGTAAGTTTTATTCATGCTCAAACATTTAGATGTTCTTTGTCCGAGTTTGGCTTGTAGCTACTGTAGATGCTCGTGGTGGACCAACAAAATATTAAACCAAATCTACATTATTACTTTCTTTCAAAAAAATCCTGGACTCGTAGAATCGCTAAAATGTGGGTCGTATGTAGGCTTTTGTCGGTCACTGTATATTACGAATTCGTTGGAGGTGGAGCCGGTGTTGGAAAGAGTAGATTCATTTCCACAATTTATCAGGCAATAAAGATATTATTGTGCTCACCTAACGGGAAAGCTGCATTCGGAATCGGTGATTCCACGCTACATTCCATGTTCTCTCTGCCCATTAATCAATCTAGTCAAGGTCTCATATTGTTGTATTGTCGCGTCGTGTCAATTTTAACAATTTCCTCCAAATACTTTTCCAATAAGAAGAAGATACGAGAGTCAAAGAAACACAGGTTGCAAAGTTGTATTATCGTACATTTTCACAACTATCGTATATTTTCACGACAATACAACAATACGACCAATACGAGACCCTTGTGAATTCCCTAATTGTTTTCAAAAATCATGCAAATGAGGCTGATTTCACTGGTCGACAAAACTGAATTTTTTGTGTGTTAAATGGACTTGATAGACAAATCCCTATGTATTTTGCCACGGAATCCGAAAATAACCATGCAATTTTTCCAGCACGCACAATTTTTCCGCAAACGCCAAAAATGCACATGTTGTGGTTTTCATACTGTAATTTTGAATGGGATGCATTGCTTTTAAAAGGATTTTCAAAGAAAATTGTCAGCCCTACAACTTTGCCGCACATAATTTTCTCGTTAATACAGAAAATTGTTCACTTTTTGCACTTTCAAAATTACGGAATTTCGCTTCTTATGGAGTGCATTAAATGAGAAACTTCAACTTTTTCTTATGTATTTTTTCACGTTGTATGAAAACCACAAAAAGGGCTTTTTTTGGAGTTTGCAGACAAATGGTTCATTTTTATTTTCGGATTCGGCATGGCAAAATACATAAGAAAAAACAAAGTTTTATCATTTAACAAAAGTACTGTCGACCAGTGTTATTATAGATGAAATTTCAATGGTTAGAGCACGGATGTTCTCTCATATAAATTCGCGGCTAAAACAAATATTTAAAAGTGTCTATTGGAGAAATACCATAATTGTTTTTGGGGATTTAAAACAATTATCACCCGTTGGTGACAAATGGATTTTTTCGTCTAACAGAAATTACGGGCACTCCACTATGGGATCCTGTTACATTTTTTGAATTAACTGAAATAAGTCGCCAACCGGGATTTCGCACTTGCCTTAAATAATATGCCAGAAGGAAAAATTACTGATGCAGACATCCAATCCAACTGATTAAACAAAGAATTGTACATCCGCATGAAGTACCAAGTGATGCCATTAGGGTTGCCACACGGTCTGGATTCGTCTGGATTGTCCTGATTTTTTGTCTTGTGTCCAGTTTTTCAATAATTTGTCCAGATAAAATTTTCTCTGATATTTCTTAGTAAAAAAACTAAAATAAGCCACAAAACCCAATGTTTTAGTCCATACGTAAATACGTTTTCGTATTTATTATAAAGATAAAGTTTTCTGTCAAATATTTTAATTTTTTCAATTACTGCGAATTAGTTTTTAGCCATTTAAATAACTTTTACCCTAAGGAAAGAAGTAGAATGATGGCTGATTTTATAAAATCCGAAATATTTCTGCGCCCAAAGACAATTTCCTCTTAAGTAATTAAGCATGAATTGAATAAGACTATATACGTCACTCTAAACATTTTACAAAGAGTCTTCTGAAACATTTATGGAACCACAACCCATATATTTTTTTTTTGAAAGTAGTCCATTTTGAAATTTTGCTTTGACTTAAGTCCTTCTTGCTTTTGACCATATAATTATAAAACTAAACTATAATGAAAACTCTCAAGAGTTCTACACACTTTTAAAAATATTTGTGGAAAGTATAGCATTGTACTGTTTTGGAGCTGAAGTTGTACAGCTTTCAACGTCTTTCAAAACTGAGAAAAGACAAATTTACAGGTCTATTCTGGCGCGTAAAAAAAGTTAAAATTTGTCTTGCATGCCAATTAGAAGGTAATAAAGACGGTTACAAACTTCTAACCGCGCCAGAATAGATCTGTAAAGGGGTTTTTTTCAGGGACATAACTATTTATAAGTTTTATCACAAAAAAGTTGCACTATAACTATTAAACTAGAAATATTTTCAAACCATAATAGATATCGGCAATGGAAAAAATATAAATTGTAGTTTAATAGTTATAGTGCCACTTTTAAAATAATTCCTTAAATCACGGCGATTTTTTCGTTTTAGAAAATATGAATAATACATATTTATTTTGGGTTCCTGGTTTCTTTTAATAAAAAGCTATCTAATTTATTTTTTTTAATGTAAGGATTTACCAATGTATATCTTTGCATATTGCTATTCAATTCCTACTTTACTATTTCTTAAAATTATGTCATTAAAAGAAAAAAAATGTTACGACTTTTTCTTTGAATGTCCAGTTGAAAACGGAAAAGTCCAGATATTTTTTTTCAAAATCCAGACCAAGATCATTTTGCATGTGGCAACCCTAGATGCAATACATCTACTTTGGTCAAATATTTAAGTCAACAATTACAACACGTTAAAATTAGCGCAAATTGAGACAGAAGAAAACAAGATATACAGTGACCGACAAAAGTCTACATACGACCCACATTTTCGCAATTCTACGAGTCCAGGATATTTTTGAAAAAAAGTAATAATGTAGTTTTGTTTGGTAGTCCATTTAATAAATAAATCCAAAAAAAAATTTTACTTTTACACAAAATTAAAAAATAGTTCACAAAAAACCAAAAAAAAAGAATGACAAAAGTGGACATACGATATATAAACTAATAGAAAATACTTAAATTAAGGAACTTTTTTCTAAATATTATTTGGTTTTAATATTTTGTTGGTCCACCACGAGCATCTATGTATAACTGCCTGCTGTCGTCTCGGCATTGAATTGACCAAATTTTCGGTTTCACTTGGCGTTATATTGGGCCACCTCCTCCTTGAGCTTCTCCTTCAGCATTTTCTTTGTAGTATTTCCCAAACGTGCTCAATAACATTTAAGTCCGGGCTTTGAGGTGGTGTATTAGAGGCAGTAAAATATTTGAAACCTTCCGAAATTCAACGTCTTCCTTACAGCATTCTTTTGAAAACTTCAGCCAAATATATGGTAACAGTCAATGACAAAATGGAGCTACTGGACTTCTAATGCAAACTGACTTTTGTGTAAAGGATTCTATACCAATTCCAACAATTCTATAGCTTAAATTTACTGAAGAATCAGTAGGCACGATCCAAAAATTGTCATCCATCTGCTTCCGATTGGACTCCTATTAAAAAAACTGTCCTCGCCTTTCAATAAAAAAAAACCAGAGAGTGACAATTGAACGGAACCAATTTCCTGTTGTTACTGCGGAGGCAATTACTATAGACAAGAATCAAGGAGCAACATACTCCGAAGTTGCTGCCCACAAACCGAGAAGAATAAATAGATCAGCCCTGTAGGTAGCATGTAGCATGTACCACTGCGGCAAGTCTATTTACAATTGTCAGTTTTATACTTCCAAATTTTCAGGCAATGACGCCGTTCGTCCAGAAATGCAAAAATTGCGATCTGAGAAGGCTTTAACCAAGTAATTTGATTTTTTGCTAACAAGACCAGTAACCTCCTTGCAAGTCTTTTTTATTTGGGGGCTATAAATTTTTTTGGGTTGCACAAAGTAGCGCTATTCAACAACAAGCAACTTTTCAGAAAGTTTTGAAATCTCAAATTCCCACTGATATTTGGGAATTTTTTAAAAAGTGTAATTTTGAGCTAAAAATGACACAATTTCATGATTTTTATACAAATATACCAAAAACTTAACTTTAAAAAAATTCTCAAAATGCAGGCGAATTTTTTATCACAAAACTTTCTTCTGCGACGTGGCTTGTTGTTGAGAATCGAAGGGGGCTTCCAATGATTACATTTTTCACGACTTTTTAAGATAGGATGTAAACACGCAAAGCTAGAAACAATTCAGAAGTTACAAATGATCATTCACTGCAAAGTGAAATGTGTTATTCATACACACCTAAAGTGTGTAAAACTTGTAGACACATTTTACACACAACTTTGCGTGTACAAACACTGTAAGTGCTTTTAAAAAACACGCATGCGTGTTAATAAAACATGCCAAAATCTTGAATGTGTGTTTTTTTTATTTATCTAAATAAATATACACTTAAAAATGTGTGTTGTGTGTAAAATTACACACCAAAAGATAGGTTCACTTTGCAGTGTATGTGCAAAGGTAAAACGTAAAATGCGATTTAAACGGTTTAAAGAATTGTTCCCGAAAAAAGGGGCAGACACAGCTACTGTTTTTGAACCTCCTCTAACAGAATCTATTAGTCCCGATCCTGTGCATTATTAGTGTCGTACGGCGTAATAACTGAGTAGATACTGATAAGTAGGAATAAATATGCGAAATGTCATGCGAAATGTCAATCCAAAACATCGCAAATCATAGCGACCTCTAAATATGATCCAAATGAGCCTATTTTTGTTTTACAGCCGTCTTTTGATCAATGGACCAAGGGCAAGCTTGTGGAGTCAGAAAAATACAAGAACGAAAATTCCCCATATCGTCGTGAAGCACCCTAATCTACAGTATTCGTAGGAAATTCTGAGATATAAAATCAAACGTAAATGTTTTGTCCACATCGAATTCAAATAACAAAGAATGCTTTGCGTTTTTATTTTTCAAATTTTCAACCCACATAACTGTAAATTTTACAGTTACAGTGTAAAAAAACGAATCACAAATCACCCACGGTTGCCAACAAACATTTGAAAGCAGCGTCAAAACCCAGGGTTGCCAACGCATAAACAAACCAAAAATTGTTATTTATTTGAAGCTTGCCTGTAACTTCAAAATTGCGTTGTCATATGTCATATCCAGTGCTGTCGTTTAAAAATTTTTCACCGAAGTAAATTTTTGGAGTGACAGAAAAATTTATAAAATCAACCTCTTTTTATATAGAGTAGCTTCATGAGGTAAGGGTATATTCACTTTGGTCTGATGTTTGTAACACCAAGATGAGACGTGTCCGGTATGGAAAAGTACATATATTCTTGATCAGCGTCACCTCCTGAGTTGATTTAGCCCTATCCGCGTGTCTGTCCGTCCTCTTTTCTTGCAAACACGATTGCAGGAGCTAGAAGAAAGCTAGGGATCCCCCCAAATTTTGGATTTATCCTTTTCAGGCCCTAGAAGGAGTTGGAATTGCAAATGGTCGGTAGACTGCCACGCCTACCTGCCATATAAGTAAAAATCGTGTTTTTACCGAAATTTTAAGATTTTATCAAAAAATGATGAAATTTTATATAGTGGGGTTTTCGGGGTCGGTGATTTCGAATTTGATGTCGCATTTTCAAAATTCAAGATGGCGGATCCAATATGGCCCAGTAGGTGTAGGGTATATATGAGTCGGTTTATAGTTACAGTTGAGAAAAACACTTTTTCACAAAACTTATAAAGTTGACATTTTAAATTAAATTCACTTTTATAAAAAAACTAGCTGGGCCCGGTCCGCTTCGCTGGGCCTAAATAATTTGTTGTTGTTGCATTGTCTGCAATGTAATGGATGAATGGATGAAAGTAATTTTTAAATATATATTTTTAATTGGTGTTTATACTGTGGAGTTAATTTTGTACAATTTTATAGAGAGGAAAATTGATGTAGCGATTGGTATTGAAATAGGTTTTGATGCATGAATGAATGATTCGTATTGTATGTAAGTTAATACGATCACCCACCAACAAAGTAGTTGCTAAAGTAAACAGGCATAGCAGATATCGATACTGCGCACCATCAGTAGTCATTGCGTATACCACACATAAATACCACTCATTGTGCACCATCTGCAAGTATTGCGGAGACCACACCAGCAATCAATAATTCGCGTTGACAATAATGTTGACGTCACTGGCGCGATCCACGACACATGTGCAACGTGGGGGATCTGCAGTTTGACACCACGTTCGATGCGGGAGAGCAGCAGTTTTAGGGCACATGGCTAGGTTTAGTTTTAAGTAATTTTGTCCTTAGTAGTTAGTTGATTTTAGGATATTAAATAGCTCGGTCGTTGAGCAAAGAACGGAACTTTGTTTTTATTTTGTGCAACATGGCACTTCTTAATTTGTATGTATGTAGCGCAGTAAAGTATGTTTGGAAGATTATTGAAATTAAATTAAATGACATAGTATAAGTGTTTGAAACAAATGCCGTTAATTCGGCCGGTGCAAACGACTGGACTACGATCTTTGAGCTTTGGTACGTAGCCGAATGCTCGCACAAAATGGCCCGGCAGTGTAAACACTTGAAAACGAACAAATCTGTAGATTCCGATGCTGGTGCGGGAGGGAATATTCAGTCAGTGTAAACGGTTGCACGAACGGAATTTCGTTTACGATTGGAGTTCGCGACAAAAGTTGTGTTCGCTCCTACGGTCTAAGTGCACCTTCAAATTAAGAAAAAATAAGTACCTTTATCCCTTTTAGACAAAATTAAACCAAAAATTCCCTTAGGAAGGGAAATTTTCCTAAAGTTGGCTGCACTGGTTGAGCGCCCCGTCTGTGAGGAGAGTTGCCACATTGAGAGACGTTCTGTTGTGTTTTTGTAAATTTTTCTTGTGGGAAGGAAGTGATTTCTATAACTTGTTGGGACAATTTTGCAGTGCTTATTTGCCGAAAAGGCCAATTGCAGTGTATCCCCATAAGCCAACGCGAAATTCCGCAGCCGGTACGGAACTTGAACAAAAATATTGCTTGAATATGCGATACTGCGTTTTTTTAAAGAAAATTTATAAATGATACACATTTTTAGTTGTAGCTTGGAAATTTTTCACCGCAACCAAATTTTTTCATTCCAATATCTTTTCTGGAAGAATTTTCGAGAAAGTACCGCGGCGGCGGAATTTTGGGTATTTTAAGTTGTAATGAAGTACTGTGTGTAGGGTTACTGTGAAAGTGGGCGACTTTCGCAGTGAGCATTTAAGGTCGCCACACATGAATGCAAAATTTCGTTGGTGTCGTGGTACTTTTTTGAAAATACGATAGTGCGCTCTAGAATGATATGCATTTGTTTTTGTTTTTGTGAAATTTTTCAGCACGAAAAAATTTGTCCGAGCCGAATATCGCCTTGCAATTTTTGAGCAATTTTTGGGGAAATTTCGCGGCAGTGTGTAGGAGCATTAAGTTGGGTATAATTTAATTTCCATTCACAATAGACATTTTTCCGCAGTTATTTGGAATGTAAATGGCAAATGCATTTAAGTGGAAATGAAGTACTGTGAAAGTGGGCGTAAAATCTGCACTGGGAGATTGGGGCAAATTATGGAATTGCGAATATGTAATACTCAATAAGAAGCCGTGTTATTTTGGCACTGCCTTAGGTTTTTTCCATTGTTGAAAAGTTACATGCAATCAAATGGAAATAACCTTAATTATTACTCCCTGCTGCATTTAATGTTGAAAATACACGAAGTTGTTGAAATTTGTGATCAGTAAATCGACTTGAAATACTTTAGCAAATCGATTTCATACTTTGAAAGAAACCGAAAGCTAAAAAACCCCGCAGATATGGCAACCAAGTTGATTGTTGATCATATGGTATTTGCTTTAAAAGATTCACAAATGTGAGAGAAATACGTATTTTCTAACTTGTGGGCGGTAAAAGTGGGCGTGTCAAAACCTATCGTATGTCACGACTCACGACCCCTAGAACACATATATAAATTTTGGTGAGAATCGGTGCTGTAGTTTTCGCGTCTACTGGTGACAAACATACACCTCTTTTATATATATATATATATATATATAGATTCACATTTTTATTTGTTTTTATGAAATTGCTCACATCAAACAAATATATTTTCGCATTTGCAAGAAACATTTTTGAGTAAGTTTCGCTGCGGCTGCGGTACTTCGCGTTGATGTGTGCGGACTAAGGCATTCAATCCCGAAGTGTATTTGAAAATCCCGGGATTTCGGGATTTGAAATCACAATCCCGGGATCCCGGGATTTGTTCGGGATTTTCGGGATTTTCCAATTAAATACAATAGTTAATATAAAATTAAAGAAAAATTGTTGCAACAATATTTTAAGTTTAATTTCATTTTAATTCGACAAAGAAATAATATTTATTAAATATAACATTAAACAAAACAAATAATATTTAAAATAAATAAGTCGAACGAAAAGTAATTCTTTTTAAATTACATTGATCGAACAAATAATTTTTTTTGTCACCTGCATCTGAATATAATCATAAAATTCTGCCAGCTCCATTTCATGCTACACACGAAAAAGTTACTTTCAGTAGTTTTAGTATTAAAGCTGGAACGGATACACGAATTGTTGTTTAAAACATATATCTTTTTTGCAAAAAAAAATTGTTTAAATTCAAAAAATTTTATTCAGATCGATAAAAATTGTTTGTTAACCGTTATTGACAAAAATTTGGTAATTTTTGTGTGTAGCACTAAATCTGCAAAAGTGGGTTTTTGAATTTACCAATTAGATTGGATGTAAATGCACGGCTGTATTTTTGTAGAAAACCGTCAAAAATATCTTGAACAATGCATAAAAAAAGCCTTTTTTGAATCCCGGGATTCCGGACTGAAAATCCCGGGTTTCCGGGATTGAGAAAACGTCCGGGATCCCGGGATTTCGGGATCCCGGGATTGAATGCCTTAGTGCGGACTAAGGCATTCAATCCCGGGATCCCGAACGTTTTCTAGATCCCGGAAACCCGGGATTTTGAGTCCGGAATCCCGGGATTCAAAAAATTGATTTTTTATGCATTGTTTAAGATATTTTCGACGCTTTTCCACAAAAAACTGCAATGCGTTTACTTTCAATCTGATTGGTAAACACAAAAAGCTCACTTTCGTAGACTTAGTGCTACACACACAAAAAATTAAGACAATTTTTGTCAATAACAGTAAACAAAACATTTTTGTCGATCTGAATTAAATTTTTTCAAATTGAAACAATTTTTTTTATTCGACAAAAGGGTAGATATAATTAATAAAATTATTTTGTGACAGCGTGGCAAAAAAAATAATAAAGCAACTCAATTTAACACATAAAATATCAAACTCGTTCGATCAGAGTAATTTAAAATTAATAACTTTTGGTTTTATTTATTTTAAATTTTGTTTTGTTTAATGCAATATTTATTAAATAGTATTTCTCCGTTGAATTAAAATAAAACTAGAGAGTGGACTATCTTCGGCTATACCGAAGCTGAAATACCCCCACACAGTAGGAAGAAGTACCTTGAACATAAAAAATTGTGGTCTCAAGACCCTATTTTGAGCCAATTATAGGTGGTTTTGGAGCCCGGACCATGTCCAAAATCCATTTCTAAAAATTTCCAATTAAATCCACAAAAAAAAAAAAAATTGGTCTCAAGACCCCATTTAGACCCTTATATATGTGGCTGCGGAACCTCGGACCATGTCAAAAATACGTTTCTAAACATTTCCAATCGAATACAACAATAAAAAATTTTTACCTTTTTTTTCGGTGTATGGAAGCCACGCCCAGTTTTTGTCCGATTTGGCTGATTCTCGAACTTGATCTCAGTATTCACGAGAAAAACATGTAAAAAAAGTTTCAAGTCGATATCTCCAAAACTGCGACCGCTATCGTGCGGACGGACAGACGGACAGACGGACAGACGGACAGACGGACAGACGGACAGACGGACAGACGGACAGACGGACGGACGGACGGACAGACAGACGGACATCGCTAAATCGACTCAGGAGGTGATACTGATCAAGAATATATATACTTTTCCATACCGGACACGCCTCCTTATGGGCGTTACAAACGTTGTGACAAAGTTAGTATACCCTGCCACAGTGAGTGTGGGGGTATAATTAAGCTTAAAATATTGTTGCAACAGCTTTTTATTTAATCCCGAAAATCCCGGGATTGTAATTTCAAATCCCGAAATCCCGAGATTTTCAAAAACACTTCGGGATTGAATGCCTTAGTGCGGACCTTAATGTTGTACTGGGAATATAAGCAGATATGGTAACACTGCTTGGGTGGGGAAAAATTAAGTCCTAGGTGGCAACCAAGTTGATTGTTGATCATATGGTATTTGCTTTAAAAGATTCACAAATGTGAGAGAAATACGTATTTTCTAACTTGTGGGCGGTAAAATTGGGCGTATTGAAACCTATCCTATGTCACGACTCACGACCCCTGGAACACATATATAAATTTTGGTGAGAATCGTTTATACAGAAATACTTCTAATAAACCAAAGAAAAATATGGCATTAACCCTTTTTTTTGGAAATTGTACCGAGACTGGTCCACGTAGTCTTAAAGTGTGATGTTGCCATATGGTAACAAATTCGCGAAAGGGTTAAGAGCTTGTTGGAAAGGTAATAAACCGTAGTATTTACGAAAATATTGAAACTATATTTTTCAACACTAAGGCGCTCTTGAAAAACCAAAAATTACAGAATTTTCATGTGCAATTGAAAAAAAAGTGAAACGGATTTTAGAGTTAGTGTTCTATGTGTATCTAAGTAAATTATACATCACTGCAAAATTTCAAACCAATAACTGCATTTTTTCAAATAAAAATGAAATCCCTATATCCTTATCAGACTTGGGAAATTGAGCGACCATTACCATTACCATTACAGGCAATGAAATTTTATTTCATTACCATTACCATTACTGCAATGGTAATTGTAATGGTAATGGTAATGAAGTAATGAAAATTTCATTGCAATGGTAATGAAATTACCATTATTTCATTGCGATAGTAATGATAATGAAGTAATGAAATTTCCATTACTTCATTACTTCATTACCTATCTGCCCCAATTGCGTTTTTGGCACTTTTTGGGCAAATCATGAAAAGTTTAATTGTAGCTATCACCAAGTGTGTTCATGGTCATTTTTTGTATGTATGTATTCGATGGCAGCTGGACTGTTGTCAGGTGGAATAAAACCTGAAACGATTCCCACCTGACATGAATCATCCATAAAATGTCCAAGGACGCACTCAGAAGCTGTTATAATCCCAACAGACATGATTCACCCAAAAAATGTCCAAGGACGCACTCAGAAGCTGTTATAATCCCAACAGACATGATTCATCCAAAAAATGTCCAAGGACGCACTCAGAAGCTGGCCTAATCCCAACAGACATGATTCACCCAAAAAATGTCCAAGGACGCACTCAGAAGCTGTTATAATCCCAACAGACATGATTCACCCAAAAAATGTCCAAGGACGCACTCAGAAGCTGGCCTAATCCCAACTGACATGATTCACCCATAAAATGTCCAAGGACGCACTCAGAAGCTGTTATAATCCCACCTGACATGAATCATCCACAAAATGTCCAAGGACGCACTCAGAAGCTGGCCTAATCCCACCTGACATGATTCACCCAAGGACGCACTCAGAAGCTAGCCTAATCCCAACAGACATGATTCACCCAAAAAATGACCATGAACACACTTGGTGATAGCTACAATTAAACTTTTCATGATTTGCCCAAAAAGTGCCAAAAACGCAATTGGGGCAGATAGGTAACGAAGTAATGGAAATTTCATTACTTCATTATCATTACTATCGCAATGAAATAATGGTAATTTCATTACCATTGCAATGAAATTTTCATTACTTCATTACCATTACCATTACAATTACCATTGCAGTAATGGTAATGGTAATGAAATAAAATTTCATTACCTGTAATGGTAATGCGTAATGAAAATTTCATTACTTTACTAGTCTGATCCCTATATCTTCACTTATATAAAATTCTTTGTGAGTTTGTTTGTAGGTTTGTATGTATGTATGCTTGTTCCCTAATAACTCAAGATATACTTTACCGATTTTAATGACACACATATCAAAATGTAGGTAATTGTTGACCTCATCATTGACCTCACCATTCAAGGTGGGCGTGGCAAATATTTTTCTAAAATGCTATAATTCATGCAGTGTTTAAGCGATTTTGCTGAAATTTTATATGTGGTTTTGGGTAATGAATTGGTAGCATGTTGATTCTGAAAATTTGCTGGCCGCCCACTGCCACGCCTTCAAATTTTTAAAGCTCTGGGATTTCGGTGACATTTTGGATTTGGTGCTGGGAGGTGAATGGGCAGAGGGATGACTAACCAGAGAATATTTTATTGAAACGAGAGAAATTTTTTTGAGGAAACTTTGTTTTCGGGATGTGTAGTTTTCTGAGTGCATGCACATGCGAGTACGATACATTCTGAGACAAGGCCGTATTTAGGAGGGGGGGGGGGGGTGGATGTACGGGTCCAACTATTTTATCGCATTTGCAGAGCTTGATAGGTTATTCCATATCGACCTGAACAGAAAATCTGATAGGGAAATCTTGAATATCAGGGTAATTCCGTATCAAATCGAAACGATTTTTGAAAAAATACCCTTGACCTCTCTGATTTTAATGAAAATTGGAAGGTAGTTAAATAACAGCGAAAAAGCAATATAGCTTCTCGTGGCTGAAACAAGATTGCAAGAATCTTTTTTTGTTCAGAATCAAACAGGCTTATTGTGTGCATATTTTTTGGCTATTGTTTTATGTATCTTTTTCGAACATATACATTTTTGAACTCGCAAATATCAATGAGTTTTCCAAATGTACTTGATCTATTACCTAAGTGCTTGCACAATTTGGTGTTAGCGTTTTCGATATAAGGAAGAAATACAATTTTGAAAATATCCTCATGAATTTTTATTTTTAAATTTTTAATATTTATACCAGGGTTGGCAACCGAAACCGTAACCGAAACCGAAACCGAATGAAACCGATTCATTTTAGGGAGCGAAACCTAAACCGAAACCGATTCGTCGTAACCGATTGAATGGGTTCAACCAAAACCAATTGAAAAGGTTACGGGTTTTTAATCGGTTTTCAAAGGTTTTCGTACACAAAATTGACTTGAAGTTTTTTTTCCTAAGAGAAAATTCATCGGATTTCATTTATTTATTTCATATATTTTTAAAATATAGGAAATATTTTTTTTAAATATTCAATAAATCTTTTTATAAGGCCGGCGCACACAGAGGCGATATTCGCTATATAATTTCAGAACCATTTCCATATTTAAAAAATCTAGCTTCGAAAACGCAAAGTGCCTCACATAGGCAGCGATTTCACCGCAGTAGATTTTGTTTGTTTTTTATTATATTGCTATGGAAACAATCAAAAAGTCTGACTGAAACGGTTCTGAAAATGACTATTTTGTTTGTTATTTATTAGACTACTATGGAAACAGTCAAAAGGTTTATTTTCAAACTGATTCGAATTGGTTTTGAAACTGGCTTTTTGTGTTTGTTATTTATTGTATTGCTATGGAAACAGGCTTTATAAAAAACGCTATATTTTCAAAAATACAATTATTTGTGACAAAATTAATTTCAAAACCGCCTGCGGCACGAATAACGCCTCTGTGTGCGCAGGCATTTTTATGGTTTTTGAAAAGACTTGGAAAATTTTCGCTATTTTTTCGTAGTTTTATATGGCAGCCTTTTTCGTCCGATTTAGCTGATTCTCGAACTTAATCTCAATTCGGAGATAAAAACGTAAACCCAAAGTTTCACATCGATGTCTCAAAAAAAAACATTCCAGCCTGTATGGTGACAGAAAGACGGGGATATGGCTAAATCTGTTTTCGATGCTGATCATGAATATATATACTTATCCATACCGGACATGCGTCCTTATGGACGTTTCAAACGTTGTGTAGGGTATAAAAACGAAAAATTTAAGCAGAAATTTGTTTGAAAATGCGATTAGATAAGGAAATTCGGTAAATGTAGTTAGATTCAGCACCCTTGATTTATATTGAATTGATATAAAATTTCCTAACATTGGGCCATCTAGAAACCTTTTAAAACCTAAACCGAAACCTTTTCAATCGCTCCAACCAACCGAAACCTTTTCAAAATCAAGGAGCGAAACCGATAACCAAAACCGATTGGCAAGTGGGAGTAAAACCGAAACCTTTATTCGATTCGGTTGCCAACCCTGATTTATACCCTACATGAGGTATGGGTATTCACTTTGGTCTGATGTTTGTAACACCTAGAAAGAGACGTGTCCGGTACGGAAAAGTATATATATTCTTAATCAGCGTCACCTCCTGAGTTGATTTAGCACTATCCGTCCGTCCGTCTGTCCGTCTGACCGTCTGTCCGTCCTCTTTTCTTGTGAACACGATTGCAGGAGCTAGAAGAAAGCTAGGGATCCCAAATTTTGTATTTATCCTTCTTAGGCCCTAGAAGGAGTTGGTATTGAAAATGGGCGGAATCGTTCGACTGCCAAGCCTACCTGCCATATAAGTGCAAATCGTGTTTTTACCGTAATTTTAAGATTTCATCAAAACAGTATGAAATTTTGTATAGTGAGGTTTTCGGGGTCGCTGATTTCGAATTTGATGTCGCGAATGCGATGTGTCAAATTTCAAGATGGCGGATCCAATATGGCCCGGGTAGAGTGAAAACACCTTGTCGATTTGATATCTTAAATTTGGTAAAATAATCTTAAAAATTAAACTATTAGAAAAGATTATATGAACTGTTTTGTCTGACAGCAAAATATTCGTTTTAAATCATTTTACATAAGTGTTGGTTATACCATTTTTTTTTGTATGTCAGGTAGTGTTACTTTTCGGTATTATTTCGGTACATTTTTTTGGACCCTCCCCGAAATAAATTCCTGGCTACGGCCCTGTTCTAAGACCATGTGCTAGTAATTTTACCGAAAATCAGTATTAGGTATTTTATCGATAGTTTTTCGATATTTTATTCATAATTTTTCGATATTTTATCGACATTTTTCGATTGCTTGTCGATAATTTCCAATTCTCATTCTCGATTCATTTTACAATTTTGTTCCAATTCCATTTTGTTCCAGTTTTATTCCCATTTCCTTCCCGACATCATTTCCAATCAAATACACGAAACGGTGTCCAAATCGGTTAAGTATTTCTCAAAATAAAGGAAAATAGTACAAATTTGTCGCCCGTTTTGTATGGGAGGTATTAGGATTTGTCGATATTTTATCGAACATTTTTCGATAGTTTTTGGATAATTTTTAAAAATTTTATAAATTTTTTGTCGATAACTTTTTGATATTTTTCGAAAATTTATCGATTTATACATTTAAAAATGTTGTTGGGTCGATGCCATGTCGTTCCATTCCCATCTCGTTCCCGACATCATTTCCAACCAAATGCGAAAAACCGCGTCCAAATCGGTTCAGTATTTCTCAAGATAAACGAGCATAATACAAATTTTGGCGGGCATTTTGTATGGGTAGGTGTGGTTCTTATCCGATGTTGCCCATTTTCCCATACCGTCCAATCATTCGCCAAAAAAAGAGGAATGCCAAATCAAAATCTACTGCAGTTATCGTGCAAAATGACGGACATGGCTTAATATATTAAAAAATCAACATATTAAAAAAAATCCAAATTTTGTACCACTTTGACACGGAAATAAATGGTCACCTTACACATAGACCAAAATGTACGCGCCCCTCTAATCTAATGCCAATTTCATTAAGTCTAAAAATAGCCAAAGTACAAGTAATGATAATACCTATACGGTTAAGTGGATGTGTTCTATATTAGATTAAGTATAAAGCTCACACTCCTTACCTATTGCTGCTTCCGTTTCTTTGTTTTCTCATTTATTGTCAAATACACTCATTTTTTGTTACCCAATAAATGGCAACGACAACAAAAATAAAGTAACCAAAATCGCCTTTGGGTGACTTAGTCTGAAGCGGTTCATGCGAATCTACTAAAAGCTTGTAAGCACTCGCATTACATGCCATAAACATGATGCGAATGAGTGACAACAACAAAAAAAAAGGTCTCGGGATACAAAAACAAACAAAAAAAAAAAAAGGCGGTAAAAAATTAAAGCAGACATTTGCCCCATCGACCACAGACGAAGTGTTGGCAAATAACAGGCGCTTTAAGTGCTATTGTGGCGTGGAAAAAACGACAAAGGGCTGGCCGAGTAAGCGAAAGCCTGCAATTTCCATGAAGGTTGTTCGAAAATGTATAAAAAGTGGGGCTTTGTTATTTGTGTAATTAATTGCTTTTGAACTGGAATTTAATTATTATTTTCATTTTAAAGCGACCTGAATGTTTAATTTGCATTCAACCATTTACGCTTTCCTCGGGCTATTTGATTTCAGACATACGCTTATTTGAAATACGAAAATATTATTGCAATCAATGGTAGGAAAAAAGTGCGAATTTCCCTTTTAAGTATTTAAACGAGGACATCAGTTAATTTGTCATATCCATCAATGGTTGCACCGATTCAGAAATATAATTACATAAATACATTTCGACCAAAAGAAGTCATTTTTTTCAATATTATTGGCAAAAAATAATTTTTACATCGAATTTCATCCTTAATAAATAAATGTCTGCCCCATCATTCATATTAATGCATTAATAAAAGCATTAATTTATTGCGTACTTTGTGGAGCAGTGGGGGTTCAACAACATTGGCATTTCTTTTAAATCGCTCGCACTACACACAAGTCACTGTGCATGTTTTTTTTGTGCAAACAGACATGAAAACAATCTCACAATCAGCATGCGTAATTGGATGCAGCAGCAGCAGCAGCCTGTTGACCTGCTTCGAAGTGCAACAAGCACAATTGCAAAGTGGAGCCTTTGGGCCTTCATAGGACATGGCACGTGCACACTTACACACACAATAACACAGTCCAGCACATACCAACAAAAATGTGGACTGAGGAAACGAGTTTTTGCTAAATTTGGGCAAAGAAAAACACACCTTTATCGACGCGATGAGGGGGCAATATTGTTGCTGCGGAGATTCGGTGACCTAAGTGAAATTGATCGTGTAGTCTATTTCTAGTGCAAGTTATGCCTTGCCGACATTGGTTTGGATTGCAAGCGATAGCTTTCTGGGGCATTTTTTTAACGGTGTAATGATACACAAACACGGTGCAGCAATCTGGCGGCTGCAAATGTTTGCTTGCAATTTAACTGGGCTCGCTGCGATATGAAACGATTGTCCTTGTACCGGACTGTGTCGCTTCGTACGAATCGTCTTTGCATCGCTGGAAAATCACGACAAGCAACAGCTGCTGCTCTATACTGCTTGCCATGCTCGGTAGCATAAATTAATTATGAACTCTAGTAAATAATGACAGGTCAGAAGATTCAAGTCGAGTTGTGTTCAAAACAGGTCGTTCCTATCTAAAGGATTTGTGATTGAATTGAGTTATCACAGCTTCCTTCACAATTCGCCGCCTGGGAAAATAATTGTCGTACGTTACATATAACAGGTTCTCAAAGTTCAACAAAAAATGTTTCCAAAATCTTTTGGGAAATTGAAATTTACAATTGAAAGGGTTGCATGTTCCATGTTACATGTTCACTCAAATTACTTGGCAACCATAGCACATACGACAATTCACTGCTGTATGCGGTGGTAAATTTGAGACAACGTCTTTTTTGTGTACTATACAATTTGGTATAGGGGTGTTTTTGAGGTCGCTGAACTCAACCTTAATGTTGAATAGCAACAACAAATTAATTTGCATTTTTTTAAAAATATTTTTTTTTTTATTAAGAAAATTTTAATTTTATCTAATACAAATTTAAAAAAAAAATAAAAATATTTTATCCAAAACAGAAATGCATATATTAAACAAAATACATAGATTTTTAAGAAGTCTGTGGTACAAATTTTTTTTTTTTAAAAGTGACAAGATTTAAATTATTTTGATACCTTAAATCCCAAGTATTCTATGTCCGTTTTTTCAAAATTTCAAACAGCGCGATTGCAAGTTATCCTAAATACACACAAGTTGTGCGTTCAAAAACATTATCATAAATTCTAATTTTAAAAATTTAATTGGAATTGAAAATTTACAAATACCCTTCATTGATTCCATTAATTTAGTTTTTATTTAACTGATGCAATTAATTGAATTGCATAGAAATTGTGAATAAATTAAAAATGTTTCAGTAATTAATGGAATTTTTAATTATCTTTTTAAATGACCGAAAATACAACCCTAGGAAAATGGGTAAAAAAACGTTTGAATGTTTACAACCGTTTAAATTTAAAATTAACTGGCTTTTTATACAAAAAATAATAAATTCACCAAAACATTTCTTTCCATTATTTTGACGAAATTATCCCAAATGCAACTTCCCTCAACTTCATTACTGGGACACTTTGAGTTCAGATATTGTATTCCAGTTCATGCAGGACATTGATTTCGATTATTTTTTTTCGATCACGTTTTTGCAGCTCTTCCTTCGGCAAAAAAACATTGCAATGTAAATAGTTGATTTAACATGACCCATTTACAAGTTCAATGCACCTTTGTCGAGTTGAATTATCGTATTTCACTTAGTGCTTGGAACTACTTCCTGTCTTGTATCGTTCACATTGAACACTTGATATTATTTTATGTTATTTAAATACGAAAACAGAAATGTGATATGTTGGCTTAATCACATTAATTCCGCCAATAGTACTTACTTTTTGGTTATATTCAAAATTATTTGTGGGAATTCCTATTAAAATGACATGCAATTGGTTCGTCACAACAACATACGCCAACATTAAACAAACAATTTTCCAAATAGTTCATACTTAGTAGCTGCACAGTACAATATCATAGTTATTTCATCAATTTGCATTCAGTATTTTAAAATAGATTCGTAGTTGTACAAAATGCAATTAACATACGTCAATATTTATTCAATTATTTCATGCATTTGAATTTACAGCGTGTTGGTTGGTAATAAAATATTTATTCTATTAACCAATATACAATTAAGATTCATTTAATGAGGCCACAGTTTGCATTCCATGGGGTAGACAAAAAAACATTTTGGTATTTTAATTAAATCCACTTTCAGTATTTTTATAAATAAGTATTTGAAAACAATTTGGAATTTTGTGTTCAATTGTTATTGCAGAGATTACATCATACTATAACTACATGTGCTGTTACGAAATTTGTGAATTACTTGTGTGAACTCAACTCGTTACTCATACGCTCCGAACAACAATTTTTTAGCCTGAAAAACTGTGTGCTATAAGTTAAATTTAAATGAATTTCTATATAGAAATTGTTGAATTTTAATTCTTTAATTTATAAAAAAATAATCTCACGAGTTGGTGCAAATGCAAATATTTTATGCATATTTTTGCACCACAATAATAAAATATACAGATTTGCATTTCCTACGCTCGATCAAATATGCAACACAGAAAACGTACAGCTTTTATATGCTATGCCGAATGCAAATCTGTATATTTTGTTGATGTAATGCAAAAATATGCAATAAATATTTGCACTCCTGCAAGACCATCTCTTGGATTGAATGAAAATGACGACACTTTCAAATTCGAAATAAATCAACACAGTGCGTAGGAACAACCAGCCCGGCCGGCGTTACCAAAACAACTGACGTTTGTTATGAATCGAAGGCACATGCCGGAGCGAATAAACATCCCCAGAAAGTGAAGAGGATACAAGAAAACGTGAAACACGCACGTAGCGAATACAAAATGATGCCATTTCTACGTTCGTTTGTTGAGTGTTTTCGCCGTATTCAGCACTCGTTTGGCATACGAAGAGAACAATTCAGAGCAGAACTGCATATGGGATGTGGCATTGCCAGCAACAATAATAGTGAAGGTCCTCTGGGAGAGACATGTGGCCCTTCAGCTGTTTTCAAAAACCAACAAGGGCCGATTGAGTATGGAAGTGTGTAGAAGCCGTTATTGAATGCATTTTTTTGTAGGTTTTCATGGATGTCGATTCTTATGGCCTTTGGTGGTTTTTTTGTTCGTTCTTGCATGGCCGTAAGAGGGCGTTCGAGTACACGTGTTGTGAATTTGTCGTACAATGAATGGAACATTTGGTTGTGTTTGTAGTGAAGGTACAAACCTTGTTCGAACTATGAACAATTGAACATTGAACAAACCGAAAAGATGTTTCCATTCAATTTCCATCAACATTTGGGTTCTTAGTCAGATCAATGAAATGGACTTGTGTTTGGTATTTAGGTCGAAAATTGTTCAAGTTTGTCTTACACTCGAATGGCAATGACCTGAAAAATGCACTTTCACTCTTTATTGCACTTGAGTAGTAAACCGAAGAGGTTTGAAGGGGTTTCGTGAATTCATACACGTAAGTGGCACCAAAACAAAATAGTTTTTGTATGTGGGCCTTAAGAACAAAGTCCTTTTGAAATTTTTTCGATTTTGTTACATTTTTTTCTGACATTTTTTTCACTTTCCATACATTCATGCTCTGATGCATGAGCAAATATTTTGGCATTTTCGTGGCTTTTGATATTTGGCAAATGGTTGTTTCCCTTGCTTTGGCACTTCGCAGTGTTATTCTTTATTTATTTATTGGCAGGAGGAAATGATTCATATTGGCAAATATTTTACTTTTTTATATTTGCCGCACGATTTCACGCGGTTCAATGGCAGCGTCATAAGTCAGAGAAACGTACAAAAACGCAATACGTTATTTATACGCCAAGGAGAAATCAAAGGGAAGCTAAACAAATAAAAGCCTTGTTTCAACCGAGCGCGGAGCAAGTGTAACAAGACCAAAGCGGATTGCTAGACGCAAGCGACGACTTACACGTGGAAAATAGAAAATCGAGCAGGATAAATCATATTTGTCCTTGCGACTTTTATTTCTTTGTATGTACGTGTGCTTTTTGTGTGAGGTGCGGTGCTGGAAAGGATTTATTGGCACTCGAGGTGCGACAAATGCCGTAAAAATTGCTCAAAATTGTATATGAATGTGGAAGAATGTATAGGGAAGAAACTGACTATTTACATTCGGATTACTGCAGCTTTTATGACTTTTTCCCAAATGGACAACAATGAATGAGCATTGAATTGAACTTTGCTGGATACACAAGCTGTTTGAGTTAAACTCAGCTTAGTTGGTGAATTCTTTCACAAAGCTGTTATTCTAACGCCCAGTTTCTTCGCCAACTAGTTCTCAATGTAACTGTTGGATTGGTTGAATATCTAGAAGCTAAATTATATTTGACTAGCTTAATAGTCCGTCGTTGCTCGGACGTATACTTACCCACCCTTGAAGCCATGAAAGTACCCTCCCATGAACCTTCCCTTGAACCCCCGTGAAGTACACACAGAAAAATTGTCGGTTAGTAAATCTAACTAAAACTAGTAAATAAATGACCGAAGCATAATACCCTGCACATACGACTACAATACATTCTTATACCCTTTGTGGGAATTTTCCATTTCCATTTCAAAACGTTGTTCCAATTCCATTTGGTTCGGGTCAAATTTCATTTTATTCCAGTTCCCTTCCCATTTCGTTCCTAACATCATTTCCAATCAAATACAAGAAATGGCGTCCAAATAGGTTCAGTATTTCTCAAGATAAACGAAAATAATATAAATTTGGCGGTTATTTTGTATGGGAGGTAGGCGTGGTTCTTATCCAATGTTGCCCATTTTCAATACCATCCAATCGATCGAAAGAGGAATGCCAAAATTTGGAGGCGATTGCTCAAAATCTACGACAGTTATCGTGCCAAATGACGGACAGACTAGCAGACAGACAGACTATTTTCAGATTTATCAGACTGTACACTGTACAGAGTATACTACATTTAGATGCTTGTTCAATAATGTTAGAGCTAGCTTAAACTGCTAAGGGCTTAGAGCGCACTGCACTGAATGCCGGGATAAGTAAGTAAAGTAAGTGGCATTTTTAAGTAAATAAAAAGTTATTACAAATTGTAAAATAAAATAAACAAATAAAATATAATACATTTTTTGTTCGTAATAAATTCCCCCTCGCCCCCCGGGAACCCGTACGGAAAACTTTAAATTCGAACAAGTGCAATGTGTGAGGCCAGTGATGCAGACACAGCAAAAGTGATTAAAATTACTCACTTTTGATTAATAGTCACACCGATAAATTTGAAATTCCATTAACTAGAAAATGTATCTAATTGAAATTTGTGATTAATCGAACAGCCCTAGCAGAAATGCAATAATCAAGACGCAAATTGCCTTTGTCATGTAACACAACTTAACAAGATTTTGCTCCGTAAACCAAACTTAACGTTCTATCACGTCAGGATTTTGGGGATTCAGGATAGAAGAGTAAACAGATGCCAACATTGGCAAACTTCCGTAATTCATCAAAGATAAGCTAATCTTTTCTAAGCAAATCTGTTTACGTCATCGGTTAGTACTAACATTTATCTTCAAAACAATCTATTACTTATAATTTTTTCGATTTTTTCTTTGGAATATATGAACGGTTTAGTTTAGTACCATTAATTTTTTTGGAGTATATTTATTCTCTAAGTTACAGTGAAATAGAACGTTGTACTCCAAAAAGCAAACCTATTGATCCTTAAAGGAGTTCGAATGCTGAACAAGATGGGGTCCACAGAATTGGTCTATCTCGTCTAGTTTTTCCAAATTAGGGCTTAAACAAAAACCATATATTATCAAAAATGTTAGTACTTTCTTCAAATATTTATATCTTTGGAAATTAACATCGCAAATTTACAACCTACAGCATATTTTAAAGCTATTTCATAATACTAAACGACTACATAAATAGGATATTTGAGCAAAAATTCCAAATCTCGTAATAGCTTAATTAATATTTCGAAATAGGGCATTTTTTGATTCCTTGATGCTGAATTTCTCAAAAACCTGACGTAAAATTCTGAGAACGCAATATTGTTCAGCGCTAAGTCCTTTGAGAAGAGCTAAGTTTGGTTTATGGAGTCTCAAAACGTTCAAATTTTGCAGGGTAGAGCAATTGTTTATTTTTGTCTTAATATTAAGTATTTCAAAAAGTTAAAGGTTAAGAGATCTTAAAGCCTTCTCTGTAGCAAGCATCTGGAATCATTATTTGACCTACGGCACCCAACATTAATAAGATATCCGATAAAGTATACTACTTTATTTTGTAATTCCTTTTATTTCACCATTTTACTATTTTGCCATTCCACCAGGCGATGTACGCTTTACCATAATGGTTGGATAGTGTCAATAAGAATATTAATATTTCTGGCACGTTTCCGTGCGCTTCCACACGAGCCCATATTGACACTTATTTGACAGGCAATTTGGTCAAAGTCTTACATCGCCTAAGAACATTATTAGCAAACCCGATCACTGGCGTAAATAAATAACTTTACAAGCACATATGTAAATTGTGTATTTGTATTTAACCATTTTGAGTGCATATTTTTCTAAATTTGTATAATTTGTATTATCTAAAAATAACTTTGAAGTAAATACAATTAAATTATGCTAAGTTAAAGTTAATTTAAAATCTAGCCCGTAGTCATGTATTTATTACTCACCACTCAATAACGTTTTGATATATTAGTGAGATTGTGAGTGTATGAGAATATATGACACTGCATTTTATAATTTATTATCGCATGCCATAAGTCATGCATGTAATCGTTTCTCTCTAGGTAAAAAGCAATTTGCCTAAAAAATAAAAATGTTGTGATTTATTTGCAACGAAACTTTGCAATTGCAAACTTTTTGTTTCGTATTTTTTGAATAAAATGTAATAAACTGATATTTTATGCTTGAACAGGGAAAAGCTGTTAATCGTTATTGATATACCCTACACCTTACGAGGTAAGGGTATATTCACTTAGTCCGGAAGTTTGTAACGCCAAGAAGGTGGCGTGATTGGTCTTTGAATTTCTGCAAAATCGTGTTTTGTAACATTCCAACCCTATTTCACTGAAATAGTACCAAACTTGGTATAAGAGGGTTCTTCGGAGCACTGATTTCGAATTTTACATGGGAAAGTTTTTAGCCCAGTGAGTATAGAGAATATGAAAGTCGGCTTTGACCGACTGAAACTTACTCACTTGTTGTATTTACAGAAATACAGGAAAACACAATTTTTATGACGTTAACGGCACTTAATGAAACATTTCGAAATGCCAAATGAACCCGAAAATTTTTCGCTTATGAACTTTTATTAAATTTAATAAAAATGGTTCAATTTATTCAATTGATGAAATTTTTGTCAATATAGGTACGGTCAACAAAACAATTTTATCAATTTGCCTATCTTTTTTGTGAAATGGAAAACAATTGTGTTCAAATTGCAAATTTTTTTATTCAATTAATTTTTTTTGACTGTATATTAACAAAGAATTAAATAATTTTTTTTGGACAAGTGTTGAAATCATTAATGGGACAAAAGATGCTTCCACCGCAAATCTTTCATTGCTTGACATCCACAAAACCGCAGGAAATTGTGATTTTCAATTCTCAGTGACCCTTGCATCATCTTTATACCCCCACAGTGTGGGGCCCACACTCACTGTGGCAGGGTATACTAACTTTGTCCGGTATGGAAAAGTATATATATTCTTGATCAGCATCACCGCCGGAGTCAATTTAGCGATGTCCGTCTGTCTGTCCGTCTGTCCGTCCGCACGATAGAGGTCGCAGTTTTGGAGATATCGACTTGAAACTTTGGGTACATGTTTTTCTCGTGAATACTGAGATCAAGTTCGAGAATCAGCCAAATCGGACAAAAACTGGGCGTGGCTCCCATACACCGAAAAAAAAGGTAAAAATTGTTCAAGTCTTTTTTATTGTTGTATTCGATTGGAAATGTTTAGAAACGTATTTTTGACATGGTCCGAGGTTCCGAAGCCACATATATAAGGGTCTGAATGGGGTCTTGAGACCAAAATTTTTTTTTTGGTGGATTTGATTGGAAATTTTTAGAAATGGATTTTGGACATGTTCCGGGCTCCAAAACCACCTATAATTGGGTCAAAATAGGGTCTTGAGACCACATTTTTTTATATTCGAGGTACTTCTTCCTACAGTGTGGGGGTATTTAAGCTTCGGTATAGCCGAAGATAGTCCACTCTCTAGTTTTTACAAAAATTAAAAATTCATCCAATTTTGCTTTTGAGATGCAACTCTGTTTAACATACTCGTATGTATCAAATACCATTTCCATGAGTACCTATTAGGGCTTTCGATCCCGAAGGCTTTTCGCCATCCCGGGATTTTCGGGACTGAAAATTGCAATCCCGGAATCCAGGGATTTTTCGGGATTTGTTACTTTTACAAGCAAAATGCACTTTAAAAAAATAAAAAAATGTTTTTTATATGTTTTATTGGAAAACTGAAAGTTTTAGCTTAAATAAATTAAAATAAACATTTATTTCAATTTATTAAAGGTACAAATAAATGAATTTTTTCATTTTCAGTATTTGAGTTTCCGGTTCTGTACACTGAAAAAAAAGTGTACTCCAGTTGAGGAAAAATGCCTTAATCCAAAGAAAAAAGGGGAATGAAACAGCACTAAAGTCATGATAGCTTTGAAATTAGGGAACACTTTTACTTAAGATGAGTATATATTTTGACTTTAAATTTAATACTTATTTCTTTCATAACAGAAATATTTCTTTGAATTTAGTAAAAAGTTCTTTAATTCTAAGAAGTTTTTCTTCGTTTTTAAGACAAAAATTTCTCAAAAAATTTTTTTTTTTATTGTATTTGTTTATTTTTTTATATTTTCTTTTTCTTTTTATTTTATATTTTTTAAAATCATATTTCATTTTATTAACTTAAATTAAATTTACAATAACAAATATGTACTTACGATTTCACTTCGGTGGGATTCGAACCTGCGACCTTTGGCGTTATGACAAGACCAATCAACAGACTGTGCTATAGACAGCATAATTGCGTTGGCGTCTAACTTTCACTACGTTTCACACCAGCGGTGGCCATGGTGCAGTGGCTAGGACCTTTGCTTCCCGATCAAAAGGTATCAGGTTCGACTCTCGCCTGGGACAAGCAGAAATTTATATTCATGCCAAATATTTTTTTTTATTTAGATCAATTCTATTTCTAGAAATTTCTAAAAATTTTGGAAAACTACATTAGACGTATACAAAACAATTTTTTTTCCTTGTATTAAAAACAAACTTCTTTAAATAAAGTAAAAATTTACTAAAATTAGTAAAATCAGCAGCTGCTGTGGTGCAGTGGTTAAGACCTCCGCTTCACTATCAAAAGGTATCGGGTTCAACTCCCGCACGGGTATTCAAAAATTTATATTTATGCGAAATATTTGTTTTTTATTATTTAAATCAATTCTATTTTTAGCAATTTCTATTTTGAAATACTCACTTTTTAAAAAAAACCTGAATCTTACTTTCAATTTATAAAAATATCTTTCTTAAAAACAAAGATTTTTACTAAAAGTAAGTACAATTTTCTTTGAATTTAAAATAGGAAAATATTTATTAAAATTGAGGAATAAATACTAGAATTGAGGACACGTATACTAAAAAAAATATTTTTTCCATATATTAAAAACGAATTTCTTTAAATAAAGTTCAAATTTACTCACAATTAATAAAATCAACTGTCTTTAAAATAAAGAAAAATGTAAATTTGTTTTAAAGAGGCGGTGATTTCCGTTTTAAGGCACTTTTACTTAAATTCAAGAATAATTCCTTAAAATTAGGAAAAATTCCTTAAATTAAGGAAAAAATTTGTCCTTTAATCAAGCACCAAATTTACTTGGTTTTAAAGCTGTCTTTTTTTTCAGTGTAGGAACGACACAGTTTTACTTAATTATTTTTACTAAGCAATTCATTTTTGTGCGTTCGCTAAGACTGAAAATATCAATTTTCTTCTGAAATAAATATAAATTTTTTTTTTCTTAAAGAAAAAATTTCAAGCACAAACAATTTTATTTGTAATTCTTTTTGATAAATAAAAAGTTTGAGTTTTCTAACTAACGTAACTAACTTCCTTTGCAATAGGCCATTTCCTTTTTGATAATTGGCGGATTAACAACAAGTTTTTTTTCATACACATAAATACAAAGTCGGCAAAGATCTGGATCCTCAATCATCCACAAATTCCCGAGCACAAATTGTAGGTTAGGATTTGTAGTTATTTTCGATAGGGAATTTTCAAAAAGTGGTCAATAGCTTCTTTACTAGTGAAGAATCGTGGACACATGGTGGGAGTTGGTTGGCCACGCCCACCAAACTGCTTCTTCGCTGTTTGGTGGGCTAATCCCATCGAATCCTACCAAAAAAAAAATGTTGATCTCAAGACCCCATTTTGACCCATTTATATGTGATTTTGGAACCTCCGACACGGTCAAAAAATCGTTTCTAAACATTTCCAATCGAATACAGCCATAAAAATATGGACAGATGGACAGACGGACAAAGCTAAATCGACTCAGGAGGTGATGCTGATCAAGAATATATATACTTTTCCATACCCGGATACCCGGGTTCTCAGGTACCCGGGTTAACCGAGTTACTCGACAACCCGGGTTGACCGTAGGCCCTGGTATAAACCCCAGGAAAAAAGTTTTACCAGTAAATGAGAAATCGAGTTGAAAATTTTTTAAATGTTTTTAACACAAAATGTGCAATTTTAATGTTAACAGAGCTTCCCCTATGAACTGGGTTAAATTGATTATTTCCAAAACTGTTTTTTTGTGAAGCTTTTTTTTAATTAATAATACAGTTTTCTTCCCTGGAAAATACCTCTAAAGAATTTTGATCGCATTTTTATTCAAAATTGACAAAATTTAAGGTGGTATTGAGCTGAAGCCCGCAATTTTTGGTTCGTCGCCCTTATTGTGTTCTGGCCTCAAGAACTATAAAATTATTATTTTTTATTTATGGATCAATAGCATGATTGTAACTAGTAGTCCCTCCCAACAGCTCTCACTGTATTGATAGCAGATGTTTCTGTTTCATATTCCGTAGAAATCTGTGCATGAAATTCATATTTTCATATTCTCACAGGTAAGACATTTACGTACTCCAGTTTTAAAGTCGTACAACAGAAAGCCACAGCGGCAGGGAGAACGAGACCACCTGGCGGACAAGTGACGTTGGCAAAAATTGCGCTACCAGCATAAAATGCGCAAATTCTTATCGCCAACATGAATTTTGTGTAGTGTTGGCGCGGCTTCGCATAAATTTGGCAATTTATGAAAATGGATAAGCATTTGTGGTAGAACAAAAAAAAACACATACACACATTGCTCACTCACACACTCTCGCATATGCGCAGCAAAAAAAAAGGAAAGAATAATAAACATTTGTGGGATATTTACAAATATGGAGGTAAAGCGAACACAGCAAATGCCTATCAGCAGGATACATGTTCATGCGGCAGCGGGCTTTACCCTTCAGTCCACACATACTTGCTGTGTGTTGTTGCTGTTACGCTTTTTGCTGACACAATTCTTGTTGGTGTTGCTCGATTATGCGATTTTTTTGTGACTGTTGTGTTGTTGTTGTTGTTGTTGACGGTGTTTGTGTTTTGTTGGGTGTAAAATGGTTCGTGGCCATTTCAAGCGAAGAACGCTTCGTTTATCCTGGCATTTAAATATTCAATTCTGAAATCCAATAGTTTAACATGGTGGCACCATTAAGCGCTTTGTAGCCATTTATTGTGCCGTTGTAGTAGAAGAAAATTCAATTGAGACAAGTTAAGTCAGTCAATGTACGCAAATCCCAGCAAAAGTCAACCGTCAGTTGGGAGTTTTGACAACTTTCATGCAATTTTTGGAGGGACATTTCACTGAATTCCAAAACTAGATGAAGTTCAAGTCTTCGGATTCTTACTTGTGATCAGATTTATATCGATAAATCTCTTCAGTTTGGAATTTCCCAAACAAAATTTAAATTTGCCAACAAAATAAAATGTGTGAAATGTATAAACGAATTGGAGTACACAACAAAGGCCGTATAATGTGTCGCCATGATGCGCTGCGACTTTCTGAAAGCGTCCTTTTGTGATGTGAATGGCAGCGGCACTCACTCTGACAGAAACTGTTACCAACGCGAAGGTTATCATTTATTCTGTTTTTCTTTACATTTTAATAGCTTTGCAATGTCAAAGGCCGATACAATTGGCAAGCGGGTGGCGGCGTCAAAGTTCTGCTTCCATTTGTGTCACGTTTGGCATGGCTGACAGTTTCTCCTGAAGCGTTCAAGGGCGTTCCTTTGTGCTGGCTTCATATGAAATGGAACTGGTGGGCGGCAAACACAAGAGTGATTTTGTGTCAATCGGGCGACCGTCTGACTACCATCTGACACTCTGAAAGGGCAACTTCGCGGAATCGTATGAAGAAACTCCAAGCATGGTCTTCTTGGAACCTATTACTTAGTACCCGCTAATGGCTTAAAAGGGCATACCTCGTAAAAGCATACATAACTTCATCCTAAACTCATGCCACACGATGAAGAAAATTGACAAGATAATTTCAGTTTAATTGTGCGTGGCTCCAAAATGAATTTGCAGCGCCATTTGCGTTTAGGCCGAAGCTAATACACGCAGATTAAGCACGTCATTTGCAGGTGCCAAATGGCATGCATACCGTTTAAGGTCCAACAAATAATTGAAACCTCAAGTTAATTGGCGGGAAACAATGGGCTGGAAGGCGAATCGGCGTTTCACCTGCACCAAGGCCGCCAAATTCAGGCCAAACATAACAACGAACGCAATTTGGGCGATATTCAGGCAAAGCCAAACACAAATACGCCCACGCGCCCACAAATGCGATATGCAAATTTAATTTCGCATTTAACCGCCAATAAGTGTTATGCGGATTTTGAGTCTAGAAACGGGCCATTTAATTAAATGGCAGTTCACTGACAGCAGCTACTTTGTGACTTCAAGCACCTGTTAGTTCATAGGTGGAAACTGTGAATGCCAATGTGTGCGGCGCGTATCCGAAATTTTAAACTTGGTTATTTTACAAGAACCTGTAGTGATGATGCGGTAAGCTTAGCGTTGTGATCTTAAAAATTTGTGTTGCTGTAAATAAAAAAATATTAATTTTGCAATTGTTGTAAATATTTTTTATAAAAATGGTTGCTGACAAAATTCAAGAAAGAACGTGTTAAAAAACTGTCTACAAAATATTAATTTAAATAAGAAGAATACAAAAACAACATAGTAGGTTTTATTCGGTCAAAGCCGTACCGTACACTTCCCGGGGAAAAAGCCCTCCTGTGACAAGCAGAGTTGCCTGAACGAGGGATTCCGCCCTAGAAGGTCGCGAGAGATTTTGAGGCTAAAAACAAGATTTTTAGACAATGACGACTTCTTTACAATTTCTTTAATTCAATTTTAATTTTAATTCAATTAACTTTATTTCATTCAACTGGCTGCTGTCAGCTTTACTAGAGCCCGACCGATTAATCGGCTTCGGCCGTTATCGGCCGAAAATGCACATTCGGCTTCGATTTTTCCAAAAAATGGCCGAAGTTTTGGCCTAAGCTTTTCAATTTTTTTTCTTATTTTTGCGACACCGAAAACTAAAACTAATTTTTTACGATACGATTTTCTAGCCCACATCACATCTAAACGGTCTTACTGATTTTCTTGAGACTTGAATGTAAAATTGTGTAATTGATGGAATTTCCAATGGGAAATTGGAAGGCCCACAAAACAAAAAATATGATTAAAATTTAACTTAGTAATCATCGAATATTGAGTGAATCTCGCCTCAAGTTGCGTGGCACGGCGTTACAGCTGCCACAAAGTACATCCTTGGACATTTTCTGGGTGGATTACTGAATTTTAAATATAGATTTAGATGTCTATGTTAAAAGGAGTCCTGGTAAACTGTATGAAATATAGGGGTAGGAGGCTCACGGAAAGATTCTACCTTTTAGAAATGTAGCCCAAATTGCTGCGCCAACAATTTACATTTAAAGTTCAAAGCTTCACAGGTGGTTTTTACCATCAACTAGAAAATCCTTTGCCCATCACCTGACGGATTTGGGGAGTCCTTAAAAAATAGCTACTTAGATGGATTTATTCTTTGAAGAATTCTCTACCATTTCTACTAAATTCACATTATTTGAATCTGTACTACAAATTTTTAAAAATGATTTTAAAAAAATCCAATTTTTCTTACACGGGATATATCGGATAACCCGAGGCTCCTGTTAGTTTTGACCTAAGAGGCCCAAATTTGTTTGTCAATCCTTTTGGTTACTTTTATTATTTGTTTAAATACATTTTTAGTTACTTAAAAAACTAAATGTGTATTTATATACTCGAATTTGAATGAAAATACACAAAAAAAAGTTTTTAAAGGGTTTTTACTTAAGTCTCGAGTTGTTCTAAATGTGCCAGAAAACTCATCACAACTGATGACATTTTTTACCGTTCGCATGTTTCCCATGCACATATCGACTCCCCTTAAGAAAAGTATAATGTTTCAATTACCTTACGAAAATTATTATATGTATTTCGAGTTTTCCCGAGAAAACTATTACGATTCACAGTTTTGCCACGAAGACTATAACATTTCAATTTTTCTTACGAAAAGTAATATATTTCAGGCTGAAAAAACTTTGATGAGTCAGTTTAAAAAAATTAAATTTTCAAAAAATATATGTTTTTGGATTGATATGAAGGCGAAAATGTGTCTTAGGGAGCATGTTTGGAAATAGGATGGTCAACAGTACATGGCCAGGACCGAAATGTGTGTGTGTGTGTGTATGTCTGTGTGCAGGTGAAGTGTTACAAGACCTAATTATATATATATTACTGCGAATCCTTTGGACCTTTCATCCCGCACTTGAATTTAGAGATATCAGCAAAAAATTTCCCCCGTACTACCTCGGTCAACCTTAGTAAATATTGCATATTATTACAAAAATAGAAATATAGAAAATGCAGTGGTTCAATTTGGCTTAAACTGCGCAATACAGTGAAACATAATACTCTTCGGTGTAATAAGCGAAATATCATAGTTTTCGACAAAACTTATTGCAATATAATATTCTTCGCTCCAAAAACCGAAACATACTACTTTTCCATGCAAAAAAATAAAACATTATACTTTTCGTAAGGCAAATGAAACATTATACTTTTCTTAAGGGGCGTCGATATGTATGTAACACAAAAATACAATTTTAGTTGCATTTGAAATATTTAATATGCATTTGATAGGAGAAAAACATACCTAAAAAAAAATTTAAGTTTTGTTCTATAGGATGTAAACTAGACTAGAAATAATTCATGAATTTAAATTTTTTTTTAATTAGAAAAAATGTAAAAATATCTTAAGTTTCTTAACGTTTTCTAGTCTTTACATCCTCAAGCGGCTATTGCTTTTAGTTTATTCTAAACAATAGGGGTGTTTTGGTTGCAAATGAATCTTGCAGTTTTTTTTTATGAAGAAAAAAGCAACAAAAAACCTTGTCGCGGGATTTTTGGAGGGCATTCACCGAGAACCACATTGGCTACCCTGTCACGTAAGGTGTCATAAACCACTGGCATATGTATCCAAAACAGTGCCTGCTTAATCGTCATTTGGCTCCTACGTATCATGACGATTAGGTAATTAATTGTTATGTAGGTGATTTTCAGGAGTAATAGAACCACACCCCGTGGGCTGTTTGGAGACCTTTACTCATGCAACCACGCTTTCAACCATGCGAGGGAACTCTGGTGTTGGCATCAATATATACCTCCAAAGGCCGCTTTACCTCCCTGGTCCAATTGTTGTTTGTTGTGCGGCAATTTTAAGGTACCGATCTGCCAAGAAATTACTGAGCATTGGCAGATGAGTATGTAACCTCTCTTCCAATTCTTCGATTTTCTCAAGAAATTTTCTCTTAAGAAATTAATTTCAGATCTGGTGGAGAAACCGGGATTGAGGAGAGTAGTACTCCTCCCTGCGAAACTCCTTCCTTATTTCTTCTCAGTACCGACATGGTCATGGGATGTTTTAACACCCAAAACTCCTCCCACCGCTTAGTCTTACCTACACATACTCACTTTCGTATCAAACTTTCTACATCGATTTGCATTTTCTGCTCACTTAACAAATTATCCCGAATAGCTCAGAGACTTTTCAACTATTTTCCAATTTCCCTTACAACACTCCTGCCCCTGCAACGAGCACACACAATGAGCCAACAAATGATGTGAAAAGTTTCAAGTTGAATTCTACAGAAATAAAATTGATTATCGTTCCAAAATGAGTTTCCAACAACGACAACAGTTTTCTAGTGTCACACTATAGTTGTGTGTGGGTGTGTGTCTGGAACATGCAGTTGGTGTGAGTGCCTGTTTGAGAAAAAGTTTAAAAATTAATGAATGACTTTCAATCAATCGTCGTCGTCCCGTCAGAGTGGAGCTTGTGAGTCCTCTGTTATGCTGCTGCTGATTATGATCGGAAACCGGCAATCATTTACTCACACACATTTGGCACACTTTTATTGCATCAACAATGACAGTCGAAGTTAATGTAATGTGAATTTTTGCTAAGGAGAAGGAGAACAGATAAAAATGCACACTTCCCGGGAATTTAATAAGGAAATGTCGTTGCTGAATATGACGAATGAGTTCTAATGAGGCTATGAAAATGGCAATGAAACTGTTAAGCATTTTGAACGTGCCCAAAACTTCAGTAAAGTTTTAAACATTTTCGGATTGGTTGCTTGTGCAACGCCCATCGGATTACTCGAATGACTTGCTTGCGTACCGATTCGCCCACAAACACTTTTCTTCTTGTATGCAAATTGGTTGAAGAAGCTCTGCTTGTTTTTGACTCAAGCCCACCGCAAGCCAAAATAAAAAGCAGAACATTCGGCCAAGATGGGAAGTTTCGTTTTATGAACATTTTTTTCAGCACGTTCACAGTAACTATTTACGAAATTGCCATAAGTATTCCCATATGGATTTGCGAACTTTCTACTTGTGCTTCAGGCACTGCCCTGCTACTTATGCTGTGCCGGATTGTATTGTGTGTACAATAGGCATTTACTCCTTCTAGCATTTGGTTGCGTATATTTTATTTTTCAAATTTACCATTTCCAAGCTCCCATGGGCAAAGTTAGGAACTTTTTTTTTTTTAATATTAAAAAATAAAAGTACTACTGAAATTACAAATGCAATGGGCGATGTGAGTGTTGTGAGAGAACCCAAGTTTTCCTCTTATGCATACATATGTTGGGCACAAAAAGACAAAAAAAAATGTTTCCAAGTAAATAAATGCAGAAATAAATCCATCACTCTTTTTCCTAATGTTAATTAAACACACTTTCATTACATTTAATGTTTATAAATTATTGAATGCTTATAATTTACTAGCACCCGTGACGACCCTTTTTAGAAAAAAGTCGTCTCGGAAATCTGTAGCCATAGTCTCACAGAATATGTGTGAGAAATTTCAACTAGCAAGCTCCACTATTTGCTTCAGTAGAGCTTACTTTACACAGTCCACATGGAACAATTTCGAATTGTCACGCCCCCTTTTGGAAAAATCCAAAAACTCGCTCTGGAATCTCCCATGGTCCCACACAATATTTATGCGCAATTGCAGCTTCGTCTCAAGCCATGAGTACATACACTGAGGGGGAAAAAAAGTGAAATCAAATGAAAACGTATTTAAATCAAATATAAATATATTTGATTGTGCTCCTAAGCTGTTTTTATTTAAATATGGAAATATTGAAATTAAATATGGAAATATTAAATTTTTTTTTATTGAAATTGCAGAAAAAATTGTTTCTTTTTTATTTAATTGCACTTTTTTAAGTTGTTTATTTATTACTTTATTTAATTTTTTTATTTGCCAATTTCCTTAGAATCATTTGTAACAACTTTTTAACAAATTCAGTTTTGCCGGAATTCGAACCGACAACCTCTGGAGTTTGGAGTGCCCTCTAAATGTTTGTATATTGCTCAAATGTTTGTATATTGCTCAGCAAGTCTCATAAATTGAAGTTGAAGATTTTGTTTTCTTTTATGTAATTGGCCAAAGAAAGTAAAAACCTGTTTTGCATTCATCAAATTGAATTTTCAAAATATTGCAAAGTTACAAACTAAAGGATTGCCGCTTGATGAATCGCTCAAAATCGTAGAAACGGTTTCAAAAGTTTTGAATACTTTACATAACAAACCATTTTTAGTTAACACAAATTCCGTGTTAGCTCGCAACCGGGACGCAATAGTCTATCAAAATATTATGTTCAAAAACTCGACGTCAATGGATAAATACATCGAAGGTATCCTTGGACGAATTGTTTTATTTTAAATAGTGTCCAACTACATCATGCGATGTAGAGCGATCGCCCAAAATGGATTACACGGTTTTTTGTCGTATTTAACTGATTCTTAAACGCATTTTCAATTAATTACATTTTTTTTTGTACTGGTCTAAAATATTAAAATTTCGAAACTTTGACGGTCCAGGGATAGCTCAAAAATTTCTCTATATTTTGCCATTTTTGGTACATATTTGCATACATATTGTCGTTTTTTTCGTGTATGTTTCTGTCTTTTTTGCTCATCATAAGGGCTAATTTTTATATTTATTTATATATAAAATATTTAAATTCATATTTTAACATTTTCAGGCATAAATACATTTTTTCCACATTTTTATTTGTCATCCATATTTTCTCATTTTTTGTATTTTTTTTATCCATATTTTCGCATGTGGAAAAATTTTGTATCCATATTTTCGACCAATTTTTATAAAAATTTAAATACATCATTGCAATGGTCAATGTGGACCACTGAAATAATAAACAACACATGCAAATTAATAATCTTGTGTTTATGTTTCATTTTCGATTTTTTACAGCAAATTTTAAATGGGTGCCAGTAGCGGGAGTAGCTCCTTTTTTGAAAATTTTCGAGACTTTTGCTAGAGCGACTGCCAAAATCGTTTTTCGAAATTTTAAAGTTCCGTTTGAAATTCTTGTTAGCTATTGAACTCAGCTATCAAATGAAACCAAGAGCTATGCGGAATTATATTTCAAAAGATCGTTATGGGTGCCAGTACTCTCTCCTACTTATTACAATTATTTAATGAATTAACATGTAAAGAAAAACATTAAAAACAAACAAAAACTAGAGAGTGGACTATATTCGGCTATGCCGAAGCTGAAATACCGATACACAGTAGGAAGAAGTACCGCGAAAATAAAATTATGTGGTCTCAAGACCCCATTTTGAGCCACCTATAAATAGTTTTGGAGCCCGGACCATGTCCAAAATCCGTTTCTAAAAATTTCCAATCAAATCGACCAAAAAAAATATTGGTCTCAGGACCCCATTTTGACCCTTATATATGTGGTTTCGGAACCTCGGACCATGTCAAAAATACGTTTCTAAACATTTCCAATCGAATAAAACAATGAAAAAGACTAGTTGACATTTTTTCGGTGTATGGGAGCCACGCCCAGTTTTTGTCCGATTTGGCTGATTCTCGAACTTGATCTCAGTAATCACGAGAAACACATGTACCCAAAGTTTCAAGGCAATATCTCCAAAACTGCGACCGCTATCGTGCGGACGGACATACGGACGGACGAACGGACAGACGGACAGACGGACATGGCTAAATTGACTCCGGCGGTAATGCTGATCAATAATGTATATACTGTTCCATACCACAGTGAGTGTGGGGGTATAATAATGAAATCTATCGTCAATATTTCTTATTTTTTTCGTCCATATTTCGCCTGTCTTATCGTACATATTCCATACATATTTTCAAGTTTTTCGTCCATATGAAAATCAGCCCTGCTCATCATACTCCGAAAAGACCTTTAAAGGTTAAAATTAAAATGTTTATGATAGAGCAGAAATTACCCATATTATTATTAATTAATTATAGTAAAATTTGATATAACAGCTCAAGAATAACATAGGTGTATTTGAGACAATTGGGAATTCGTTATCTGTTTGAATCTGATAATAAAAAAGTTAAAACGAAATAACCTAATTTTTTTCAGCTAAAATTTAACATTTGCTACTCAGAGAGAAGTGTTTTAAAATTTTTAGTCACGAAGACTGATTTTGATTTTATATTCAGCCTTTGTAGTTATGGCTAAAATCAATTCCATTATGATTTTTTATATATGGATCAATGTTATATAATACACCATTTCTGCAAACACTTCTCTCCGTGTAGTGTTTTTAGAACTTCGCGAAAAGTTGATAGACGTCTGTAAATAAAAGCTCAACTCAATAAAGCTTCGTCTAACAACTGTCTCAAGTATTGCCGAAGCCTTTGCCTTTATGCTGAAATGTCTAAACTGAACCGTGAATTACAAATAAGACAAAAGGAAGCATTTCTACAGCTTCATTCGTCCATCTATACACTCGCGTGACATTGAGAACGGATCGAGTTATTGCAAATATCTGCAAATGACGGAAGAAAGATTAAAAAATCAAACAAATTGCAAATCCTAAGTCGCACAAAAGAAGGAGTGCTGATGAGAAAAATGTCATTCGTCAATGTCAATGCCTTTGATGGGTGTGTGATGGGCCTGTGTACCCTTTTGACCTTCATTGCTGGTCGTCAGAAACCGCCGACACCACAGAGACGTGCGAACTTTGTATAGCCATTTGAAAACACATTAAAGAAGGGAAGTCGGTGAAAGCCACAACAATTGCACAAAAATAAAACGGAAGTAGCGTGTGTTGAGAAAGGAAAACGAAAAAGAATTGGTGTCACAAATAACTGCAGAAAAGTAAATACAAGGAGAAAAACAATATCAAGAAATGCTTTGAAACAAAACCCATCATCGTCCGTAATGAAGACGTATTGCTTTGTGCTTTTTGCCCCGACAGGAAGTGAAATGTAAAATGCTCAAATCAAATTTCGTACACCCACTCGAAGTCGCTCTCGAAGACGCACTCGCATATGATAAATTATGTCAAATTTCAGAGTCCCACGAATTAACATCCTTCTGCTTGCGCACTTCAAAAGCAGGCAGCAAAAAGCAAAGACGAAATGGTAGCAGAACATATTTTTGCTGTAAGCAAAGTAGTCTGCTCACCGCCTACTTCACTCTTTTTTTTTGTTGGACATAAACCACAGTAATCAGACTCAAATAATGGATAACACACACACAAATCCGCTCGACATGATTTCTCCTTACTGTTGAGATTAATGAATATAAATCATAGCCAACGCTTCACACATCATTAATTACATTTGTACGAGCATTGGCGAATTCTATATGTATATTTGTGGAGAAGTAGTCGTGCCAGGAGGAAGGAAATTATAACAACAAAGGTGCAAATTAGGCAATAATAGAAAATTATTAGTGCATAATTGTTGAGAGCTACACCAGTTGAAATTTCATCCATAATTTCAAAAGAAAATCAGATAAAAAGTTACCAAAACTTCTGTTGGAAAAATTAATTTGTACTTCCAATATTTACTTGCTGAAGTACAGCTAAAAGATTTTCGATACAAATATTTAATAGATTCTGTCTTTAAATTACATATACGAATGCATATAAGAGAGTGCTCTCTGTGAGCTTGAGCGCATGACTCTTCTACGTCTGACTCCTCTTACTTTTTTTACATTGTCGATTTGAATTTATGTAGGGGATAGTGGGGTAACACGGAACATGTGGGAAATCCTGATTTGTGCAATTGTTTGTTCATGTTTGCACATAATTTAACAGTGCCTAAATGACGCCAAACAAAGTGAAATTAGTGAAATTTGGGTAATGTGGGAATCATTTCATGGGGTAAAATATCGTTGTAATTTTAGTGCAAATTTGATGTTGTCATGTTTTGTTTTTCATTAGTTTAGCCAACATGACTCAGATGATTTGGAAGATTATTTTCCAATGGAAAAACAAATGAAGTAATTGTTGTCAGTTTACGAAGAAAGTGAGATAATGAACCATTATAGGAAATAGGACCTTCAAAAGTATTACACAAAAAATTCCTAGGAATTTTTTAAAGCCAGATCAAAGTGTGTCCCTCGGTACATAATTTTCCCGAATTTCTTTACTTACATATATAAAATTCGATGTTTGTTCCCTTATAACTCAAGAAATATTTGACCGAATTTGTACAGAATTTTAACTCGGGCCCCATTCAAGAGATTTGGAGTTGAGTCGTGAATGAGCAGAGGGATGACTGGGGCAATCTTCTTTTATTTCGGTTGCTTTAATAATACATACACTGCACGAAGTAATGATAAGACCAAGATCAAAATGTTAAAAATCTGTTATTGCATTACTGATACAGGGCATATTTATTGCCAAATATTAAGTTGTACTAACAATTAATTAAATTAACTTAAAGAAGACTAAATTCATGCACTCAAATATTTTTGATAAATAAATAAAAATCATTTCATACGAACAAATGATAAGACCAAACAATACAAATTTCGGAAATATTATAAATATTATTTTTGTTTAATTGTTAGTAGTATATGAACCCTTTTTAATTATAGCATGTTGAAGACGCCGTGGCATTGAGTTTAGTCTTCTTTAAGTTAATTTAATTAATTGTTAGTACAACTTAATATTTGGCAATAAATATGCCTTGTATCAGTAATACAATAAAAGATTTTTAGCATTTTGATGTTGGTCTTATCATTCGTGCAGTGTATTATAACATAAACGTATGTATAATTTACGTGAAAATGCAAAAATATTGCGAGCGAAGCTGTGGGTATAGGCTAGTGTTCAATAGAAATTCAAAACCATTCGAATTTACTTTGGAATTGGCTGGGATGATCATTAGAGGCTGACTTCAAGTTATTCTTATTATCGAATGAACCAGATACATTGCCCTTTACATTGACTTACATGGCATTATATAACCTTTTCCTTCAACCAATTGAAACGACAATCTTTTATATTTGGGATCATTTACAAGTAACCAAATCCGTTTAACAATAAAATTACACATTACATCGGATTGGAAATAGTATACTATACATACATCAAACAATTTCATGCCAATACAATTAAATATCCTCAAGCATGCACATGTCTTGTTTTGTAAAGCTTTTCATATCCATAAGGTATTTCATGATACAAATTATGCAATTTTGATGCGAAATATTTCAGCCACCGGACACACGAGTTATCTGTCTTTGACTTTTGCTGTCGTATTCATGTACGTACATTTGGAATTAAAACGACTACAACAACCAAATCAGACAAACAAAAGATTAATTTGTAGTAATGATTAGTTCGTATTTACATACAGTATATATTTTTTGACGTCCATCATCCATCTCAATGCCATTAAGGAAGGATTTATATATGCAAATTTAATACGAATCCATCAAGACATCCTTCTATGGAAATAAATTTACATCGAATCTTGACAATTCTTACCATTCTCTGTATCCATGCATGCACACATTTGTATTGAGGAAATACTTGCACGCACCAATTGTGCAATGCCCACTTCCGGTTCAGGTCAAAGTATAAAACATCCTCATTTGCTCCTTTGTCATGGTCACGGACTAACACCTCTTCTATCTTAACCAATTGTCAGTAATGTGCAAATTGCCATGCAACGACAATAAATCAGCAGTCAACATCTGGTGGGACAGGTTCTTTATTGCATCTGTGGTAAGAAGATGCGAAGAATTTTAAGATTTTTAAACTTTAAGTTTTTGAACTTATCGCAGTATTATGGGAAATCCTGGTAGTTCTACCTAGTACCTATTTGTATTAGTTAGAAATGTACCGCTACCATTTAATAATACAGCTATTATTCACACGGTGTGAATCACACCATTGGTATTTCGTTAGTTGAGAAACTGTCAGGCTTGCCATTTCGCTAATTTGATTTGAGATCAATAACACTGTGCGACAAAAGACCCATTGAGGTTTTTCAAGTGGAATGGATAGGGTACGTCCCAAATTACAATAAAAATTCGGGGTCTTGCTGGGGTTAGCAAAATGAAGGACTTTTTTATAACCGTCATATTATTATACAGAGTAAAAAACAAGTTTTTTAAAATATAACCCTTAAACCGCCTAAAAAGCAGAAAATAGATTTCCTTTAAATTAATTTCCGCAATTTCGATTTTGGGGACTTCAAAACATAGGAACATAGTAGCCTCTGCTACCATGTTCGGTTTAAGGGTTATATTTAAAAAACTATTTTTTTACTCTTTTTTATTTACTTAAAGCTTAAAGAAATTTATTAGGTAAAAAAAAATCTAAAAACTATGATGGAATTGTTCGATTTTATTCATTAAGAGCTTGTTTGAACTACCTAATTAACCATAGTATTCATGAAAATATTAAAACTAATTTTTCAACACTAGGGCGCGCTTCAAAATTATTTTAAACAGGAAATGGTAGATTTATCGCATGAATTTGAAAAAAAGTGAGTCGGACGTGGGAGTTTCAGTGTTCTGTGAAGTGCTGTAAAAGAAACGAAACGAAACGTTATGAAACGTTTCTTCATATTTGGTGGAAAAAAATACTAAAACATAAATTAATGTTTAATATTATTTTCCCTTTCTGTGTGCTTCTAAGTGAATAATGCCTCACTGTCAGAAAAGATGACATTTTCTGACTTATTAAAAAAAAACCACTTAAATTCGGTTATTGGTTTGAAATTTTGCAGTGAGGTATAATTTACTTAGATACACACAGAACACTAAAGCTCAAACCTCCGTTTCACTTTTTTTTTCAATTGCACATGAAAATTCTGTAATTTTTGTTTTTCAAGAGCGCCCTAGTGTTGAAAAATATAGTTTCGATATTGTCGTAAATACTACGGTTTATTACCTTTCCAACAAACTCTTAATGACAAGCATCGAACAACTACATAATAATTTTTCGAATTTGTTTACCTAACAAGGATCTCTAGACTTTAAAGTTAAGAAAGTCCTTAATGTTGCTAACCCAACAAAACCCCGAATTTTGATTGTTATTTGGGACGTACTCTATCCATTCCACTCGTGCTCGAAAATGGCACAGTGTAATATTACAAAAACGAAACACTCATGGAAACAGTAACGATTAACAATTAACAGCAAAAATATTTAAGTGAAGGGACAAAATCTTGTGGTTTACACACCGACCTCGTTAGTTTCATACTTCGTTGATTAGAAAATTAACAGGCCGCTACTTTGCTTATAGGGGAAATGGAACAAATAGCAACTAACGAATTAACACCGCCTATGTGAATTACACAATTAGTGTTTAAGTCAGAATTGTCAGTGGCTTGAATGTCATATTGATGAATTAAAATTTGCGAACGAAAATTGTCAAGAGCTTTCCACCACAAAGTTAAAAGAGATAAATGCTCAGGAGCTGGCCAAAACTGCCTTATCGACAGTTCTGCAAAAGAGGCAATTGCTGCACGGTAAGCTTTTAAACTTTCCTTAAAGCTCTGCGATTTGGTGACTTTCGGCATAGGGATGGTGAGCTTAACTCAATATGTATTTATCCTTTGCCAATTTATAGTTGAACTTTTCAATTAAAAATTACCCTTCTCAACGGGGAAATGTATTTTTTAAGTATTTAAAATGCCACACTTATGATTTGAAATACATGTCAGTCAAAGCAATTGAACACTTAAGTATCCGATGACGGCGACTGAAGAGAACAGTTAAACATTTCTTGTTTACATAGCAAAGTACTAAAGTACCAGGCTTTGACAAATATATTAAAAAATGTTGACCAGACGTTATAAAAGAAACCGTCTGCTTTGGCATGGGCAGGTACTGTGTCGTTTAAATTATTAAAGTGATTACACATGGTGCATTCGATGACATGACAAGTTATATTTATACTACAATTTCAATTACGTTGCATTAACTTGACCAACCGTCGCGAGAGTGCATCGATGATTGGACTTTCATAAATACCCTTGCGGTCAAGAATAAAAGGATGGAACGAGGCACCATGATTGACTGACAATTTATCATTATTTATTATTCAACGACAATGACAGAAAGTAGTTAACGAAATGACAGATAATTGGAAATACATAGTTGATGGTATTGTATCAAATTGCTTCGTCACAGCAACTGTTGCATAAATAAAACTTTGATTAAAAGTAAAAAATGTTGAACTGGCTGGCTGGCAACATTCATCCAACTTATTACAGTGGAAGAGGCTTCTTATGTGTGCATTTCTCAAATAAAAAAATTGCAAACAAGTGCACCGTAGCATGTAATGAAACCTGAGTGGAAGGTCGAAATTAATAATTTTCAAAAAGATCAAGCCACAACAACCGCACAGTAGAAAGCGGAAATGGTAGAGAAAACCGAAATGTGTAACTCGTTTGCTCGAGGGAATGAAAAAAGCGCTGCATTTTTTTTTTGCTATTCATACTTAGTTGGAAAATGTAACCTTTGAACTGTAAAATCACTGCTATTAAGAACTTCTACTACTACACAGAGAGAACTGTTCGCAGAACTTAAGATTAACACTCTAACGCAGCAAAAGTTTTTGAATATGGAAATGCCACCCTAACGCAGCAGACATGTTGTCGATATTTATCGTTGTTCGTCTAAAGTGTACATGTTTTCAGGTTTACAGATTTTCATGAAAACCATTAGAATTTCGATAAAATTTTAAAATTTCAGTCGCCATATGGAATTTTAAAATTACAACATCAAATTCGAAATCAGCGTACAACCCGAGCAAACCCGACAGAACAAAGAGAGGCAGCAGAAGGAGGTTGCATGGCCGGCCGTGCCTAAATTAATAATCCCGATACTTAAACCGAGAAAGGAGGCCGGTGAAGAGGATTTGCATCCGCGAAAACCGTGCGAGAGAACGGAGATGGTCGAACTAGACCCCTACAAAGCCTTCGGCTCGGTCAATTGCGGGATCCTGATGCAATACGTATACGAGTCCTCGCTGCCCACAATTCTCCAAAGGTGGCTAGCAAGCGATTGTATATGAGCGGAAGGAAACCGTAGGTAGAGTGCTGCAACGTCAGATCAAAACTTAAAAGGTCAAACTGGGAGTGCCACAGGGAGGAGTACTATCCCTGTGGGACATGAGCGTTCAACAAATACATACCGCAAATCCTGGTCCCCCCAAGGGACTGCACAATCTTGGCTACTGGCAGAAACATCGACCACCTCACCATGCGCTTAAATACTGGCCGCAAGATTCTGGGGGTAAAATTTAACCCCTTACTCAGCTTCGCTCGCATACAAACTAGAGCCCGACCGATTAATCGACTTCGGCATCGGCTTCGGCAGTTATCGAAAATGCACATTTGGCTTCGGCTTCGGTTTTTCTAAAAAATGGCCGAAGCTTTTCAATTTTTTTCCTTATTTTTGCGACACCGAAAACTAAAACTAATTGTTTACGATACGATTTTCTAGCCCACATCACATCTAAAGGGTCTTACTGATTTTCTTGAAACTTGAATGTAAAATTGTGTAATTGATGGAATTTCCAATGGGACATAAGAGGCCCACAAAACAAAAAATATGATTAAAATTTAACTTAGTAATCATCGAATATTGAGTGAATCTCGCCTCAAATTGCGTGGCACGGGGTTACAGCTGCCACAAAGTACATCCTTGGACATTTTCTGGGTGGATTACTGAATTTTAAATATATATTTAGAAGCTTACTACTTGCTCTGATGTCTATGTTAAAAGGAGTCCTGGTAAACTGTATGAAATTTCAAATATAGGGGAAGGAGGCTCACGGAAGGATTCTACCTTTTAGAAATGTAGCCCAAATTGCTGCGCCAACAATTTACATTTAAAGTTCAAAGCTTCACAGGTGGTTTTTACCACCAACTAGAAAATCCTTTGCGGATTTTGGGAGTTCTTAAAAAATAGCTACTTAGATGGATTTATTCTTTGAAGAATTCTCTACCATTTCTACTAAATTCCCATTATTTTAATCTTTACTCCAAATTTTTAAAAATGATTTTAAAAAAATAAAATTTTTCTTACTGTTAGTTTTGACCTAGGAGGCCTAAATTTGTTTGTGAATTCTTTTTTACTTTTATTATTTATTTAAATAAATTTTTAATTCCTTAAAAAACTAAATGTGTATTTATATACTCGAATTTGAATGGAAATACACAAAAAAACTGTTTTTAAAGGGTTTTTACTTAAGTATTGGCTTCGGCTTCGGTATAGGCCTTCGGCGTCGGTCGAAGTAATAGTCTGCCAATTGATCTTCGGCATCGGCTTCGGCTTCGGCCTGAAAATGCTTATCGGTCGGGCTCTAATACAAACAACCAGGGATAATTTTTTTGGTACAATTTCAAAGACAAAAATACGTTGGTACTACATTGGCATTTTTGGTACAATATATGCGGCTTTTGGGAAGAGATCGGATTAATAAATGTTTATAAAATTCCGTAAGGCATATTGTCAATCCCGAATTCTTCTGCCATTGCACTATGGGAGAAAATCCAAATTATGAGGCCAAAAGTGGGAAAAAAGCATGACAATTTTGACAATGTTTGACCAAGGTTATAAAGGGTATTTTTTTACAGGTATAGAACTTTAAGTTGGCAACACTGTTTTAACTGGCGACCATTTTGTCAGCTGTCAAGTGATTTGTGTACGATCGGGTTGGAGCAGGTTCCTTAACAGCTACCTGGCAAGGATAAATGCGGAGATAAACGACATGTGTCCTAACTGCGGCCGAGGCCCACAGTACCTGGCCCATATTTTCAACAGCCCCGCCTTGACCATACAAAAACTTTGAATGCACCCAAAGGAAGCCACCTACTTCCTCGGACTAGACATGACTGACCTGACAACTACCATATATAAATATTAACCTCTAATGTACACATAGGACCTGATAAAGAAAAATCAAAAGTTTTGTCCGTCTTAGCTTTTATTTTTCTATACCACGCATCCTTTTTGGCGTTACAAATTTCCGACTTAACTCAGAACGTGTAGGCTATAAAAGTGTATAAAAAGCAGATCGTATAGCTTGAGGAGCACTCCATTAAAGTTCAAACTCTCCAAACGAAAATGAAGTTTCAGAGTTATATGAAGCCAAGCTATCGTATAGACACTATAAGAGCACAGCTTGTATGTTAAAAACACCAAAAGCAAATGGTAAACATTGGTGATGTCACTTAGATTTGGTGGAGGTCACCCGCGGCAGCTACTTCGTTCACAAACCGTCTTTCACTTGGCCACTATCTGTTGTTGGCTTCCTTCGCTGCCATCGTTACCATCATTACAACATCGCCAACTGTTATTTCTATGCTGTCCGTCTCTGTTTGTGGTTAATTTCTGCTAATTTGTCTTTCGGCCAGCGAGTGTCGCTGGTTTGTCTGTGCCGTGTTGCTTTATGGCCTTGTTGACGTTGATGAACGCCCTTCGCGACGAGATTCTTTTTGACGTGATTCCAAAGCAAACAAAATTAAGTACATACTACTCCACCCCGTTGTTGACGAGCTCATTAGTTCAGCTGTGACATGAAAATGGGCGCCTCCGCAACGTTTTTATTTTAAGTCTACACTCAGAAAAAAAACAAACCCATTTAAAAATCAAGTACATAAAATCTTCAACTTTGAAAAAAAATTCGATTAATATTCATTCAAAGCCTTGCAACATTATTTTCATATCGCTACATAGATCTTGGTCTTTGGTTTCCAGTATTTAAAAATCAATTTGCAAACTTTTAGGTACAGCAATTTTAAAATACGGTTTATACTACAAATAAAACAGTTCGTAGTTTTTGCTAAAATTTCCAACTTTGCCCGACTTTTAAGCTTGAGCTAATTTTTTCTATGTGTAGTGGTTTATTAATTAATATTAACAAAGAAATAGAATTAATTAATTACATTAATTTCTAAGAGCTCTGTCCAGATTTTTAAAATTTTTTTTAGTAGCTAAGCTATCTAAACATTTTGTTTAAACTTCTATACATATTTAGACTTTAAGCTCGAATCTGAAAATGGATGAGTTGAACACCAAGTTGACAATGCACATGGGCCCACTTATTATAAATGAAACATTTTACTTTTAATCCGTTTGAAGGATTTGACTGAATTTTATCAAAAGTTAAATCAAAATGTCTGAATATTACTTGAAATGACTTGCACGTTTACCAACTTTGTGGCGCAGCTGGTGGCAGTCTACGAAGTGGGAGTATTGAAATCCATACAAAAACATACAATTACAAAGGCAAGCACCCACACACGTACATTCGAACACTTTTGATATCATCAGCTCAAAATATTTTCATTTGTGCAATTCGTTTTAATTGTTTGACTCAATTGAGAGCTTGAATTGTTCGAATTTCGGCTGCAAATTGAAGTTATTTGTAAGTAACAGATAAATTCCTTTTCAATATTAAAATGAACACTGCAAAAATGCGATGAGCAGAATCTCATATATTCGACTTAATGGGTGGTGTGAATAAGGGAAAACTAAATGGAAATAGCAATGCGAAAAATCAATATTTATTAAACAAATGACATCAGAGAAATGCCCACGAAATTAGAAATTCAAATAATTCTGGTAGCTTTTTCAATATTTGTCAAAGCCACCTTCATCATTGCTAACGATTTCCCCACCAACACTACCGCAACCGACTTCCACAACACCGGTTATGTGCATGGTAAAGTTTCCATTGCATTATTTGAGCGCACCAAAGCGTAAAGCAACAAATCATTTGCTTGAGCGTGGAAAAATATTAAGTTTGTTAAACAAAAAAAGAAGAACACTCACAACAACAACAACAATTGCAATGTCAATATTTGCAACATGTTTCTATGGAAAAACACATATAGCGCAAAAAAGTTGAAAAATGATTTCCGTTTTACAAGCCACATTTCGGAATTGTTTCAAAACACTTTGTTTTTTTTTTTTTTTTTCGTTTTTAACGATTTTCAGCAGAAATAAATTGGGTCGACGAAATTGAGTCAACTGGCATAAAAAGTCCACGCCACAGCAATACGTTGGTTGATTGGTGGACATATCGATTGAGCTAAAATTTATAAAATAACACAACATCCCTTAATAGGAGGCAGTTGTTCTCTTAGATTTTTGAACACAATGAAGTTCTCAGAATTTGGTCATCACTTCACGTTTTTGTGAAATTCAGTATCAAAAAGTCAAAAAATGGCTTAGTGTTATTTTCCTTTATCCCTTTTCGTTCAGATCCCCTATAACCGCCTATGTCATCCACATGTCCCTCCATGATCCCCTTGAATGTTTCAATAAAATCCTCCTATATGCGACGAATTGAAATGCAAAATGTAAAAATTCAGTTCTATAGCTTAATATCCAAATAATAAGGTTTTAAAAAGATTTAGTTAAAATATTGCGTTTACTCGCTATAGCAATAACTTTTAGCTACCTGTTTTTATTCTTACGATTTTATACTACAAAAAAAGACCTCCTTAAGGTTTGAAATCTTTAGGTTGGGATATTTAGTAAGTATGGTTCTTTGTTATTTATTTATGTAGTTAAATTTTCATAGTTGCAAATTTCCAATTTTACTTGAATATTTCATAAAGAATTTTACTTGATTACATAATGGCACGCACCTACTGATTGCCATTTATTTCAGTTTAATCTTTGATATCAAATCAAAGGTGAACAGTTTAATATAAAAAGTTTCGCATCAACTCAAAATTTGTTCCGCCAAAAAGTATACATCATATAAAATAATGAGACACTGAAAGGTTTTAATTAATTTATGTTTAAAAATAGATTAAAATGTTTGCTATCATCTTAAACCATTCATCTCGACATATACGAATCGAACCTATCGAACGCATATTGTATTAAAATGTTGGGCATATAACACTTCAAATACCACTTCTGATTTATTGGTTTTTTGTGAAAACAGGTGGGCGATAAAATCAACCCACCACGCCCACCTTCGATAATTCAGCTCGTCATATTTGCTAGAAAATGTAACCAACATTTTAAGTTCATATGTTAATTGGAGCACATTTTATGGTGATTTGAAGATTTTTTTGTATGGGAGGTAGGCGTTAGAATTGACCGACCACGACTTTTTTGGTTTTTTTCTTGACATCAAACGTTTGGAGCGTCATATTGGGGCCGCAATGTTGAATTTTGAAATTCAACATCAAACTTGACATCAGCGACCCTAAAATCCCCCATATACCATGTTTGGAACTCTTTCAGCTAGGGCTTTCGATCCCGAAGGCTTTTCGCAATCCCAGGATTTTTCGGGATTTAATACTTTTACAAGCAAAATGCATTTTAAAAAAATAAAAAAAGTTGTTTATATGTTTTATTGGAAAACTGATAGTTTTAGCGTAAATAAATAATCATAAACATTAATTTCAATTTATTAAATGCATTTTTTTTTTATTTTTAGTATTAGAGTTTTCGTTTCTTTAGGAAAGACACAATTCAATTACATTTCTGAAATTACTTTTGTATCAGTTTTCAGTTTTACTTAAATATTTTTATTAAGTAATTCATTTTTATGCGTTCGCTAAGACTGAAAATACCAATTTTCTTCTGAAATAAATATAAATTTTTATTTTCTTAAAGAAAAAATTTTAAGCACAAACAATTTTATTCGTAATTTTTTTAATAAATTAAAAATTTTTAAGTTTTGAGTTTTCCATTTTTTTCATTTTGGGTTTGTCCAAATGCTGTCAAAAACTATTTTTTTATATTTTATGAGCGATGAAAAGTTGTATTTTTCTTGTATTAAACTTTTTTTATGGACTAATTTATTTAAAATGTAGTTCCGAAAATCCCGGGATTTAGGAAAAAATATCCCGGGATTTTCGGGACTGAAAATGGACCGGGACCCCGGGATCCCGGGATCGAAAGCCCTACTTTCAGCGCAATTAGGTTGCATATTTTACAATTTTCACTTATATGGGAGGTAGGCGTGGTAGTAGACCGATTCCGTTTATTTTCAATACCAACGCCTTCTGGGGCATAAAAAGGATAAATCCAAAGTTTGGGTCAAATAGCTTTTTTCTAGCTCCTGCCATCGTGTTTACAAGAACAGAGGACTGATAGACGGAAGGACAAACGGAGGGACAGACTGACGGATAGAGCTAAATTATGATTGTAACTTAAATTTGAAAATAGTGACTAAAACGCCCTTAATTTTGTCTAGCTCAAGACTTGAACATTCTGAACCCAGATACCCTTGAACATTGTGTGTGCAGGCGTCAACAAGTTGCAACTCAAAGTTTCAATTACCAGTTATGTATTTCGGTTTCAAATGAATTCCGAATTCTCCACTTGCCGTTGACGTTTTAATGAATTCGAATTTGAATTGTAAAAGAGAATAAATTACTAACAGATTCGCTCGCAATGAACGAGAATATTTAATTAAAATATTAATGCGTCAGCTTCGAGATGCACATGTCTACTTGTGCTACGATTTTCCTAATTTCGCTACTGACAACTGCATTTCATTATGATTCCGATAGGTATCTTTTGGAAGCGTGATGTGAATTTTCCTAGAACTTTTGAGTCACCACAGTCATTGGGAACGTTGTCATATTTGAAACCAACTCAAAAGACCGCAATTGTGTCTAATTAGATCCGTTTGAGGGTTTTCCCATGACAAAAAGAGCCGAAAAACGATTGCTGAATATTACAACCATGCTAAATGTGAGTTTTTTTAAAGCAATAATTTTAAATTTATTTCAATGCGAAGAAATGTACAGATTTTCCCAGTTTCTCGAGCGAAACTTCTCCCCAAATTTTTAGACTGTAAAGTACATCAAATGTAACAGTATAAATACCAAAGCAAAATCCCTTCCGCAGCTGTCAACAGTTTGGCCAATTGTTTTACTGCCGAAGCAAACAAAAAAAATAAAACAAAAAGCAAATGTCTAATCCGCATTAATACAATTTGGATAATGAAGCGAAAATATTTAAGCAAGAAAATAAGTTTTTATTACATAATTATGACGATTTTCTGCTCTTGTTTTGCCACATTAAATTCTTGAGTTTAAGTGGTTTTGTTCTCCAATTGTTTTTGGGGGGTGATTTTTTTCCTTTTGTGAACCAACAACAATTAGTGAAGCTCAATTGGGTTTCTCTTCTCATGCGGAGGGCAACAACAAAAGCGTCGAAGTGAAACATTGTAATAACATTTTGTTTTGTGGATTTTGTATTCTTTCAAGAACAATGTAATCATGGTGCGAAAACGTAACTGTATACAAGCTGATGATGGACAAATTTCCTTAGCGATTGTGTTTAATGGACGAAGTGTTGAATTGGGTATTGAGTCAAGTTAGCTACGAAACTTGAATCAATGAAACAAACACACGAACAATATTCATAGGCAGATACAACAAAAAAATTACTATATGCCTCATAGTTATTGATATCATAATAATGTCTTTCCTTGAATCAATTGTTTTATTTCTTCTCCATAGAGTCTTACTTTAAATTATAATAACAATAATTAAATAAATATCTTTTACCCTTTTTCTGTTTGCACCATATTTTAATGCACAGCACTTTTAAAAAATTGTAATGGACAACACTTTTTTTACAACTTTTCTTTTTAAAGCAATTCTTTGTCCTTCCAAGAATAGATATCTCAGATAGTTAATGTCTGCAAACTTTTCGCCCTTTTGTCTGCTATGCACTAGTCAATATGGCTTATTTGGTTGCTTGGAGTGTTGACATTATCTACCTACAGCTTAAAAATTCTAAACGCGTGTGCTATAAATTTCCAAAAACTTTTATAAAAGTCTGCCAAGAGCAAAGAGAAATCGTGAAACGAGGAACTATTGTGTTTTTTCTTGTTTATGGACGAATAAATTTCAAAGTTTATGCACTGCCGATGACAACAAACAATGAACGGCACATGAAGTGGAAAGTGTTGGCAATTTTTAGATTTTTAAATCTGGTATTTAGTATTCCAATAACTGTTGCATACTGTAGATAACACTGTGCAGAAATTTGAGGCCAATTTTTTAGGGCCTTAACCAAATTTTTGTGGGATGCACCCAGAGAAATCTTAATGTATTTTAATTAACACGTTTCATGTTATATTTACATGAAAAACATGTGTACGCAAAACAAAAATAATTCCAAAAAACTACAACTACATTGACAAAAATCGTAGCAAAACGCACACATTCACAGAAATTAGAACAAATTTTTGAAGCAAAATTCACACATTAATGTATACAAATGAGAAATTTTAAAATTTCGAAAATAAAAATAAATTCACCATTCTGTCAAATGGAAAATTTGAAAAAAAAACAAAAGAAATTTTTGAATTTCAAAACAAAATTTGTTTTTTTCGACCTGAACGAAAGAAGCTCAGTGGCACAGCGTGAGAAAGTTTTTTTAAATAGAAATTTTTAGATTTCAAATTCAGATTGGTCTTTTGACGACATGAATCTATGAAGCGCAGTAGCACAGAGGGTAAAGTGATTAACTCAAGATGCGAAGGTCCGGCGTTCAAATCAAATTCAGTGTGAAAAGGTATCTATTTGAAATGGTAACGTTAATTTGAAAAGAAGTTAAAGAATGGTAAATAAGTTACTTGTAGAAACTGTGGCTTACAATTTTATAAAAAAAAATTATATAAAAAAAACTTTTTCCGGAACGGGGATTCGATCCCCGTACTTCCGTTTATGAGTTACTTGTAGAAACTGTGGCTTACAATTTTATAAAAAAAAATTATATAAAAAAAACTTTTTCCGGAACGGGGATTCGATCCCCGTACTTCCGTTTATGAGGCCGACTGGCTAACCCCTGAGCTACCGGCAATGACTTGAATGAACGCATATTTACCAGTTTTCCCAGTTTAATGACAAACCTCTTCACATGTACACGAACACATATAGGTTTTGAACAATAGTATCTTGTTAAAAAACCTGAAAGATCAGTTTGAAAAATATGAAGGGTTTGAAAAATATTAATTGGCTAATAATTGAACATGATTTTTTATCTGGGTGTGATAATATTGCTTGTGGTAGTAAAACCCTAGCTGGGTTTTGCTCCACCTAATTACAATTTAGAAGTAATTCGGACATAAACAAATTTGGTCTCAAGACCCCATTTTGACCCTTATATATATGGTTTCGGAACCTCGGACCATGTCAAAAATACTTTTCTAAACATTTACAATCAAATACAACAAAAAAAAAATTGAAAAAAAATAAATTTTTTTTTATATGGTAGCCCAACCTAGTTTTTGTCCGATTTGCCTGATATTCGAACTTGCTCTTACTTTTGAAGTAAAAAACATGTTCCCAAGTTCAAGTCGATATCTTCAAAACTGCGACCGCAATAGACGGTAGATAGACGGACAGACGGACGGGCGGACAGACGGACCAAATCCAAAGTATCACCGATATCTCTCGAATGGGGCCTGAGTGAAAGTTCTATGAAAATTTGGGGCGGATCACATATTTTCACCCCTCTGCCCATTCACCATTCACCCTTAAATAATACCCGAGTTACAGACCTTTAAAAGTGGTCGGGCGTGGCAGTGGGCGGTCCGCAAATTCTCAAAGTCAACCAAAAATTAAAAAAAAAATGTTCAATACTCTAATGGATTTCCAACAAAAAAAGTTCCAATGCGATTTGGGACCACGCTTGGTTTCTATATTAAGACTTACTTCAGGGGTAGCCAATTCAAATTTCTATGAAAAACGCCTCACTTCTCAATTAATCAGTTTCGTTGCATTTTTGAGTTTTCTTGCGCAAAGTCTACGGAAGATCACTGAAAACAAAAAGGATAAATTGGAATACATTTTTTTCTTGCTTGTTTTCCAAATGGCAATATTCAATGTGCCATAAAAATGTTGTACCCAAACGAAAATTTTCCACTCTTTTCCAATAGTACATTTTATTATCATCGTTTTGGTTCGTCCTTTTTTATTCTGATGAGTAAACTCACATAGATCACAAATGGGTACATTGTTTCTTATCCTTTATATGAAGATTGTAGACATTTTTTCATGATCTGTATCTAGTACGGAATATTTATAAACTTTTTAGTTCCGTAGATGGGACTTACTCCTCCCAAGGAGCTATTTTTTATTTCATGTCATTACAGTTACCATGAAGGTATTAAAGAAATTATTGAGTTGATTCAGAGCAGCAAGAGGCTCATGGCAATTTGTACATTTATTCCAGTCAACACGAGCTTTGCACTTAAAGCCTGGTATGCAGATGAGAAAAAATTCCGCTCCCATAAGTAAACCTATGTAAAAAAAAACGAAGCGAAAAACAAACAAAATTGCGTATGCAGAGAAAGCGAAAAAAGAGTGGCTTTTTTGAGTACTTTCGAGAGATGTCTTGGCAACCCACACAGCGAAGTTAATGGAATGACCTTTATGTTGCTTTGAAAATAACTTATAATAGCCGCACAATCACTCATATTAATTTTCTCACGGAGTATTTTCGCATCTGCATACCATAGCTTCTTTAATTTTTAAGAATTTGTAATTTAACTTTTCCGCACTTGTATGAATTGTTTTCAATATTTGTGCACTTAAACATGTAATTTAGCTAATTTAAAGTTGAAAGCAGTAGGGCTCAAAGGCAAATATGTACGTGGCATTATTAGTATTCCGTTTAATATTTCAAAAGTATTCTGATTTTGATTGTAAGCGAATATATCCACCGCAGCTAATAACTCAAAAAAAACTTCCGAATTCATAACTTTACAGTAAAGAAAAAGTTTCTACCGAAGCTGGTTTTTTTTTTGAGGAAGTTTTCGTTTCGTTAACTTCTTTTTGGCATAAATATTTCTTTTGTTCGTATTATTAGCGCTTGGTTTGGTTGCGGAGAATCTGTTTTATTTACTCTTTTGCCAAATTTCAGAAATTATTTATGTGAAATTTTTGCATATAAAATGGTATTCTCTGCACACACATTCAAAAAGGTTTCACCGGAAGATGGAGGCAAATTTATAAAACTAAAATACCTCAAGTCTGACAAAGACATTCTCATATCTGCTGCCAAAGAGCCCTAAAGAATTTAAAAATTTACTGACACAATAGAAAAATTTATATGAATTTTAAATACTAATAGTGCATTGTTAAAACTTTGTTAAATCTCATAGCCGTTGTCAATTTCCAGCCAAAACTGAATTCAGATTTTGACAACAAAAGGTTTTAATTTTTTCGAAACTGCCCATTGAGAAATTGAGACTCAAATGTGGTTGTTTCACGAATGAAAATTTTTGTCTTGCGACGAAATGTTTATGATTTCATGAATTTAAAATACAAACAATTGAGTAAGTTTCAGTCGGGCAAGCCGACTTATATATACCCTACACCTACAGGGCCACATTGGATCCGCCATCGTGAATTTTTAAATTCCGACATCAAATTCGAAATCAGCGACCCCGAAAACCCCACTATACAAAATTTCATACTGTTTTGATGAAATATTTAAATTTCGGTAAACATACGATTTTCACTTATATGGGAGGTAGGCGTGGCAGTCGACCGATTCCGCCCATTTGAAATACCAACTCCTTCTAGGGCCTAATCAAGAGAATATTGGTCGGAAAGACCAGGTGATCCCTCCGAGAGTTTTAACATATACACGGACGGCTCTAAGCAGGACAGTGGTGTCGGTGCTGGTTTTTATATATCCGACATAAATGTAAAAGAATCATTCAGGTTACCTTTAGAATGTAGTGTCTTTCAAGCAGAAGTTACTGGTATACAGAAAGCTGCGGAAAGGGTTTTGGAAACTGCCTCGAATATACAGACAAATTTGTATGTGGATAGTCAGGCAGCGCTAAAAGCTGTTGAAAGCGTAACCATCAAATCAAAAACGGTGAAGAAATGCTGCAATACACTAACAGAATTAGTCACGAAAAACTATGTACACTGTACATTGTACAGCTCTGGTGGGTCCCAGGGCACTGCGACATAGAAGGCAATGAGAAGGCAGACGATATGGCTAAACAGGGCGTCTTACTTGAAACAGATCCTTTATGTATAATTTCTCCAATAAAATTCTTCTACAACAAACAGGATAATTACGATATTTTAGCAGCTGGACTACAAAAATTTTCTGGCCCTCGTACGACAGGACGAAGTCTAACTTTATTCTGTCTCTAACTCGGATGGAATGTAGACTCACAATTGGAATAACAACAGGTCACACTGCCTTATCGGCCACCGCTGGAGTCAATTTAGCCATGTCCGTCTGTCTGTCCGTCCGTCTGTCCGTCCGCACGATAGCGGTCGCAGTTTTGGAGATATCGACTTGAAACTTTGGGTACATCAAGTTCGAGAATCAGCCAAATCGGACAAAAACTGGGCGTGGCTCCCATACACCGAAAAAAAGGTCAACATTTTTCAAGTCTTTTTTATTGCTGCATTCGATTGGAAATGTTTAGAAACGTATTTTTGACATGGTCCGAGTATAAATTTTTGTTCACTTACCGAGATTTGAACCCTGGCCATTCTGATTCATAAACACGCCTCCTAGCACGCTTGCTCACAGCGGTGTTTATTTTGCAATGTTTTAACTGCATAAATCTATATATATAAAAGAGACGTGAATGTTTGTCGCGAGTAGACGCTAGAACTACTACACCGATTTTCACCAAAAATTATATATGTGTTGTATGGGTCGCGAGTCGTGAGGTGGGATAGGTTTTAACACGCCCACTTTTACCGCCCACAAGTTTTGCAGAAACTTTTTTTATAGCAAATACCATATGATCGACAAAAACTTGGTTGCGGTGGCTCATCTGCGAATTGGTTTCCTCACCCAAACAGTGTTACCATATCTGCGGGTTTCAACATCGGTAAAATTTGTACCTTTTGGTTTCAGGGAAAAAATTTGCTTATGGATAAGTTTAACAATGCAACTGTTAAAATGTTTTAGGCCCAGCAAAGCGGGTCGGGCCTAGCTAGCAAGTATACAATGAAACTGATTGGTTGGGATTTGAGACTGTTTTAGTTCTGCAATATAACTGAAAACAGTTTTACTTTTTGGGACCGTGGCACATTGGGGCGCAGTTTGAAAAAAATACCTTTTTCGACTTTGTTTTTTCGAAAATGTAAAAATGCAGTTCTATAGCCTAATATCTAAATAGTAATGTTTTAATAAGATTTGGTTCAAATATTGCGTGTACTCGCTGCAGCAACAACTTTTAGCCAACTTTTTTAAATTTTACGATTTTCCGCTGCAAAAAGTGGACTTAATAAAAATTTTTTAAAAATAACCGTCTAAGTTTTCAAATTTTTAGGTTCGGATATTTAGTAAGTATGGTTCTTTGCTAATAATTTCGCGTTTATGCATTTCAATTTTCATAGCTATTTAGTTGTAAATTTTCACATTTGCTTGAATGTTTCAAAAAGAATTTTACAAAATTACATAATGGCATTTATGTAGGTGAATGCCATTTATTTCACCTTAATCTTTGGTATCAAATCAAAGGTGAACATCTCCATTTTAAATTTCTTCCAAATCTAGGTGCCCGTAGGTGCCCTTCGCTTTTTAATTCATAATTATGTCGCCCCTTTTTCGAAAAAAAATCTCAAATTGGTTGTTATTTCAAGAAATATTTGGTGCATACTTTTAGGATGTGTGCTCTTTTGAGACACGAAATAGTTTAATATACAAAGTTTTGCACCAACTCCAAATTTTTGCTGCCAAAAAGCACACTTCATAGTTTTATTATTAATACTGAAAATTTAAACATAATTTACGTTTAAAAAATAAAATAAAATGTTTGCTTTCATCTTAAAACATTCATCTCGACATATACGACGCAGACCTATTCAAAGCATATTATATTAAAAATTTTGGGCATATAACATTTCAAATACCATTTTTACAGTTGATTTGTATTATCAGCTGGGCGAAAAAAGCAACCCACCACGCCCACTTTTGATAATTCAGCTTGTCATATTTGCTAGTATACGCGACCAAAATTTTAAGTTCATATGTTATTTGGAACACATTTTATGGTGGTTTGAATTTTTTTTTGTATGGGAGGTGGGCGTTAGAATTGACCGACCACGCCTTTTTTTGGTTTTTTTTTTCATGATTTGCACACAATAATTAGACTTGCAAAAAATTTAAGTTCTACGACAACTCCTTATATTTTTTCGTACTCGGACTCAAACGTATGGAGCGTTCCCAGTGTGCGTGGGTTCAAATCTCAGTCGCAGGAATTTTTTTTTTGTTTTCTTTTTTAGACATTACTTTTTTTATTTTTTTGGGGAGGTCGCTGGTCCCGAAAACGAGGTCCGTTTGGCTGCGCTAACTCTAGATTTCTTGAAATCGACGTTCAGTACCTCAAAAATGCAACAAAATTAAAATCGGCAAATGCAAACCGGTTTTTTTTGCAAAAATTATAAAAACAAGAGAGTGGACTATCTTCGCCTATACCGAAGCTGAAATACCCCCACACAGTAGGAAGAAGTACCTCGAACATAAAATGTGGTCTCAAGACCCAATTTTGAGCCAATTATAGGTGGTTTTGGAGCCCGGACCATGTCCAAAATCCATTTCTAAAAATTTCCAATCAAATCCACCAAAAAAAAAATTGGTCTTAAGCCCCCTTTAGACCCTCATATATGTGGCTTCGGAATTTCGAACCATATCAAAAATACGTTTCTAAACATTTCCAATTGAATACAACCATAAAAAAGACTTGAAAAATGTTTACCTTTTTTTTCGGTGTATGGGAGTCCAATTTGGATTATTCTCGAATTTGATCTCAGTATTCACGAGAAAAACATGTACCCAAAGTTTCAAGTCGATATCTCAAAAACTGCGACCGCTATCGTCCGGACGGACAGTCTGACAGACGGACAGACAGACGGACATCGCTAAATTGACTCAGGAGGTGATACTGATCAAGAATATATATACTTTTCCATACCGGACACGCCTCCTTATGGGCGTTTTAAACGTTGTGACAATGTTAGTATACCCTGCCACAATGCGTGTAAAAATAATAAAAAAAAAGAATTGAAAAAAAATATGGTCCGACTGAGATTCGAACCCATGCACCAGTAGCTCAAACCATCTTCGAAAAGTAAAACTTTTTCAGTTGTATTTTAGAACTGTACGGTGATGAATTTTTCGTAACGATACCCGATTCAAATCATAACCATGCAGTTCTGATTTTTTCCCCTCAGTGTAGAATTATGAAAATATTGAAAAGTACGTATTTGATGGTCCTGCCAACAAATCCACCAGCACTCAGACAATCATATCAAACTACTTTCACTGACCTTAGGCAATTATGGCACACTGCATCATCATTGTCACGCACACTTGTGATCACACCTTGGAATTTTCCTTTTCTCTGTAGGCCAAAAAGTGTCCCAATTTCCTCAATGGTTGTACTGTTTATTCATCGATTCTCGGACAACGATGGTGCCAATATTACATGGAAAGAATTCTTGCAATAGGCGTTTAATGGTCATGTTTCAGCATACTTTCGCTATTGCATTTCTTGTTGTATTTTGTGGAAGGTCAAATCAGTGAACAATGATTTGATTATAATCAAATGCATGCGTGAATGAAATTCTCAATTGCAACATCAGAGATTATACTAATTGAGATCTGAAATAGTAGCTGCTTTCTCCTACAACCATTCATCCACCGTAATACTGCCTTTTATTTAACTCACAAAGCATTTCATTGTTCATCTACTGTCTGCTTTAACAAACACTTTTCGAAATTAAAATCCGAAATGGCTCTTTCCAAAGGGATTCTGTAAGCTGTGCACAAAATATGAAAACATCATCAAGGCATCATCACCATTTAGGCTTTCAATCGATTCATTGTGTTTTCCCTCATAATGAAAGTGGTAATTTGTGGGGAAGTATGAAGAGCTTTGACAGTGGAGTCATCAGTGTTGAGGGCATTTTTTTGTTTCACACTTGTGAGGAGGTACACAAAAAGGGCTTTTGAAAACAAAGCGCTTACGACAGGTATCGGAATATGCATGTGTGTATTGTCTTCCCAAGATTATAAAATAAACCAAGCGATGCATGAGGCTTCTGGTTTTTGTTTCGGCATCTGTTTACAATGAGACACACCTGCACTTAAGTATTCTGAGCTAATTTAGGTCTTTCCAGGAGTTTTTCCACGTTGTCTGTTGTTGTCAGCATGGATGCAGGGAATTTACATTTTCTCCTTACACCAATGGAGGAAATTTACTAGCTGGAAAAAACTTTGTTGTGAAGTTAACTTTGTTTAAAATTTTCCCATTCACCGTTAACGTGTGTCATGCTGCCTCAGTGCACACGTAGTTACATTGTAATCTGCAAACTGAGTTGGCAACTATTTTGTTAACTTTGCACACACACACGCACACATACCTACATGATTTTAAAATTAACCAATTGAAAATTGTGTGGGCACATAATTGATTTTACTTATCTTTATTTAGCTGCGTAATTTGTTTAGGAAATAATTAATTAAATGTACTGCAATGTTAAATGAATTTTATTGTTTTAATGTATTTGCATTATGGCCGGTGAAACCACTACACAACATAAGTAAAAACACAAACCAATAAGTAAAAACACAAACGGTATATTTAGTTTTTTTTTTTTGAATTTAATTATGCCGTAAATGCTACTTATAGAGTGATCAACACATGCGACCAAATGAAAAATCCGGGTTTCAAATAGTAACTAAATTTATTAGAATTTTAATTTGTGAAACACTTCATAAACTAAATAAGATACAACATAATAATGATGCAAGACAAGTTTGTTTAAGAAATGTCAAAAACCAATAATGGGTACAAAAGTCTTGTTACTAAATCTACCAAAAGCGTTCTTTCGAAAATTAGCAATTTTTGTATTCTAGTTGTGCTTATAGATACCCATGTACCTGCAGATGTGCCCTCCGTGCATTTACTGTGAAGCGTTTTAAAATTAAGACTGACACTGTTGGAAATATGTTGGTTTTTTGTTCGTATTTCAGTGCGGGTAACCGCCATTAAAAATCCGGTTTTCGAATAAACAAATAACCGTTATTTTCAGCAAATCATTTCGCTTAGCAAATTGGATAACGGGTTATCCATTTTTGTGTCAACCTTTTTACATGAATACTTCAATTCAGTGATTTTATTCCCATTCAACTGTTAATTAGGTTGCCAAACGATTTAAACTTAACAGCAAATGGAAAGGGAATATTTTAAAATGGAAGCAGGCTAAAAATTCTAGTTTCATCAACAAGTACACTGAAAGAAAACGCTTGCGTTATAAGTTCCAACCCCTTTTTTAAAATTTGTATTGTAAAGCAGTTTTTTTTTGTAGTACAATTGCGCAATAAATTTAAACAAATCAGTTTTTAATGTTAACCGGAACCCATCATTACTGGCAAATTCACAACATCGATTAATTTTTCACATGCTTCAACGGCCGGTGAAGTTCTTCCGCTCTCATTTTCCGTATCAGCATTTATCGATATTAATAATATTTATTTTCTATGAATTAGTGCTGACTTCATAACCGAATGCCATCATCATGGATAATTTTGCACCCGATTCCCTAATTCACAATCATATCGCAGTGTGTACCTAACACATTAACCAGGTTCCTGCAGCACGCCATTATTAATCAGAACATTAACGCAGCCATCCACCACCATTAGCGCCTTCATGCGCGTGTAATATTGGTAGGATGATAGCACAGACTGCCTCGGAGACAACCCACTGTTCACAAATTGGATCATTAACTTGCATATAAGAGCGTTATTATTGGCAACAAAAAATATGCTGCTGCTCAATAAATTAGAATTCAATTGAGTATAATAAAAACAAGAAACGAGGCTATTTGCAAAACAAATTATATTTGAAATTTATATTTAAAAAGAATTTATCCTTCACAAAACCACTGTCAAAACTTCAGTCCACCTCACTTGAGTACTTCATCGAACTGATAGATTTAGTTTTAATTAAATATTGCCGATTTATGGAAGCCTACACACTGCCTACGGTGAAATGCGGTCCATTTCAGAGTATTCGGTTTGCCAGGTTATTTCTGCTGCTCTCTGGCTCGTCAATTTGTTGTTGATTTATTGAGTTTGTCGGCTGCTGGTCGATGTCCGAGGGGTTACGATTTACATGTGTTATTGACTAGATTGTCGCCACCAGAGACCATATCAAATGGTAAATGTGTCAAAAATCAAATCACTTTTCCAATCAGAAAAGTCGCTTACGTTGAAAATTAAATTGGAAATTCGTTTGTATTTTTGACACTTGCCACCTAACATGGGTATTTGTAGCTCGAAATTTAACGTGACAGCTAGGATTATATATTGGCCAGCACTTTTGGGTTATTATATGTAATTCGAATCTGCTTTGGTATTTTCCGGAATGGAAAACCATATCAAATACTAGAATCAACATTTCAGACAAATTGCTAATCGTCTACTCGAAAATTTTCTAGTGCTGCTTCAAGACATACAAACTAACGACCACTATAAAGTTGAAAATGTGAAAAATAGCTGAAATAGTGCGCTATGAGAATTATCCCTGTCGTCATTGGAAGCTATAAAACGTAGCAATAAAGAAAACTACTAAAAACAAACAGAAATTAACACTTTTATTCTAAAGCTTCACAGTTCTCCTAATTAACAATAAAATTGTGACAATAAAAAAGTTTTCTGCAACTTCCGTCAAGTTGACACAGCCACTTGTTAATTTTAATTTCGCACTAAGCTTATTCCTTGAATGAAGAGCAGCAGCTGTGCGGCCTGCGGGGGAATCGAGCCAGCCCAACCGTGCCTGCATTGTTGCATTTACTGCGTCGAACGACGATTATGGCGCTGAGAAGTTTTCCTTAAGTGCGAATTCGTTGAAAGCTCATTGCGCTGCTGGATTATTAGTATTTGAAGTTGCAAATGTTTCGGATCATTGCTGGAATGAGACTGCAATAAGTAATTTACTTCTGCCAATATTATTGAAGTTAATTCGCTCCACCGGAAGGGGGGAGGGTAGCGATAAGTTTATACAGAAGCATTAATAGCTGGGAATTTAAAAAGTTTTATTTAACGAATGCTCCGCATTTCAAAGCGTCTATGAATCACCATTGATCTGGAAAATGTACTTTGCACTTTATCAGAATGCGGATAAATAAGCTTTGTTGCATTCTTTCGAAACATGCCTTAGGAAATAGTTTGCTTCAAAGCTTCACTCTCAGTTATCTCAAACATCTGTTGCACTGATGCAGTTAAATGTGAAACATTATTTCTTCTATTATTCATTATTCTGTGTTCAACTCTAACGAAAATATAAAAAATTACGCATACGCCACGTAGTGCACCATCCATAGAAGAACGCTGAAAGAAATCACAGCACTCACATACAACGTTAAGAATGCTTGCAAATTCGAAATTCTATTGTCGTGAAGTCCACTGTTTTGCATGTGAAATTTCCGCACGAAGTAGTCAATTTGTTCCACTTGACAACCGTGAAAAAAGACATAAAAGTACAATAGCAGCCCAAAGTGGTCATTGTGACTATTCTTGCAATAAATAAGTGGATTGATGCAATGCTATCCTTCACATAGACTTCTTCGGTGTAAATGCTATGATTCTTGGTGGAGTTTGCTTAACTTTTGAGTCAAAAGGTTGGGAAAGATCTAGTCAATTTCATTTTGAAGTCCGCATTCAGGCCGACAATGAAAGAAACTATCCAAACAATGTTTGTATATTTCTGTGCCGAACCACTTGACTTCGCTTCTATTTTTTTCTTGAAAACAAGTGTCAAAATTAACAGCCAATTTGATAGCCCATGAAATATTAAAAACACTTTGCTGCTTCCACTCATCCAGCTTTGAGGCTCCAAAAGCCACCTCGAACGAACAATGTTTTGTGACTTCCCTTTATTATTCATAACACAGAACTTTTTAAATTGTTTTTATTCTGTTTAGGTACAAACTTTTCATAATTAAAAACACACAATTCATTTCCAAACATTTCATCGGCTCTTCCATAGTCCTTCATGAAGCTTTTAAAGAACACAATTCTGTTGGCTTTGGTGTCTACATGTTGAATGAATTTTCTTAGGTAGATTAAGTTACTTTGCTGTAGAGTCGTTGCCATAATGAAGGATTTTTCCCTTATTTACTTAATTTCTAAACATTGGTCACTACAATTATACAATTGCAATAAAATAATTGTTTAACATTTATAAAAAATTGTGTCTTTTCTGCACATTTAATGCTAAAATGGAAGGTACATAAAGGAAATCATAGTTTTTTTAAAATATTCCATTATTCGAAGCTGAAATCTCTGTCCGCAAATTCCAGCCGAGATTTTGTGTTGACTCGATGCGGCATTTTCACAAACACAAGACAAGCAAAATACAAAATTGAATACAAATTTCCGCAGTATTTGAAGTGAAATTTGCATTTCACTTGATGCGATGCCCAAGGACTAGTAGCAAGGAATAGGACATCATTCAACCAAAGCGTAGATACAAAAAAAGCTTTCACTCTTTTCTGCTGACGACTAACAATGGCGTTTAGGCAATAGTTTTTTCTGCGGTGCTTTCAGCATCGTGTCAGAGCTGGGTCTGACCCTCTGGGCAATAAAGTTCATCAACATGTTTTCCAAATACTTTCCAATACGCATTATCAACATCATCGTTGTGTGGATCTTCCATCGTAGCACAAAGAAAGTGAGTGGCTTCCTGGTCAGTATTTGTTGGAAGATGGATGGATTCGTCCATCGTTTTTATTCCGGTTTCTCTTCTTGTTGAAGGCTATTTGGCTTTGATCAATGGGTCAGCTTGATACTCTTCAGTTCTTCCATTAATTTGTTACATTCACTTCTGAGTAAAGATGAATACTTGTCGTTGACTTGCGTTAGCGCCAGCACCTCTGAAACGATTAAGGATATGAAAAAATGTTAAATGTCCGTAAATGCTTTCAAGAGGGAAATGATTGAATATTCCTGAATTTAGTTACTATGAAATTATGGTTTGTGTTGGCTCAGACGTACCCCAACTAGCACACTTAGTTTTTTCAGGTATTTTCAAGTGGTTATAAAACAGAACCATGTACTCAAATTTGGTTGTAAAAACACCCTAAATAACCTACATGCATCCAAATTAGCACAAGAGGCGGAGCTAACTGCAACACATTTTAGGTTGCATTAATGTTTCACGCAACATATTAAAATATGTTGCAAATATATTTTCAGAACCCCTTACTCTATCTAAAAAAAATTAGACGTCGTGCGTCGGGGCAAGTAACCGTGAATGGACTGAAGGCGATATTTTGTAATAGAATCATAGTACAAAAGTGCAAGAAACCCTCTTTAATAATAGTTTTTTTTTTCATCAAACTTCCATTGCTTTTTACTTTTTTCAGAACATTTTGTCTTTTTGGGTAAAAGAAATATTTTTATTTATTTTGTTCTTTACAATTATCAAAGTAATTGCAACATATCTAAAAAAAAATAGGTTCTGCCCACTTATGTTGCAAATGTTTAGAAATGCAACAATTAAGCACGACGGAAAATTGTTGCAGAAAACATATTGCAACTCTTTTGCAACTTATTATGTGGCAAAATTTACGATTTATGTTGCATGTGCTAGTTGGGACGAAACCCAAGTGTATATTTTAAACTTTATTTACCTTTTTTTTTAAATTAATCATTCCTTCACCCTTAACCTCATGTAAATCACAAGTTCTGCATTGACCATTCGAAGCAGACACTTATTCGAAAATTCTCTTGTAACCAATGCCAAACGAAGTTTTTAAGCCGGCAGCCATCAGCACTCGATATTATTAATGAAATAATTATGCAGACGATAAATTGTAACTTTTAGCACATACAATTAAAGCTGGTTTGCCACAGAGATACTTTAGAGCACAAACACGTATTCGTTTTGTTGAACCAATTCAACAATGGTTCAGAGAATTAATGGTCCTATTTATCATTCAGCAGAAAACCCCCTCGGTGTGAACACATGGACATGCCATTAAAAAGGCAAATAAAATCCAGACCGCAGACCATTAAAGTACGAACAGTCATTTCAAATTTAAATATTCATAAACGCTTCATTACACAGGACAGTAAATAAATGTTTCCATTTCAAACGCCACCTTTGTGAATTAACGTAGCGAACGCCTTGTATTGATTGCTCAAAGTAGTAAAGTGTGACACACGCGAGAGACATTTGAAGGAAGCTTATTCGGACGGAGTGGGCTTTTGGACAAAACTTAAATTTCAAGTGATAATTTCAATCATGTTTACATGCCACTAGCTATATACCGAGCACGTAGTCTCTGGCGCTGCTTGGAAGCCTTCCATGTATGTCCACTGGAGTAGCCCAGGCTTTATATGGTGTTTCCCGTTGCTGCGACAATTATGGTGTTTCCATGTTATGATATTGTGGTACCAATACAACATTTTAGGATGCGAAATCGGCAAAATGTTTCCCTGTGCTACTCTAAAGTTCCATTGTGTTGACGCGACTGACAAAATTAAGATTCAGTCTGTGCAAAGGCAAGCAACAATTAAACTAGTTCAACTGTAATTTTCTAAAAATATATTTCCACACTGACTTGCCGCAATGGTTGGGGGGTGCATCTTAAGTCCGTCTTTTGTTTGTGCTTGTTGTCGGTTGAACCGTCTGCGATCTGTGAGGAGTTCGTGGGTGTTAGTTTCGGTTCATTTGCAAAGATGCAGTTGAGGAAAAATAATTTTCTATGCGAGTGCTGGTCCATGGCAAATATCATTTGTATTCCCTAGCCGAGTGGAAGATGTTACTTTCTCGTTTGCTTATTCTTTCCACTTTTCAGTTGATGGTTCTTGCCGTTCTTCTTCTACAATTTAACATGGTGTACAAGATTCCTTGAAATTGCCTCTACTTCGGCTACCCGGACAAATGGTGGGGCTAACATCAACATAATGGAATATTTGCACATATGAATGGTTTCTGCTGCCAGGCATAGTCCTAAATGTGTGTGCCTGTGGCTAATGGCTTGTCTGTGTGTGCAGGAATTGTTTTTCTGACATTTCGAATGTTCAGAGTATTTATTCCTTTCTTCTTGATAGTATTTCATTTTCATTTTTCAGCCAAAAAAGCCTTTCTTCCTCACTTAAGTTTTGTGGCTTTCCTTGGCATGCTCTTTCTTCTGCCTTTGTGTGTGTGTGTGCTTTTCTGCGTCTCCACAGATTTTGTCTAAAATTAGAAGAATAGAAAACCAGAATATGTTGAAATATATTGTGTTCGCTGTCGGAGTCCTTGTCTGACAATGGTAGAAGAAATTCAATTTTCAACATTAAATAACAATTTTGTGAAAAGAGTTCTTATTTTTTGTTGTCTTTATATGCTTTTTTGTATTTTTTTGTTGTTGTGGCAAACTCTTTTTGTTGCCTTTGGCACTGTTAATGTCAGAACCCATGTAGCTGCAGACTGCAGGAAAAGAGTGTAGGAACCAACAAAACATTGTAGCGCGTTGCCTTTCCTTTTTTTTTATTTTTCGGTTGGCGATTTAAGGCATTTCTGTACTGGGGCTCTCATGTTTGTGTTAATGTGTTTCGAGTAATGGTTTGTTTACATGGGTAAGAGTTTTGTATTTATTTTTTTTAGTGTTTTTTTTGTTATTTATTTTGTTATTTACATGGTCTGGAAATACAATTTCAAGCTTTGTTTATTATTTGCGTGGGTATGCGTAAACTTTTAAAGCGACGCAATGGTAGGAAGTTTTGTAAATACTGTGCCGGTTGTGGAAACGAAATGCTTATCCTTTAAAAGGAGGTGAGCCACTAAATCTGTCCTTGCCTTTAAAAAGAGTCAATTTTTGCATTTGATTCGGCAAGTGTCAGGGTATTGAATAAGCAATGAATGAAAAACATTAAAATTGGAGCCACCACATTAGTGATTGACTGCTGCCAATGGCAAATAAGAGGAATTTGTAGAGTTTTCAGAACTAAATTGAATTTACCAAAGCGTAAATTAGTCATCACCGGCAATTCGAATTGGGAAATTAATGGGACAATTTTCCCCTTTCATCATAGAAAAAAAAAAACGGCAGAAAATTGTCAAAATAAAGGGGGGAAAACAAAAAAATAAGACTGCCCCGTAATTACGGCTTTCTTCACCTCCAAGTAATTTGTTTGGGAAAATGTCAACACTGCCAGTCGCAGATATGCAAACATACCCGCTGTATTAATACACTGCCAATGGAAACCAAAACGGAAATCGAATACCCAAATCCAATGAAATTTTGTTAAGCAGCAACAAGTAAACCAAATAAATCCCTTGTACGTTCCCAAGTATTGTCGGCATTTCAATCGATAACAATTAATGTAGGGTGATCGTCAAGTGAAAGTGAAGGACTTTTGGTTTGGACTAATGGAAACATTTAAGACGGTCGAGTAAGCAGCCCTCTCTGTGTGTGGAGGCGAAATAAATTCTTAATTCCTAGTTGTCCGAAACACCTACAAACTTAGAGAAACTTAGAAGGCGATTTTTAACTTTTGCTTTGTAATTAAGTAGAACACAGTGCAAGTTTGTCGTAATGTCGCTTTAAAAATGTTTCTTAAACTGAGTATTGAAAATGGGATGAAACCTACATACCATACCTGTCCGTTAGGAGATAATTCGTTTCATAAAAAAACATTTCATACGTGATCAGTTATACTATGTACGAGTAAGTACCCCGTGACTTCGCACGGACCATCATTGAACACTCCCATTGCCACGCCCCCTTTTTTGAAAAAAATCCGTCTCGAGCCATGGTCTCACAGAATATGTGAGTAAAATTGCAACTCTCAAGCTATTGCTTCAGCAGAGCTTAATTTCAGTCCACAATTCAAATTCAAATTGCCACCGGCCCCTTTTGGAAAAATCCTGATCAAGAAGCGCTAGCCATGGTCTCACAGAATATATATGTTGAATTGCAGCTTCTTAGGTCCACTGCCTGCAGAAGACACTATGCTTGACATATTTTGAGCTGCCACGCCCCTTTTGGCAAATACAAAATCTGGCTCAGGAATCTGTAGCCATAGCCTCACAGAATATTTATGTGCAATAACAGCTTCCTAAATCCACTGGGGGCTACAGGAGAGCATTCTTTCACGCTCACTTTTCGAATTACCACGCCCCCTTTTGGAAAATCCAAAATCTCTAGCCATGGTCTCACACAATATTTATGAGCAATTGCAGCTTCGTAGGTACACTGGTGGATTCAGGAGAGCTACTATACGTATCAGATACGCCCTTTTTTCAAAACTGCCACGCCCTCTTTTGGAAAATCTAAAATCCGGCTCGAGAGTCTCAAGCCATGGGTACATAGGACATATGTGTGAAATTTAAGCTCTCCACTGGTGTCCTCGGGAAGGTGAGGACAGACATCCGGACAGACGGACAAACAACGGGATTTTATATATTGTGATGATATTCACTTCATCCTTAGTGTCGTAATCTGATGTAACGTAACATAACTCACAGATCGAGGCACAATTGAAATTTTACAGGAGAAGTCATGAAGTATATGTATCACGGCATTTTTTAATTATTTTTTAGTTGTAGTTAGAGAATTTAGAGGTTCTTCTACATGGCTTCAATTTAAAATTCCACTACCCATATCGGGTTTTACAACTGCCACTTTTAATTAACAACTACCCATTCTGGGTGCTAAAACACGCTAAAATATGCCCTGATTTGTGTATTACCTTTTGGTCGGAAGTTTGCAACGCCAAAAAGAAGACGTGATAGGTATGAAAACTACTTATATAAGTATATTTTCTTGATCAGCGTCACCTCCTGAGTTGATTTAGCCCCTATTCGTCTGTCCGTCCGTGTGAACACGATTTCAGGAGCCATTAGAAAGCGAGGTCGCCCAAACTTTGGATTTATATTTCTTAGGTCCTAGAAGGAGCTGGTATTGCAAATGGGTGCAATCAGTCTACTGCCACGCCGTATTTACGTGAAAATAGTGTTTTGTAAAGTATGTAACCTTATTCCGTAACCTGCGGAGTGGGATGTACAGGTCCGGAGAATCTTGTGGGAACTTAGATTGTGGGAACGTGGAACTAAAAAAGGGTTGCTGTTTTTGGTTCTTCCCCAGAATTTGTTCTGCGCAACTTTGAAATATTTACAAAAAAATTTTATTTGATCAAATTTTTCAAAATTTTATATCGTATAACAATTTTAAATTGAAAACAACTTAATGAAAAATATAAAAATATATAATACACGATCCAAATAATTCGCAAAAGACAATCACTGTCCTATTACAAAAAAAAATTACCCCCAGCTTGTGCATGCACTTCTTTTGTAACTGCGCTCTTAGCAAAACACCACAGGAGCTTTCCAAAATATTGCAAAAAATTCCATTTTCTAATATTTGAGGTCAGTTTTCTCAGAGGGTCTCAAGTTGTAATCTTGAGACCCTCTTTAGTGCACAAGGGACCATGTGACCTTTCAATAGAGACATAAACGACAATGTTACCACAGAGCTTATGCTCTGGAAAAATGAGACTTAAAAAAATTTCCTTTACATCCATTCCCACTTTTGCATAATTTTTTTGCATCGGATAAAATTTATTTTTCCCTTATTTCATCTAAATTTTGTTGAAAAAATTACTTTTTTTTACGAAAAGTCATACAGTTTGTACAGTAGTTTAAAAAATTCAATTCAAAAGTAGGTCGTTATTAACGTTAAAGTATGTATATTGTTGTAGCATTTCTATACCATTATATTTCTAGTCCGAACACATCCTGAGCGCAGCGTGATGATTCGACACATTTGTTTTACTCGTATGCAGAAACTGGCGTACCCACAAATGGCTGTGCGAAGGTGTAAATTTCATTATGCACATTTTCCATTTGCCATGTTCTTTGCGCCTACACAATTTCACCAAACAAGTTGAATGGGATTTCGAATTTTCCGAGAAACGGCAATTATGTTCTGTACATTTTAATATCCTACGTGACTCCGTACAGTACAGCCCAACAATCGTTCGCTGCCGACTGGCACAACCTTTCCTGCTGCTTGTGCACTTTCAGCTGATAAATCACGAAAACTTAATTTTCTGCCATGAGCATTAAAATTTTATTCAAGTCAATTTGCCTTAAGTACCCAAAGTTACGATAGCACCGATGATTCGCTTTTGGTTGACACAAATTTTGAATTCGAATTGACGCGCTGTACTTTTGCTTGACTTTCGGTGACACTTTTGGAGGGTCATTGTGGAGATTTCAGATATTTTTTTCCAGATTATGAAACTTAAGTGTGACATTTTCCAAACTTTTTGTGAATTGTCGAACAACACAATTTTCTCGCACGTATTATTTTTCAATGAAAATTTCAGATTTTATTACGTATACGCCCGCGGGTACCGACAGCAGCGATGCACACCTAAAGACTGTTTTTGTGTTGTAGACTCGAGTATCTTTTATACAAGAAGCTTTGTGGCAGTTCATTGGGTTAAAACATTCGATCCACACATTTTATTATTTGCAAATTTTACTCTTTCTTTAGTACACGTTTCTCTGAGAGTTTTGACGCTCTCTTAAGTAAGTGTGGATAAAGCAGTTCGTAGATGGTTTTTGTAGACTTTTTTGAGCCATATTCTTGCTTCGCCATTTCTTTCAATTGTTCTAGGAATCAGTGCCACTATGTCAACAGCACTTTCAATTACACTGTACGACCGAACAAATTAGTTCCATTCTCCCAATCGTTGAAGTATATTTGTCTTCCAAAGAAATAATTGACATTAGTGGACTCTTCCATTACTGTTTTTCAGTGAAATAATATCAATATGGCACGTGGCGTTATAATTCTGTGATTTGCCCAAATATAAGATGGAAGAAATATACTACGGAACGATTGATTTTATTATAATAAAAAAAATAAATAATATAAAATCTTAATATAGGGGAGGAGAAATTTAATTTAATTAACAGTAAACTAAACATTCGCTATACATATGTAACCGCCTTAAGAAACTGTAAATGTGTACTTATGATTTCTTTTTAAACCCTCCAATGTTGGTACGTTTATCCGATGAGAGATGGTAAATTTATCGTACCATTTTTTTCACTGTTGTAAATTTTTCAGGAAATTTGTGCAAAATTCACTTTTAATCAAACATTTTTACCACAATTTTTGGTTAAAATTAATTAAACTTACAACAACAAAAACTTTTTCGATTATTTGAACTATTTTATGTCGAATTTTGAAGATTTATTTTAACAATTTTTTTCGGTTAATCTAATCTACCAACAACGGTTCATAAATCCAGGTTTTCCCTACATTGTACGGTAACAATTTTTTTCGGTTGATTTTAACGACGTTTTTTTTCTGTAAAACAACAATTATTTTCGGTTATTTGAACTATTTTACTACTGTTTTTACTACTGTTTTAAGTTAAATCTACCTCAGCTCTGTTAAAAAATTTAAATTTTTTATACTTTATATATTTTAAAAATTTGTACTTTAACCACTTTTCTCGGTTAATTTTTTTTCTGTGTAAAAGGAAATAAAATAGAACAAAATGCACAATGTTACATATTAAATATTTGGTACAAATTCAAATCAGAAGCATTTTCGTGTACTCTCTTAACGCCCCCATAAAGTCGGCAAACATTTTCAAGAGGCTAATTAGCCAAATCGAATAAACTCCTTTCAGTTCAGACTCGAACCCCAAAAAGAGTGGCCGAAACAACAAAACAAGCAGCGCGCGGCATTAAAAACTTGCTTTCACTCAACTTCACTAAACAATGACATTTTAATTGCCTTTAATGTACGACACCGTGTTTTCGTCGTTGTCAGTGTCGCGCCACGACCACACCAACAGCACCACAAGCGACGCCAGTGCAAAGTAATGTCACAAGCCATGCTGAAAATAGTTCATAGAATGGAGGTGGAAGTACATGCCAGTGGCAAAATGGAAACAAACTGTGAAAATTGCAAAACAAAATTAAACCACTGCCAAAGGCGAAATAATATTTTCCTTTGTGCTTTGTGCGCTGTGCCATAGTGGCCTAGTTTTGCTCAAGTGAAGGTTAGGTTAGGTTTCTGGTTTCGAATGTGATGTGATTTTGATTTGTTTGGCTTGCAAACATAGGAAGAAATATTGCTTCAATATTGTCTTTATTTAGCCTAACAGCTGAACTGAAATGAGCTCAAGCGATTGTGTCAATCATGCTTGATGAATCCATAATTGTAAATAGGGATATTCAATTAAAAGCGGAAGTTGTGCACGTGTGGAGCCCAAAACTGTCCCACTTTGTGCCGTTCGCTTTCCATACGATTCTTGACAATTAATTTCAACCAGTCCGTGGGTCTTCCAACTTTATATGAATCACCCAAATGAGTAAATTTAAATACTCACAACTAAAATCAAAATGTCTTCTTTTAAACGCACTGCTAATTGGTCCCTATTCAAAGTTCCTACAATAATTCGGCTCTAGGCGTGTATGCAAATAAAGAAAAAGAACAGAGCACAAGGTGTTGAGGCTTCTTCTTCACTTTCGCTTGATTAAAATCATGAAATAGTCCCATGAATCGCGCAGTTAAAACCCAAATAAACATCATGGCCGTCTGTACGTACTACGTAGTGGCTGTAAATGAAATTATGGTAATGAGCGAGCGAGCGAACGTGAAACTTCAAGGCACATTTCGTGCATGCCAACTCGCAGATGTTACAAATTACTGGTGTTGTTGATAATGTGGAAAGGTCAAAACAGAAGCGTGTTGAAGTAACTTGGCAAATTTAACTCTTCAGCGGCCCTAAGTTGCTAAAAAATTTAACTAATAACTTCATTTCCAGAGAGTGATTTCATGAGAAAAATAATATCTTGGATTTCGAACAAAGTACTTTCTTACCAATGTTCTGCGCAGTTGTCTTTGTTTGTAGATTTTTTACTGTGTGAGCAATAAGTTTTTCGCGGTTTTTCGGTTTGGGTTGGAAATGGGGTCGGGAACGAAATGGGAATGGAACTGGGACGAAATGGAATTGAACCGCAACAAAATTTTTAAATGGATCAGGGTATTGAAATTTTCGAAAAAATATCGATAAACTATCGAAAAATTGTCGATAAACTATCGATAAAAAATAGATAAATTTTCGAAAAATTATTGATTAAATATCGAAAAATATCAAAAATAAACGACAAAAAATCGATAAAATTTTTAAAAATTTTCCATTAATTATCGAAAAATTTTTGATAAAATATCGACAAATCCTCATACCTCCCATACAAAATGGGCCACAAATTTGTACTATTTTCCTTTTTCTTGAGAAATACTTAACCGATTTGGGCAGTATTTGATTGGAAATGGGAATAGAACTGGAACAAAATGGAATTGGAACAAAGTTGTGAAATGAACCGGGAATGAAGTAGAAAGGGAAATTATCGACAAACAATCGTAAAAGTTCGATAAAATATCGAAAAATTATGAATAAAATATCCATCAAATATCGAAAAACTATCGATAAAATACCTATTTTCGAACCGATTCTCTTACTAGCTATTTTTTGTTTCGTATGGGACCCGCCTTAGTTTCTGTCCGACTAATTAGCTAATTCTCGAACTTGATCTCAGTTTGGAGGAGAAGCCAACTCTCGAAAACTGCGACCGCAATAGTGCGGACAGACAGACAGACACACAGGGGGAAATGGCTAAATTGGTTCAGTTTTCGAGGCTGATCAAGAATATAATTATATACATACTATTTCCTACCGGACACGCCTCCTTATGGGCGTTACAAACGTTAACAAATTCTAAACGCTAACAAATTCTAAAACGGAATGCCTTATAATCATGACTAATTTTTATATTTATTTAACATAAAATATTTAAATCAACATTTTCATGCATAAATCCATATTTTCGACATTTTAATTTTTCATAGATATTTTCTCATTCTTTGTATTTTTCATCCAAATTTTCGCAATTTTTTTAAAATTTTTCATCTATATTTCCGATTTTTGAACTTGTCTTTGATTTTTCATACACAATTTCATACAATTCATTCTGTAAGAATAGGGATTATATGTAAAGAAAATTACAATCGTACATACAAAAATCAACATTCAAATATTGACACTGTTTCACGTTCTATTTTAGAACTGAAGAGTGTTGATTTTTCCAAAGCGATACTCGTTTCAAATCAAGACCTTAAACTGCCAGTAGGAGAGCACTCTCCCCTACTAATTACAATTAATTAATGAATTAACATGTAAGAAAGTACATCAAAAACAAGCAAAAAAAATGGAATCTATCGTCAATATTTCTTATTTTTTCGTCCATATTTCGCCTGTCTTATCGTCCATATTCCATACATATTTTCAAGTTTTTCGTAAAAATCAGCCCTGCTCATAATGAATCCTTTTCGTGGTATTGACCAGGCACTTCCAGCTCAATTTTCTACTCAGAGGATTTCTTAATTCAACATTGGAAACAAAAAACGAAAACTCGAAACTCATTTCAACACTTTTTCACCCGTTCAACGAACCTTAAACATTTAATTTGCTGAGCTTATGTAATAGCGCGCCCTTTGGCTAGTTCGTTTCACCCTTTTGGGTTGTTTCGTGTGCTCCTTGTGGTGATAAGCTCAGGCTGAAGGAATTTTTTTGTTTTGTACCTTTCTGTGATAAATTTGGGCTTGTTTTATTTTATATTTTTAGACGCTCAACCCCCCTCGAATAGTTCATAAATTAAAAATAATTAAATATTTAAATTTGATGTTAGGCTAGGACATTTGCCTTAGTTATAAAATTTGATACTTCGGAGGACTGTGAAAGGGGCAAGGAACATTACATAAATGGTCTACCATATTTCGCTTTAACTTGCTTATTTAATTAGCTATGTTTCAAACACGGGGATTAAAATACTTAGTAGTCAATTGGGTAATATTTGATCGGGTCTATTCTGGCAAGGAAGCAGTAGGGACAACAGTTCAAGTTGAATGCTTTGGTGATAATTGTCACAATTTGGTGTTCTGAGCAACGGTTTCGGTAACAAAAGTTACACAAATATTTGCTTGTCAATGTTTTGTGTACACTCAAAGATTTTTTTCGTTCGTAAGAAAGGAAAAATTAGACAAACATGCATTCGTTTGATGTTGCGTTTGCAACCAACGTTTGATAAACGAAAAAAAAATTGTTGAACTCAGACACACATAAAAAAAAAGTAGATAAATCTAACCAAAAAAGACGATTAAAAATGCAGCAACCGAAAAACGTGGTAAATGGAATCAACTCAAAATTGTTAGCGTACCATGAAAAATTGTTCGCGTTCCATTATAAACTGTTAGCATATGAGCAATGAATGCATTCATTAGCAGTGTTTTGGTTGCAATCTTGTAGAAACTTGACGCGGATAGTTTGCAACCAAAACACGACTCTTGTTTTCAAACGTACTTTCTAAAAATATAAAAATAAAAAAAAACTAGAGAGTGGACTATCTTCGGCTATACCGAAGCTGAAATACCCCCACACAGTAGGAAGAAGTACCTTGAACATAAAAAATTGTGGTCTCAAGACCCTATTTTGAGCCAATTATAGGTGGTTTTGGAGCCCGGACCATGTCCAAAATCCATTTCTAAAAATTTCCAATTAAATCCACAAAAAAAAAAAAAAATTGGTCTCAAGACCCCATTTAGACCCTTATATATGTGGCTGCGGAACCTCGGACCATGTCAAAAATACGTTTCTAAACATTTCCAATCGAATACAACAATAAAAAATTTTTACCTTTTTTTTCGGTGTATGGGAGCCACGCCCAGTTTTTGTCCGATTTGGCTGATTCTCGAACTTGATCTCAGTATTCACGAGAAAAACATGTAAAAAAAGTTTCAAGTCGATATCTCCAAAACTGCGACCGCTATCGTGCGGACGGACAGACGGACAGACGGACAGACGGACAGACGGACAGACGGACAGACGGACGGACAGACAGACGGACATCGCTAAATCGACTCAGGAGGTGATACTGATCAAGAATATATATACTTTTCCATACCGGACACGCCTCCTTATGGGCGTTACAAACGTTGTGACAAAGTTAGTATACCCTGCCACAGTGAGTGTGGGGGTATAAAAATAGAAAAATGGAAAGAAAAAAAATTTATTGCCGCTTCCGAACGGCGGGACTCCCAAAGAAGAAGCTTTTTCATGGCAAGATTTACTCTCGCAAGATTGCCAGAACTTGGCGAGAGATTGGCGGTCTACACAGAAAAACAGAAAACAAATTTCTGCCTTGCCCCAGGTGGGAGTCGAACCCGATCGTGAAGCAGAGGTCTTAGCCACTGCACCACAGCCGCCGAAATCTTAAAGTGGTAAAAATAAAAAAAGAGATAAACAAAAATCAGTAAAAATAAAGATATGGAAAAATAAATATAAAAACAATTCTCAACATAATAGTACATTTACTTACCCTTTTATGCACTTCACTTTTTGACCATACTGAACGCACTGATCTTAATACTCGAATGACAAAACAAAAATCATTGCTGTTGTATGCAGAGATGCCAGATATTTTTCATACCAGGTCGCCATTGTAAAGTTTTGAAGTCGCCAGAAGTCGCCAAATTTTGTTTTGGGTTTTTTAATAACAAAAAAATTGATTTTTGAGTACCATCAATTAATGGACCCAATATTGACAATATTATTTTGTACGCTGAATCCAGTACCAATAAAACGATTTGTTGTTTGAAAAAATTTGATTTCTTTCAACAAAAAAAAATAATTGTCGCATTCAGCGGGGACAACGGTTGTGGTAGCGCTACCTCTCTCAGCGCTCAATTTTTCTGAATGCGTTGCTACGTCAAACTTCAGAACAACAACTCAAAATTTAAAAAAATATTTTTTTTTTGATACATATTTTTTTTTGGAAATGGAAATTTCTGTAATTGATTTATTTATGAACGATGGACTAGGTATGGTCATACTGGGCCATATAGCTGGTCTTGCCCAACAGTTGCCTGGTCAGATGAGTAGATAAGGTGAAGATAAAACCTAGTAACGAACAACATTTCGAAGAGACGATTCCTTGCCCAATTGTTTATTTATTTTTTTGCTGACTGAAATGCGATTTAAAATATCACTTGACGTAGCTCACAACAGTTGTTCAAAAGTAGCACATGAAAAGGTTGCTACCTAAATTTGGTAGCGCTACCAGAAAATGACATAGTGGCTCTACCAAATTAGTGCCATTCAGTGAATAATCACACAACTGTTATCTCCGCTGAATGCGCCCATTGATTCAATAAAAAAAACAGTTCCTTAATACTACAATTATTTTAAAAACTGTCTAAAACCCGTATACTTACATGGAACAAAACATGAAAAATGAGTCTCGGACATTTGACACAACAACTTCTCTCGAGATATGACAAAAATACGACTTTTAGTTTAAAAGATATATCATCGACAAGTCGTTACATCTATTGGACAAAACCACCTCTATCCATTTAACGCAAGCCCATTTACTCCAATTCCCTTTCATAAAATAACTTCTATCGAAAGAAGTTATTTTGTCAAATGCGAAATTCAAACATTTCACAAAGCAACTTGTTTTGACATAAGCGGCCAATGTATATTCTGTTACACTCGAAACCATTTTTATAAAACCACTTTTGGAGTAAAAGCTGGATTTTTTTCTAAAAATAAATTTCACAAAACATTATTCTTAGATGGAAAAAATTAATTGGGAAATTCGTGCACAATATAAAACCTCAACATTTCTTTAAATACCTGTTTAAATGACCTGTTTCGGTAGTTAAAAATCATTTAACAATTTTTTGACAATTAGGTTAACCACAAAAATAGAATTTGTTGTTTGTGTTTTCCATATAAAATAAAAAAATTGTGTAATTACCACGTTTTTTGGTTAGATTAACCTATCTTTTTTACCTGTGCAGGATTCGAACGCGGGACTTAAGGTTTTTAAGTTCCGCACATACACGCTGTGCCACTGAGTTTTTAATTTGCAGCAATTTAAAAGAACGTCCCCAATAAAAGTAAAATGCAATACTTTTATTGGAAACTTATTTAAATTGTTGCAAATTTATTTATTATTTGCGGCAAAACGAATTATTTTGGAGCAAATGTTTTCTTGTTTCTATTTTCGTTTAAGTTTGCATGCAAAAGTAGTATATTTGAAGCGATCACATTGTCCAAACATATAAATTCTTTGAGTGTACATAAAATGTACGTGAATTCAATAAATTTTTCAATTTTTATACCCTGCACACTAGTGTCCAAGGGTATATTGTTTTTGTCACACCATTTGTAACTCACATAAGGTGTGTGCGGTATGGAAAAGTATATATATTCTTGATCAGCATCACCCCCTGAGTCCATTAGTCCATGTCCGTCTGTCTGTCATTTCGCACGATAACTGTCGCTTTAGAGCTATCGACCCCAAATTTTGGGATTCCTCTTATTTTGGCGAATGATTGGACAGTATTGAAAATGGGCAACATCGGATAAGAGCCACGCCTACCTACGATACAAAATGGCTGCCAACTTTATATTATTTTCGTTTATCTTGAGAACTACTTAACCGATCGCCTCCAAATTTTGGCACTCCTCTTATTTTGGGCAACATCGGATAAGAACCACGCCTACCTCCCATACAAAATGACCGCCAAATTCGTATTATTTTCGTTTATCTTGAGAAATACTGAACCGATTATAGCTTCAATCAGACCGAAGATAATTCTCTTACTAGTTTTTTTGGATTCGAATGCAATTACGCAACTTTTGAGCAGAACATTTTGTTTTTAATTATATTTTAAGTAAGAATTTCAATAAATTATGAATTGGTAACCCACTTAAAATTTTAGTAGAAAATCATATAATCCTTCATAAGCGATTCAATAGTGGAAGCTTCGAAGTGATAATAAGCCTGAATTAATTCGCCTGACGAAAAGCGCTTTTTCCGCCAGCCAATGTACTTTAAAAGTTTTTCATTTTTAATTTGAGTTCAGGAAATAAGTTATTCTGCAATATTCCTCAAAGTTCGCAAGATGCCGGCGGATGCCACCGACCATGATCTACGGCGAAGTGTGTCCGTTTTGACTTGCAAACTGAAATGCGTCACTTGGTGTATTTCTTGGAAAAGTTGACAGCGCTCTCTGTGCACGTTCATGAAATTTTAATTTGGTTTCAATCTGGACGGAATTAAATTTCGCACAACAGCGCCTTGAAAGTATCAGCGCAGAGTACAGACAAACCGGCACATCACGACAGGCCGCAGTCAGCAAAGGTTCAAGGCTGGCAAAAGTTATGGCCACAAAATAAATAAATACTTTAAATGCGACACCAAAGTAGAACACACAGTTTGCAAAATGTTAGGTTAATGAAACTGCAATGCCGAAATGCCCCGTTGGGGTGTATTTCATTTTAATTTTTCCACTTGGCACAGTTGAGTTCATTTCATGTGAATACATAAATAAATATTGAGTCTGCATATTTTTATACCCTACACCTCATGAGGTATGGGTATATTCACTTTTGTCGGAAGTTTGTAGCGAGATGACGTAATAAGTATGGAAAACTACTTATATATATATATTCCCGATCAGCATCACCTCCTGAGTTGAGTTAGCCCTATCCGTCTGTCCGTTTATCAGTCTGTCTACCCGTCTGTCTATCCGTCTGTCCGTCCTCTTTTCTCGTAAACACGATTGCAGGAATTAGAAGTAAATTAGGCGGCCCAAATTTTTGATTTATCCTATTTAGGAGTTAGTATTGAATAAATAAATGTAAAATATGTAATTTAGTTCCGCTAGTTCCAAACTTGGTATATGTACGTAGCTTGTTGGGTGCGCTGATTTCGAATTTGGTGTCGAAATTTTAAAATGCAAGATGTTATCTTTTATCTTTCCACGAACCACGCCTACCTCCCATACAAAATGGCAGCCAAATTTGTATTTTTATAATTTATCTTGAGAAATACTGAAACGATTTGGACGCCGTTCTTGGAAATTATGTCGGGAACGAAATGGGAATAAAACTGAACTAAAATGGAATTGGAACAAAATTGTGAAATGAATCGAGAATGAAGTGGAATGGCAATTATCGACAAACAATCGAAAAACTTCGATAAAATATCTAAAAATTATGAATAAAATATCCATAAAATACCGAAAAGCTATCGATAAAATACCGATTTTCGATCAAATTACTAACACATGGTCGCAGAATGTATCATACTCGCATGTGCAGGGTATTTTTGCTTCGGTCAGACCGAAGAAAATTCTCTTACTAGTTTGTACACTGCAAAGTGAACCTATCTTTTGGTGTGTAATTTTACACACAACACACATTTTTAAGAGTATATTTATTTTGATAAATAAAAAAAACACACATTCAAGATTTTGGCATGTTCTATTAACACGCATGCGTGTTTTTTAAAAGCACTTACAGTGTTTATACACGCAAAGTTGTGTGTAAAATGTGTCTACAAGTTTTACACACTTTAGGCGTGTATGAATAACACATTTAACTTTGCAGTGTACTTCGTTTCAGTTGTGGTACATTTGTTAAGATGCAAGATACAATTTCTTATCGCCATGCATAAAAATGTTGTCACACATCGTCGCCAAGTAGTGCATACCACTGACAGACAACCGACTCACTTCCGCCAGTACGTGCATTTGATAGTTTGCGCCACCACCGCCTCAGTCATGACTTGATATCATAGCTGGAAGCAGCTGTCGCACGTGATTATGCGCATAAAGTTTCAGAGTGGGTTTTTTTCTTGGTCCTGTTTCGTGTCAAGGTTTGAATGGGAAAGTTAAGGAAAGGCAAAAAACATTACAAAAAATATGAAAGTAGTTTCAAAATTAGAGACCGACCGAAATCGTTTTTTTAATTTCGGCCGAAACCGAAATGGCCGAAATTTTTTATTTTTTTTTTCGGCCGAAACCGAAATGGCCGAATTTTCATTTTTTTAATTTTGGCCGAAACCGAAGCCGAAACCGAAAAAATAAAAGAAACAATTGTGAGTTTTAATGTAATAAAGTGGTACATAATTAAGCTTATCAGTAGGTTGAAATCGATGGTGCATATTCATAGTCAAATTTAGTAGCTGCTAAACTTTAGAGTAGCTGCCAGCTCAGTGTATTATCTGTCAACTTAGTAGATTACTAAAGTTAAGTTGGAGCTTAATTTGACTATGAATATGGGCCGATCATTTTAAGTTTAGATGAATTTAGAAGCAAACTATCAAATGCGTGGAAATCAAGAGTAGTAGAAATTACTTTCAGGGTAGTAGATTTCAAGAGAGGGGAATAGATATGGGTTTATGCGTAGAGTACTAGAAATTCTACGAGAGTAGTAGAAATTTCTGTCGGGGAAGCAGATTTGTAGAAAGAATAGTACTTTTGCATTGTATGAAACTCACATAATATTTTGAGGAGTAGATTTCTTACCATAGTAGTAGAAAATATCTTGAGGAAAGTAGAAAAATCTGCTACCGAAGTAGAGGAGTAGAAATTTATAAATCATCGCGAGAGTAGTAGATCTACTCCGATAGGACATGTCTTCTTTGTCGCTTCTGATTCTTCGAAACTATGATCAATGCTTAAATTTGTGTTACATACCGCTTTTAACCACTTGGTTGTTCCTTATGTATTTTGATACGCTAAATCCGAAAATATTTAATTAAATTTTTCCAGCACGCACAATTTTCCTGCAAACGTCACAAAATTGAATTTTTTTAATCTTTGTTATTTATTTGTTATATTTCTATATGAAACCGAAATTTTCGGCGGAAATATAGAAATTTCGGCCGAAAACGAAATTTGGCTGAAAGCGATATTTTATTTTTCGGCCGAATCCGAAACACGGCCGAAACAGCTTTTTTTGGCCGAAAAGCCGAAAAACCGAAACCGAAACCGAATTTCGGTCGGTCTCTATTCAAAATATATGAAGACAAGAACAAATTTATGAAAATACATTGTTCAGCCCGTCTACATCAAGGCGGCTGTTATTTGCTCTAACAAAAAATTTCTCGAATTTCTTTCGTAACAAATGGTTTGAATTCTTATATAAACTAGAGAGGGAACTATCTTCGGCTATGCCGCAGCTGAAATACCCCCACACAAAATGACCCCATTTAGAAGTACCTCAAACATTGGTCTCAGGACCCTAGAAACAGGTGGATTACGAACAGCGGACCATGTCCAAAATCCGTTTCTAAATATTTCCAATCGAATCCACAAAGACGCCCATTTGACCCATTCATATGTGGATTTGGAAGCTCGGACCATGTCAAAAATCCATTTCTAAATATTTCCAATCGGAAACAGCAATAAAAAAACTTGGAAAATGTCGACCTTTGTTCGTTATATTGGAGCCCCATCCAGTTTTGGTCCGATTTGAATAATTCTCTAACTTGATCTCAGTTTGGAGGAGAAAAACATGTACCCAATGTTTGAAGCCGATATCTCCAAAACTGCGACCGCTATCGTGCGGACAGACAGACAGACAGACGGACAGACAGACGGACATCGCTAAATTGACTCCGGCGGTGATGCTGATCAAGAATATATATACTTTTCCATACCGCACACACCTCCTTATGGGCGTTACAAATGTTGTGTCATAGTTAGTATACTTTGCCACAGTGTGTGTGGCGTAAAATGATAAATTTAAATTTTTCGCTCTCTTGGATAAATTTACGTTGTGGCCCAGTACTTGCATACGGTATCACAAATTTGTGAAATTTAAGAGAAAAAGTCGAAAAAGTGGCGGGGGAACCCTTGCTTCCATGACAAAACTCTTATAAGTTGAAAATGCTAGAATTTTCTCATCTGAAAACGCGTTGTATGTCCAATTCAGCTGCAGCAAAAACATACAATTTTAAAACTATTAAATGGGAAGTGGCAAGTTTTTGGCAATGATTAAATATGCTGTGGTGCTTGGCGGTGTTAATGTGTTAGTGTATGTCAAGGTGTGTGCTGGCGTGTGTGTTTGTTTTCCTTTGTTAATTACTCTGCTGAGTGAATGGGTGAGTGAGCCAGTGTCTCTGGACAGTGAAAGAAAAATGGGTCATTTAAAGTGTCACGTGACTAAATAATAAAACAGAGCAAAAATTAAATAAAAGAAAAGAAAATTGAATGTGTAAGGAAGAAACTTTGCAAAATATAAGCTTCATGCAAGACGAATGCTCCGCATGTGGCACATGCGACAATTATAAAGTGATTAAATTAATAAACGTGCTGCTGATGAAAATGAAATTTTCCAAGTGTTACGGGTGTTCTTGACGAATTTCGTTGCAGAACATCGGTGAAGGTTTCACACTGAGCTTCGTGCCAAACATTATATGAATTGACATTGAATGAAAGTCCACATTGCTTGTTTTCTTAGCGCTCTAATGTGAATAAGTGTGACTCTTGCACGGACTTTAAGGTCAAACTGACTGCATTAAGCACTCATAGTATGGCCACACGAGTACAACGCAAACAGGTCCAACGGACCAGCCAGTACCATAACAATAGCAATTGCTGAGAATAATTGCATGTTCGGTAGGAGTCCTTGGCAAAAGAGGTATTAACCCATTAAAGACATATTTAGTGCATATAAAATACCCTCTATAACAGAGTGTCGATTGGACGAAGAATCACCCAATTCACATCACAAATGATCCACAGTCCAGTTTGGGCCAACACAAATTTGTTATTCTGTGTTTATTGTATACTTTAGTGAATCTAATAAATAGGAAAAGTTAGGCGAGAAAAAGTTTCGCTTACCAAAGAACCACTTGGAGTCTACACTTATTGTTCGCTCATAACTCCAAGCAAGCGCAAAGTTGAAAAAGTTACTGAAAATAAAGTTCACGAAATTATCTATGGAAAAAGTTGAACATGGCCACGATGCGTTCAGACAAGGGTGCAAGATGCAGCAAGCAAGTTGCCGCACGTTTTATTTACGCACACACACACAAGCAACCATTTGCAACCAAAGCTAAGCCAACCAGCTAACAAATGACACTAACGACACAAGCAAAAATTATGGCAGCAGCCAAAAAAATGAAACGTCTATCCGCGGACAAGTCATGTCAGTGCAGAAACCACAGCATTCGGGCGCGCTAAGGAGAGCTCAGAGAGCTGATGCTATTCGACTATCAAACGGTTGGGGTGTGAAAACGGCGAAGTAGTTTTTGCTGAAGCTGTTTCGTTCTACATATGTTGCGGGTTTCAAAATTCCAACTTGCATCTCCCCTTTGGCTGTGTAATGGTAAGCTAGCACTAATCACATAAAATCAACTGACTTGAATCCGCAAAAACAACACGATTTATTGTTGCTGCCTTTTTTTTCCCTGTTCTATTCTTAGATTGGCACTGAGCGGTTGGGGTTTAAAATTTGTTTGCAAATTTATATATTTTTATGGAATGGGACTTTTTCTTCCTTGTCTATTCGATCAGGAATACAAAAATACCAAATAATCGTATTTTGAAAAAGCTACGTAGCGCATTTGTGCATTATCAAATCCTTACTATTTCTAGAATTCGGTTGTAGCGGGTAGGAGCAAAAACTATCAAACCAATTTTCATAATCTTTATACCCCCACACTCACTGTGGCAGGGTATACTCACTTTGACACAACGTTTGTAACGTCCATAAGGGGGCGTGTCCGGTATGGAAAAGTATATATATTCTTGATCAGGGTCACCGCCGGAGTCAATTTAGCCATGTCCGTCCGTCCGCACGATAGCGGTCGCAGTTTTGGAGATATCGAGTTTTGAAACTTTGGGTACATGTTTTTCTCGTCAATACTGAGATCAAGTTCGAGAATCAGCCAAATCGGACAAAAAATGGGCGTGGCTCCCATACACCGAAAAAAAAGGTCAACATTTTTCAAGTCTTTTTTATTGCGGCATTCGATTAGAAATGTTTAGAAACGTATTTTTGACATGGTCCGAGGTTTCGAAACCACATATATAAGGGTCAAAATGGGGTCTTGAGACCAATTTTTTTTTGGTCGATTTGATTGGAAATTTTTAGAAACGGATTTTGGGCATGGGCCGGGATTCAAAACTATTTATAGGTGGCTCAAAATGGGGTCTTGAGACAACATAATTTTATGTTCGAGGTACTTCTTCCTACTGTGTGGGGGTATTTCTGCTTCGGTATAGCCGAAGATAGTCCACTCTCTAGTTTTTTTAAACATCGTATTTGTGCCAAAGAAGCGAATAGGATACTGTTTTTTTCGTATTTTCGAAAGGGTAAATATCTTAATTTTCGGTTTAAGTTTTATTGAACATTCGTACGCACTCAGATTTCCGTTCGTTTGCATTGACATAGTCTGTGCTTACGGGTTATTGCATATTGCTTTCCACTCTTTTCTGCGTTTAGGTTGCTGAGAATGGAGAGTTATTTTCTATATGGAGTTTTGGTTTTCTCTCTCTCTCTCTCTTTATTCACAATGATAAGGGATGTTAGATTGTGAGGAATTACCCATTTTGCGGGGAATTTACAGCTCTGCACACAGAGCTCTCTGTTGTGAATGTCTGTATTTTTTACGTAGGCAACGCCACGGGTGAATGCTAGTCTGAAATATAATTGAAGAAATTTTAAATGTACATGCATGTGAAACTAAACGATAATGGAAAGTGTATTTACCTGCTCCAATGTAAGGATGTAATTTTTGTAAAGTTGCTGCTTTGTATACATATATACGAAGGTATTCATTAAAAACAAATATGTAAAAAAGTACACACACGGTAATTAGCGTAACAAAGTCCAGTAATTAAGAACGGATTACCGCGTGCTGGTATTTTATGGCGTGCGAGTAAATAAAAAGTCAACATAAGTGCAGACAGACGGATGTAAAGGCATGCCTCTAGGGCACATTGTACAATAAATGCAATGACCACACGCTAAGCAGAGCAAGAAGTGTTAAGGAGACTCGTTCACATTTTCTATGTGGCAATATTTTATTCAAATGCATTTTTCTATTTTTTCGTATTCATTGTAATTGATTGCATGTGAAGTGTATTACGTATCATAAAGTATTTCACTAATTGTTTATGCATTCTAATACCTTTTTTACCACAATTTTTTTAAATTTATTGAATACATTTTGTTGTAAACAGAAAAGCAAATGAGCTGAGATGACGATTGAAACTAATCAAATTTAATTGTATTATACACAACACATAAAGTATGTCATACCGTTTGTAGCGAGACGTGGCAGGTTGTGCAAAGTACCTATACACACTCTTGCTCAGAATCGTCTCCTGAATCGATTTACTGATGAGCGTCTCTCTATCATTTCGCACGATAACTGCAACTGCAAAACGATAAAAAAAATAGAAAAATTCTCAAAAAAATGAAATTTGTAGGTATTATAATCATGGACTGCCAAGAACCGGATCTGGAACCGGAACCGTATCAATTCATGGAACCGTAACCGGATCTAACATTTTGGAAAGTCTGAGAACCGAAACTGGAACCAATTTTTTTGCATATCTGAGAACCGGAACCGATACCGTTGAGGTTTCATAAGTCAAAGATACAATTTAAAAATATAAATTTTAATAAAATTTTCTTGTCATCCAGTTAGTTAACTTTTGTCTATTTCACTTTCACTTTAAAATATAAACTTTATTGGCTCTATGGAACCGAAACCGGTACCGATATTTTAGAAAGTCTGGGAACCGGAACCGATATTTAAAAATGTCAGGAAACCGAAGCCTAGAGTTGTTTCGGTTTCAGTCCCTGATCATAATCATACAGGCAGAGTATTTGACCAAAGAAAGGTCTGGCAGAAGATAGTTCTCCTACTAGTTTGGAATGAGTTTGACCTCGATATCTTTCATTTTGATTATGGCAACTTACAGGCTGGATTTAAGCTATTAGTGTTGGAAGCACAACTCAACACACTTTTTGATGCCGGAGATTTGATGCGCTGATTTAAGACATTTTAACGGTTTTTCGCCATCAGCTTTATTTAGTTTTTGAGTTATGGGCAAAAACGTGTAAAGCTACAACTTCTGGACGGACCATTAGATTTTGAAAATTTTATAATGTTTTTTAAAGAAAATTCCCTCTTCTATTATGGAACATTATGTTGTCGTATCCGTTTTAGTTTATGGGATAAAAGAGCATAGACTCAGAAAATGTTGAAAATGTTTACCATATTCAAATATTTTTAGACAGTTAATGAAAAATGCGATCTTTAAATGGTTCAAAAGGAAATGGTTCAAAAGGTTTCTAAAACACTAAAAGGGTGGTAATTATTTCAAAGTCAAATTTTGTTGAGCTGTGTAATTATTGAATGGGAAGGAAAACATATGTATGAGTATGTGCCAAAAAAAGTTAGATTTTATGCGAAATATCAAGCGAATGGTTTGAGAAGTCAAAAACATGTATTTCCTTCTTCAATTTTAAATTCAAGTTAAAATTTTAAAAGATATCCTACAGTAACATACCTGGGAAACTTACGCTTGTTGGAGCTCTAACGACGGGTCAGTTAGTCGTGTACATACTTCATATGCAAAATAAATCTTTTCCGATTATTCAACTGGAAGTACAGCAATATCGCAGCTAATTTCGGTCGAGGACCATTTTAGCAGATGCTATTCAGCAACACAAAGCATAGCTGCAATAAATTAACACGCGAGAAATGTTGCACTCTGAAATAAATGTACTGGGTAAGTGCTACGAACTAGCGTAGGAAGAGAGTCACCCTAGAACACACTACACGCACACTTTTGTGAACAAGTGCATGATGTACAACAGCAGATGGACATAATTAAATCATGTGGGCGTATCGTCGAGTGGCATGTCAAAATGAAAATTTGAGTGAGCAAAAAAGCATTCTGTTCTTACATTTGGACACCCATTAACAAGTATGCAAAGCTGGGCATAGTTAATCGAGAATTTAACTTCGTTAATCCAGTAATAGTTAATCAAAAATTTAACTACGTTAAATTAAAAAGTTAACTTCGTTAAAAGTTAAATTAAATAGTTAAATTTTTTATAGAAAACAAAACAACAAATTTTTTTTTGACAAAAAACATAAACAAAACATTTTAGCTACATTGAATTGAATGCCTGCACTCACAGACCCTTTTTTCAATCGGTTTCAGCCTTCTATATGCAAATTTGCTTTAAAAAATGATAAAAATTTTTATCAACAACGAAATTTCGTGTATGAAATAATTTACTTATATTCATATAAAGGCGTACAAAATTTTATTAGAATACTAGCTTATACCCACAGCTTCGCTCGCAATAATTTTGTAATTTCATGTTAACGTAGAAATGTTATATGTATTATTTAAGCAACTGAAATAAAAATAGATTTTGCAAGTCATCCCTCTGCCCATTCACCTCCCTGCAGCAAATCCAAAATTTCACCGAAATCCCTTGAAAAGCCGAGTTACAGAGCTTTAAAAATTTTAGGGCGTGGTAGTGGGCGGACCTCAAATTTTCAGAATCAACATGCTACCCATTCATCCCCCGAAATCACATAAAAAATTTCAGCGAAATCGGTTGAACACTGCATAAATTATAGCATTTTAGAACAATATTTGCCACGCCCACCTCGAAAAAATTTAATGAAATGGCCTATAGCCTATGATGAGATCAATGAAATTACCTACATTTTGGTATGTGTTTCATTAAAATCGGTCAAGTATTTCTTGAGTTATAAGGGAACAAACATACTTACATACATACATACAAACAAACCTACAAACCTACAAACCTACAATCCTACAAACTCACAAAGAATTTTATATAAGTAAGAGATTAAATGAAACGAATGAAGTTTGCTTAAGAACAAATATCACAGGCCACAATGGCGTTCTCAGTGTTTCGCCATTTTGAGAAATTTGAGAAATGGAAAATACGATGTAAAGATCCCGACGATATAAACCTCACGTGATGGCTGAGAACGCCATTGTGTTTAGAACGCTATTGTGGTCATACATAAAAATAGAAAAATAGACTTCGAAATATATCGGCGTATTTAATTGTTTTGTGAACAAATTTTTAAATTAAATCTATCAGTTAAAAAATAGTATAAATTCCTAAATTTTACTTTTTTTTTACATATAATAAAAAAAAAATTTTTGTTTCAAAGTTAACTAATGCTAGTTAATCGAAGAAATTTAACTTAACTAAATGAAAAAGTTAATGGTTTTCGAAATTAACTGAAACGTTAAAAGTTAACCAAAAACTTAACTTCGTTAATTAACTATTAACTAATTAACTAGTTAATGCCCAGCTTTGCAAGTATGCACGTAAATTGGATTAAATTGCATTTCAAAGATTAAACAGTTGTAGTTTTTGTAGTTGGTGGAGCACCTAAATGAGTCAAAAGTCAATTCTATACTACATGGAAATTGTAAAATTTGCAGATTACTCATACGCCAAGGAGACCTTTTTCGCTAGCCAGTACACCAAGTTGATCGGTTTTAAAAAGTAATGTAAAGTTACGCACTTTGACAAGAAGGCCCGATTGCACAGCGTTTAAAAAATACTCGTTGGCCACAAAAGAACTAATTACACCGAACAATTAGAGACAGCCACAGGTGAGAAATAACGCACGGCCAAGGACGTTCATCCGAAACAGCATGTAGCATGGAACTAATTACGCCGTAGGTGGCGGATGGCGGATGGCATACAAAATATTTAGAATATTTTACTCCATGCCACACTTTGGAAATGTTAATTACTTTATCCTCGTGTTTAACCAGGTCGACTGGTAGCAGTCAGTAGGTGTGTGGCTAAGAGGGTCTTTATGTCATTTTGTAATTAGTGGAACATATTCTCTGCAAGTTTCACTGCCGTTACTCAAATCGTTCTATTGTAAAGTACAACATTGTTCACAACTGTCTCTGTTCCTCATATAGTTGTTGCTCTAATTACACTGCTGCAGCATTACGTCACACAACCACTACTTGACAGTTAATGACTCTCATTAAATTTCAGATTTCTCAAAATATCTCTTTACGTACTTTAAATGAAGAAGCTTAAATTATTTGTCACACACATATTTATTTCTGCATGAATCGAGAATGAAGTGGCAATGCAAAATTTTTGTAAAATCAGTGAAAAATGGTCGATGCGGGTATTGAACTCATTTTTGCAGTCTATCTCAGTCGCATGTAATTTATTGCTCATTTTTTGATGATAGTTTTGACTGCCTTCTATCGAAACGTCGTGGTCTGAGCATTTTTAGTAGAAGTGACATATTGTGGACTTAGTCACTTTTCACTGAACAGAATTAATATGTACATTTCTCCAGGTCTGTCTGTCTTTCTGTCTGTCCCTAACGCTAACAAATTCAAAATTACCAACTTCACTTAAACATTTTCTTTAATTTGTTAACCTTCTTTTATTTTAAATGTTAGCTGTTCTGGTGGTTCGTCCACACGACGCTATATTCACACATATATTTTTTTACAAATGTTAGCCGCCCTGGTGAGGTACCGAACCCACGACGCAGCGATCGTAAGTAAGATGAAGTAGCCAACCAAACGCTTACTCACCAAAGCCACTTTGACTTATACAATATCTTTAGCTGTAAGTAAAACGCTTTCATGTAAACAAAATTAGCTTCGACCTAAAGTTACCACCTTTAAGAAAATAACACTGCCACAAGACTACCGTTGCCACCTAAAACTATTTTCACCTATAGTGCAGTGTTCACCTTAAATTGGACTTAGTAACTTTTCACTGAACGACGACAATATTTGAGTTAGTGCCGCAAATGTTGAGACATTGCGGAATGTTGTTGGTTTCAGTACCTACTGCAGTTCTGAAGTCATATGCAAAGTACGAACACTTCCGTTTTCCATTTCCCGTTTCCCTTGCCAGCACTTCCGTTCGCCAATTTCCGTTTCTCACATTTCGTTTATTTATTGGCACAAGAAGTGAGTCATGTCCACAAATATTTGAGTTTTATATTTTCCTCACTTGACATGGACTTCAATTCGAGAGTAGCAAGTTTGCTTTTGGCATTTATGTGAATTGCGTGTGTCTTATGCTTTTACGAGTATGAAATGTGTTTCAAAGAACCTAAAGCACTGGCAAGCCACTGTGCAAATAAAAAACCGAAATTCCTTGGTACACAAAGTTTCGTTCACTTTGCATTTAACTAGGCAATAATAAAATGCCAATGCGGGAAATACTGCTAATATTGCTAATTACACGAGGCAGCTGGGGGAATGCCATATCATATTTCAACCTCATCGACAAAACAACACAACTAATAGTCGATTTCAACGCGACATTTGTCAGTAGAATTCACGAAATGGCAAGAAATGAAATTTAGTTGACGTGGAAAATGAAAGACAAACGAACTTTCGCATAAATTCAAACTTCTGCGCAAAGACCTGACAGACATTAACTGAAATTAGTTGTGTATACATATTTGCTCAACCAAATATGATATGTAAATTTGACTTGGGCGTTAAGTGGCCATAACCATTATGCGGATTTTGTGGGGATATAGGGACGAACTGACAGGCGAAGTGACATTTGTTTAAATGACGGGTCACTGCCAGCAGTTCAGTTACTTTTGACATTTAGTGACTGCAAACACCTTCATAAAACTTAGTTTTACTGGCAAATAAAATGACAGTATCAGTCGGATAACTTTGTAGTCGTGGCCATTTGGATAGCACACCAATTATCTGCCTTGGTATGATTTCAATGTGTTTTTTGAGATAGTACCGAAGAAGTCATGGACAACTTAATCCAATTGAATTTGAACTTTTCGTTGTCCAATGAACATCACAAAAAAGAATTAATTGGAAAACTCAACTACGCATTAAATGTCCTTTGGTGTGCGAAATCAGCCGGAAACCTTTGATCTGGCACTACCTCACGTTTGCACATTGCAGGAGCACGAGTATATTTGTCAGATATCGACTTCCTGTATTTCCATGAAAATATTTACTTTGCCATCAAAGTCCTTCCAATGGCTTGGTTTCAGAGACCTCATACCGTTCTCTGTGGCCAAGTGTATGGCAGAACATTTCCCTACACTCTCGCATGCTCACACACATTCACACAACACACAAAGAAGCTTAGCCAAATTGAGGAAATGACTTTGATTGTTTCACGTCTCAGACCGGAAATACGACAAGCTCTCAAATAATGGCTGCAGGAAACGAACGTGGTCGATTCGAGTGTGGCATGTCGAGTAGTGATTATGCAGTGACAGGCTGGGTTGAATATATGCATGAAGTCTATAGTTAGAAGTGTCCATACATAATGCTTAAAAAGAACTTGAGGTCAACATTGAATGGGAGCATTGGTATGGAAATAAAAACATATTCTCACAACGTATTAAAGCCTGGAGAAAAACATAATAAGGAAAAGCACAAAATGTTTCGCTTTCACTTCTCTTTTCGTTAAACTTTTGTTCAATGCCAGAAACTCAAATATGAAAATCGATCGAAATTCGTTTTATTGCCTGTTGGCTCTGTTTGTCATTTTTGACCAGTGTTACCACATTTTTTCCACCAAAATCTGCGATTTCCAAGAAAAAAAACTTTTTTTTTTTTTTTAAATCTGTTGTATAAAATAGTTTTTAAATTCAGACTAATAAGTAAATATTATTTACATGGTAACGGGCAGTAACAGTGCGCAATTAATTTCAATTTCAACTTAAATGCAGAAAATCGGCCATTTAAACTCCAATTTACTAGGGAGACACGACTATTGTGAATGAAAATTAAATGAAACCCAACTTAAATGAACCACTGAAAAAGTCTACTGGGCACCATTCAAATGAGTACCTGGACCTTTAGCGAGAAAATCATATTTAACTACTTTTCGACCTTTTTGCGCTATTCAAAACCAAACCACTTTGCAAAAGTAATTTTCTTTATAAAAAGGCTCCTAAATTTATAGAATACAAAGCGCACTTGCCAGCAACTGAGATGCAACAAAGATGCAAACTTAATTAAGCCGAATTTTTTAGTTTTCAAACCGCCAATCTTACACATTTCCTTTTCTGTTTCAGAAGAATTCGGCTTTTCATATTCAATTTCACACGATCCATTTAAAAGTACCTCGAACATAAAAAAACGTTGTCATTTTGAGGCATTTATGGGTGATTTCGGAGACTCGAACCACGTTCAAAATCTATTTCCCGGTGTGTGTCTAAAAACAGAACAAAGCATCGAAGCTTAAATTACACTGACCACTTTTTTTCTCGAGCATGAGGTTTTTCAAAAGGAATGGATAGAGTACATCTCAAATAACAATATAAATTCGGGGTTAAAAAAGTTAAAAAAGTCCTTAATTTCCCCAACCCCAGCAAAACCACGAATTTATAATGCTATTTGGGATGTACTCTATCCATTCCACTTGAAAAACATCAGGCCCGAAAATTTTTGTCGCACAGTGATATTGACAAAGAAATTCGCTGCAATATCTTGTGGTGGGTTCAAAAACCTACATCAAAGATGATAAGAGTTTATTTAAATGTCACATTTCTAAGCCAGCAACCACAGAAATCCTTTCACGATTATCAAAATGTAAATCTGCGGTTCGGAGTGCAACTCGTCATGGCTTTTCCGTGGTGCGTTTTCCGTGGGAATCTTTCCACAACGATACGAGAAGTTTGAAACAGGAATTAAGTTTTGTGCAGACACCACCCAAACTTCAAAGTTAACATATTATGTTGGTGTGAAATCTTACACACAACACATATTTTTAAGTGTAGATTTTTTTGGATAAATAAAAAAAACACACAGATTTTGGCATGCTCTATTAACACGCATGCGTGTTTTCTAAAACACTTTAAGCGTATATAATACTTATGCGGCATAAGCGTGTAGCAAAAATGTTACTAAAAATGAGTACACGGCTTAAGTGTATCGACCGTATACACAAAAGTAAAGTTTAGGGTTATATTTTAAAAAACTTGTTTTTTACTCTTTTTTTATTTAACTATCACTTCAAATTTCAATTCAATTCACTTCTCTAGCTTCATACGCACCTGTATCGCAAAATTACATCAGCGTCCTCAAAAATTAAAAAACACGTGTTGCTCATCAGAGGGTTCAGTTACAACTGTCAAACATTGTGAGGATTCGGAAAATAGAGCGTTGCTAACTACCTCATTTAAAAGTTTCACAAATTATGGTCAGAACACACCAAAAACTTTAAAGTCAATTGTGCCAGGTACCCCAGCTTACCCTACTCTGCACACAAAGTGTTCAAGGATGTGTTATTTTTGTCACACGTTTTGTAACGCCCAAAATGAGTAGTGGTAGGTATAGAAAAGATTATATATTCTTCATCAGAATCCCCTTTTAAGTCTGTAACTGCCGTACATCTTGAGCAATACTGATTTTAACATCGTTTTTTAAATCCAAGAGAATGTAACAAATTTGAAATCTAAAATGAAAATGTGGATATGAAAATTGTAACTATCAAATTACACTGTGTCACAAAATGGGGGTCGAAAAATACACTGGGAATAGATCGTCGTTATTGGAAAACTAATTATAATGGCATACTTCGAATTTCCAACATACTTCCAAAATCTGCAGAAAGGACCAAAAAACGGTTCTTTTGAATTTCAAATTTTTAAATCGATTTTCATGTCGTTAACAATTTTATGGAAATAACGGAATATCCTTAACGAAGTCAACTTCTTGGATAAATGTTTTCAGTTTTACGAAGTTTATTTCTTGGTTAATGATGCCCAGCTATGCCTATCGAACAGGTATTGTACTCGTATGTGCACGGTTTTTTTATATTCGGCCTGACCGTAGATTGCCACTACTTACTCAATTTATTGCCTCGAGGTACTCCACCAAATGGCAGACTATCGCAGTTATCAGATAATATCTCATTACCTCATTACCTTATCGAATTGGTATTTTATAGTTGCTGGCAATAGTTTCATAACTTTTCAAAAAAAAGTTATGAAAAGCAAATTATTCCCACAGCCCCAAAAGCACAAGAATTAAATTAAGAATAATCGAAAAGTTGAAGCAAAACAATAATAACAAAAGAAAAGAGAGAAGAATATAAGTTGAAGCGCTTGTGGCTGGAACAAATCAGTCTTTTATCTTCTTAGTTCTTCCGAAAAAGCAATAAAGAAAATGCATAAAATTTGCTCGTGGCGAACTTTGGTACAACTGCAACAGACATAGCATCACGACTAGGATTGCCGATCCCGGACTCATCTTAGTCCCGAAAATCCCGGGATTCGCTCAGACTAATTCCGCAATTTTCGGGACCTAACAATCCTCATCATAATTTGTCCATTTGAACTTTCTGCCACCAGGGGTGAGCATTTCAATTCGATATAATATAAAATTTGAAGATAGAATTTTGGTTTGAATGAGAAAAACCCGGGAATAATCCCGAAAATCCCGGGATTGGCGCAACCCCGCAAATTAACATCCCTAATCACAGCACAATAAAACAGGAAATTACAATTATTGTGGAGAATATTGCTCCTGACAAAGGAAAATGAGGAAATCCGTTAAAAATTCTTGAGACATGTTGTGGGCAAACTTTTAGCTTTACACTGCAATTTTCAGTAAATGTAACTTTTGGAAGAGATCTTTGCAAAGTGTCAAGCTTTGTGGTTCGTTTTCTTCTTTTGCATGCGGAAATTGTTCCAAAGAAATACACATTTTATTTGGAAATGAAGACAAATCAAATAAGTACAAATTAGTTAAATTTCAGTGGACTTGAATTGACTTTTGTAATCCGTACAAATAAAATTATTTTGCAATACAGACAACTGAAGGGTTGTATGCCTATTGGGTCTAAGTACCAAAAAAAAGATTCTGAGATATAACGAAACATTTGAATAATACAATTAGTGCAGAATTACATAAAAACGAAGCGTAGTACGAATTTTCGAGGATTCTATTCGAATTCAGCGTGAAAAAATACATGAAAACCAGCTTTAGTTTCTCATTAAACAAAATTAATGTCGATTAAAAGAAAAATTTCGCAAAAAATAAATATGTTCACAATTTTATGCGTTTAAGTTCTCGTATCTTAAAAACTAAAAGAGAGACTAAAAGTTATAGAGCTGAAAATTTCCTGTAAAACGTTTTCAAAACTTTTGAAGTCTTTTAGTACTAAAACTGCAAAAAAGTGCAGTTATGTTTCACTGGACGTAGACCCATTAGACCAACATTGTTTTATTTTTCGTATTTTTTGGGAAGAGATAGGACAAATTTCTTTCCACAGTAGTATCGGGCTACTCAAATAGATTATTACATAATAGCTAACTCGTTTTTTTCTTTTTGGTACTTAGACCCAATAGACTTAGAACCCTTCAACTGTCATGAAATGGTCCTTCTTCCATATACAGTACTTTTCAAACATTTATCGGAGCTTTGCTTTTATTATTCTGACTTCATAACAGCTCCTTTAATGTGTTCCATTGTGCTGATATGGCAACATAATATATATCACACACGCAGCAGGAGCTTTATTAAGAATATTTTTTTAAAGTTTTTTGGATTTCCCGGAGCACCGGCATGAGACTAAAATATATATTAAGACGTATTCAAAGGTTAACCCCCTGGGGCAAAACTAAATAAAAAATACTTTTTGGAACCAGAAAAATGCAAGGCAATACTATTTGTGGTCGACGATTGACCCAAATTAAAATCAAATACGTAAATAATCTCGTGAGGGAACGATTTTTTTGAAATAATTTGATGTTCCTTCACGAGATGAAATGCGGTAGGTGTGTTCGTATTGGCGAAATGTAATAACTTGCTATTCTGTAATTTACAAGGCCCAAATTTGGTACATATATTCGTGTTGAGGAAGGGGTGTGTATAGAATAATACGTCATCCGATATATGTTAACCGTCATCCATCTGACGTCAAGCGTATTTCCTACCACATACAAAGGGTATATTAACTTTGATATAACGTTTGTAACACTCTTAAGGAGACATGGCCAGTATGGAAAACTATATACCTAATCCTGGATCATCATTGTTGGGAAAAGGAACCAAACTCTTCAGTTTGGGTGTAAATTGAATTCTAAGTTTATTATTGCCGAACGGTTCATATGGCAATGCGTGAGTCGAAAAGCCATACAATTCAACTTTTCTTTCATGCTTGGTGTAGGAACAATCTGAAGACCGGCGTTATAGCCCATCATCCATCATCTTGTATTACATATCTATCTTATGAAATACAAAAAAAAGGAGTACATTTTGAATGGTCATACAATTTTTTTATTGCTGGATTCGATTTGAAATTTTTGGAAACGGAATTTGTCAATGTCCTAGGTTTCGCTCGTTTTGCCATATTGTGTGGAAATATATTAGCTTCGGCATTGTCAAAGACACATAGTTGACTCATTTTACAAAATATTTTATAGATTCAGAAAAAAATTATATCTTAAAACTCACGTGCAGATTAAAGAGCTAATCAGACAATGGGAAAGCAGATCTAAATGTGTTAAGGGGCCTTTTTATAGCTATCAGTAAAAATATTTTCAGCTATGAAATATTATCAAGAGTATCAGACTTAAAGATGATATATATATAGCAAATTAATAAAATTTGTTGCAAATACATTTTATTTTTTGTTGGTTTTGCCGCATTTTGTTTTGCTACTGTTCAAGAAATGCAAGTTTTAAATTATCAAAGTATTAATGATCTCTTCGCCTGGGGTCCTAAAATTTGACCTCAATTTGTTACTATGTGTATTATGCCATTCGCCTTCGGATTCGGATTCGGATTCGATAACCACAAAGGAAGGACTGGATAGCCACGAAAGACGGTCTATGTGAGACAAATCTCCGACACTTTAGCCTAACCGATTCAAACAACAACATTATTATGGGTTTGGGGAAATTTTGGATAGAATGGTGGGTAAATTACGAAATAAAATTAACGTAAACAAATATGACGACCGACCATTTTGAAAAATGTTACAATGTCAAAAATGTCACAAAATTGGTGGAATTTTCGTTAATTTAACAGGATTTTTTATTTGGGTGTTCGATTTCCTAGAAATTTTCATAGGTCTTCCCAAAACAAATGTTGTTTTTCGAATCTCCGGGTCTGAGCTCTTCGAAAGTTGGCAACCCTAAACATGCGCAATTAGTGAAAATATTTTATTGTCAATTTCAAAGCGAAATTGATTCAAAGCGAATCTAATTTGTCAGTTTGCACATTGCATTTCAATCTCCTGCTTACTGTCAATTATTCCATCATTTAATGACACATTCTAGTATTTTCCAACCTAAGTGCCACTCTATGGCAATGAACAACAAAGTAGTCAACCATTTTACTGCTTCTATGCAATAAGTATGTATTAGAGTGGTTCTTATTTTTCGAAATGGAACAAGTGCACCCAACCTCTATTTTTTTTCTGAAAATTTGACAGTTGGTCCTCTCCCATAAATAATCAAACTGGGCGAGTGTACTTGTTCAATTTCGAAAAATATAGGCAATCTAACATTGTACAATGGTTTTTAATTTGGAGGGATCTTTGGTTTGTTTCACACATTAAGTATTTATTGCTTCGATATTTTTCACTGAATTGACAGTTACAATTTTGTACTGATATTTTACCGTTCTTTTCACGAAATCATGCAGACACTTTGAATTCAAAAAAGTAACACTTAAAATAAAATCCATCATCAAATATTTATATGCTTAAATGCCATCAATGCTTTTGGTGGCTTCACATCACAGTTTGTTGTGCCACATGCCATCGACATGTCATGGAATTTACCATGGTTTGTAGTGTGAAAGTATACCGACAATGAACTTCACCTTGTTTTTTGCGATGCCATCAGTGTGGATAGCAAAATTGTCAGCCTGACGTGACGCATCCATTGGTAATCACTGTTGCTGTCAACTGGTCATGGTTAATTTCTGCCAATTCGTCTTGTCATTCGCGCAATAACATAACACCACTCTGTTGATGGCTTCGTTGACATTAAAGGACATTGTCCTAACATGGCCGGGTCTAGGAGAGGCGGCTAAAGGGGGCCTCAGGGGGCCCTAATTCTTATCACTCCAGCAATTAAATGTAGAAGCATACAAGATAATTAAACAAGCTTCGGATGCGAACTGAATTTTTATTTTTGAATAACTTAGCCTAAACTTAATCGAAAGGAAGAAGAAGAAACACACGCAATCTGTGTTGTCAGCATTTTAACATTATTAAAATGCAGCATTGTACCGGATGCGTGTGCGCTGTAACTGAATGCGTGAACGCTGCTTTAATTGTATAAAGCTGCGTTGCCAAAAATATTAAATTGATTTGACCGGATGCGCTATAGACGTTTAGGAGGCTATATGTGTTAACTTACGTTCTGTATTGTAAAACACGTTGCTAATCGTACAAACTGGAAAAATTGCAATAATAAAATGGATTAAAAAGTGAGCCCTCCCCCTTTCAATGAATCCTGGATGCGGTCTGGTCCTATACAAGATAGGCGTTTGATGGTGCTGTCAGCTTTTGTACACACCCTTTACAGTAAGTTGATTGACGTCTGTTCATGACGTCTGTTCTGTTTAGTGTGCCATTTTGAGTTATGGCCCATAATTTACGATTATTTCATTCTGCACCTACTTCTTTCCATACTTTAAAAATAATTTGACCAATTTAACAGCAAGAATACTTTCAACACGTCTTCTAACACTTGGGAATGTTGCTCACGTAAACTTACACATTTAATTCGAATCTTTGCGCAGAACCGACATTTAATATCGAAATTAAATTTACTTGTGCAGATGGTATTTTTCTTTCGACCCACAGTCGGTTCTTATGATATTTCCTGTGAATCAGTTTGCAAAAAGTTTGAGCAAAAAAGAAAAACTTTTTCTAATATTTAAGTTCAAAAGGAAATGATAGTCACCCAAGGTCGAGCGGTCTCAAGTGTACAACACTTTCAACTCTAGGTGTGTGGGCGATTCTACTTTTACGTTTGATGTGATTTTAAGACTTGACAATGATTTCAGTAACAAAGATGCCCGCCAAATAAAATGAATATTATATTTAAAAAAATCTAAATTTGGTTTTTGTCAACTAAATTCTATCGTAAATGTAGGTACTTAAGTGATGCACTGTGGCTCGTTTGAACTCTCAAGTTGGCAAAATCATAATTTCTGTTAAAATTTTACTTAGAACAAAAAAACTAAAACAAAAAAACTAACAAAATAAATAAGTGTACACTCAAAGAATTTTTTCGTTCGTAAGAAACGAAAAATTAGACAAACACTCTTCGTTTGTTGTTTCGTTTGCGACCAACGTTTGAGTAAGGAAAAAAAAAAATTTCAACTTAGCCAGGATTCGAACGCGGGACAAAAGGTTGATAAGTTACGCACATACACGCTGTGCCACTGAGCTACTTTCGTTCTGGTCGATAAAAACAAAGCTTATATCGAATTCGTTTAAACATTTATTAGAAATTAGTTTTTAATTTGCAGCAGTTTAAAAACGTTTGCACCAAAAGTAAAATGCAATACTTTAATTGGAAATGTTTTTAAATTGTTGCAAATTTATTTATTATTTGCGGCAAAACGACATAATTTATAGCAAATGATTTTTGTTTTGTTTTTTGCGTTTAAGTTCGTAATCAAAAGTAGTACATTTGCAGCAAACGTTCTCCAAACATAACAATTCTTTGAGTGTAACTTTTGTAACCATTTACGCAAATAATTAACGATTACTTTAGATAATAATCAAGCTGATGTGATCTTTAAAAACAAGGAATCAAATACGTAATATATATTTTTCCTACCTTTTCTAAATTAAATTAATATGGACTATTCTTTCAATGGAAAGTAAAAGTGCACTCAAAGAATGTTTTCGTTAGTAAGAAACGAAAAATTAGACAAACATACACTCGTTTGTTGTTTCGTTTGCTACAAACGTTTGATAAACGAAAAAAAAAATGTCTACTCCTTCGAACGCGGGCCACGGAGCTACTTTCGTTCTGGTCGATAAAAACAAATAATTTTATAATTTAATTTCATATATAAACACAAGACTTTTAATGCGAAATAATTCTCAATTCTTACACGAATTTGATGGGCAACATACTTTTTACTGCAAATACATATGGTGTTTTATATCCACAATTAACGCGCTTTCATAAAACGCAATATTTAATTATTTCATTCAATTCACAAAAAATTCTAAATGTTGAAATACGTGTTTTTCGGAAGTTAACAAAATAGAAACTATTCCGCACAATTTTTCGAAGCATAAAACACTTCTTTTAGTTTGCAATTCATTATAGTTTAATCATAATTAGGTTTTAAAAATATTTTCTAGATGCGTAAAAGATAAACAAGATGGATGCATAATAGTGATGGGTGATATACTAAAGGGGATGCCACACCGGCGTCAATTGACGCTGACAAATTTTTGTTGTTTGTCAAATTAAAATTTTTGTGGTTTGGCAAAATTAAAAATGAACACTAATTGAAAGAGCGAGTGAATATTTTTTCAAAAGAGTGTTATTTTAATTGCTAAATTTTTTAAAGAAATACGTAATGTAATTAAAGGACGCTATTACAAATGAATATTTCAATGAAATATTTTATGAATCAATTTAAAACATATCGATCTTCATCGAAGAAAAAAAGAAATTGTTTGTACATATTGATTAAAATAATCTCTATGGCCCCGAAATTGTCCAAAAAACTTCCATTACCCCCATATACATTAGCGAAATTCTCGCATACTATACATCGCATACGATAAATCGTAAGTGTAGACCACTTATAGCAACCCTTTTGTGACATAAAGATAAAAGGTGTCACGCATCAAAAAATTAAAATGCGTAAACCAGAGTAAAAATTCAAATAAATAGGGGTCAAAGGACGCCTGTGTGGCATGGGCTTAAGCCTTTAACTATTTTTCTGAATTAGTTTGCAGCCTTTGTAATGGCTGGTCAAATGTTTATTTTTGTGAATTTTGATAAAAGAAACTTAGATTAAAAGGAACTTAGATTAAAATAAAAACACAAAAGTTAAAATAAAAATTGATTTGCAACACTGTGGTCTTTTGCTTCCTGCATGGCATCACTGTTAGTTGTCACGGTTCACAAGCGAATTCAGTTGCTACACGCGAGCGTGGATTCGGTTGTGATAGCTTTTTTATTTGAAATGTTCTGTCAGCTGAAAAAAAGTGGCTGCTTCAATCTACTATTCTGTTGTTATATCCGGATTGCACATTTTAACGTTTCTTCTGGTATTACAAGCGAATTTGGGTCTCTCTCAAGCGAAAACTAGAGCTGCAGACGAATATTTGTTACCACAACCTCGCGCCAAGCGATTATTTTTTTGTGTGTAGTAACTTGTTTTGTGCTTATTTTTCGAGACACGCTACGCGTGGTCAAGATGTTGGTGTCTGCAGTTGTACTGCTCGCTGCGCTTCGTGTAAGTATGTTTTTCAGAAGATTTCGTCAATTATTCAATTATTCAAAACTTTAAAAAACTAATTATGAAATTTTCGAAAATAAAAATAAATCCCGAAGAAAATTAGCAAAACCGGAAGACTTTCGCCTCTTCTAAGCGACAAATGACAAAGTCAAGTTGTGCAAAGTGTCGTAAAAGCTTGTGTGGAAACACGAAATAGATCTCTTTGCCTCTTGTATATAATTTAAACTTATATTTATAAAACATACGTACTTTTTAAGTTTAATATATTAATATTAAACTTTAATCATATTTCACGGATTATATGTGTATTCAATTTGTTTTTTTTTCACTTTTTTTAATTATTTTTTTTATTTGAATACAATTTAACTTGAGCTATGAAAACATAAATAAACAACATTAAAAAACCTTCTAATATATTTTATTTGGATAGTAATTGAAGAAATTATTAAAAAAACAATCGGTTTTGAAAACCTTATTGTCTTAGTTTATTTGTATAATGACATAAAAAAACACAGTCGTCGTTTCGACAAAGCATGACATTTATGTACAAAAAATAAGGATGACCTTCTAGGGTTAAAAGAACGTTTCCAATAAAAGTAAAATGCAATACTTTTATTGGAATCTTATTTAAATTGTTGCAAATTTATTTGTTATTTGCGGCAAAACGACTTAATTTGGAGCAAATTTTTTTCTTTGGTTTTTCGTTGAAGTTTGTATTTAAAAGTAGTATATTTGAAGCAAACGTTCTCCAAACACATTGATTTTTTGAGTGTATTATTAATAATATTTCAGCTTGTTGTTTGCAGAGTGATTCAAGCAAATGCGTACTGTTTTCAGCGTTTTGAATGAAACAGTACTTTTTATAGAAAACGGTAGC